>JARQOD010000008.1:74441521-74529878 GCA_033576555.1 Oophaga sylvatica
ACGCTTTGGGCGGCCCTTTTTCGGAAGGGCGTAAAAATGAAAGGGGTTTTAGGTGGGTTCCTGTCCCTCGGTCCAATTTTTTCTAGCATTACGTTCAATTGACAAAATTTTGCGTGAGGGGGAAAGTAGGGATAGTGTTGCCTTGTGAACCTCCTTCAAAAACCATGGGGGTGGTAGGGGGTTTGGGGGGAAGCGTCGGGGTTTTCGAAAGGCAATGGGTTATGTTTTACGGTGGTGGCCTCCCCTTCTATTTCAGCCCCCAAGGGGGAAGCTTTTTAAAAGCTCATTGTTTGGGGGTTTTTTCCGAAAATTTTTATAATGTCACTTTTGCTCTCGTCCTCATATTTGGCTCGGCTTTCTTTTTCGGAGCAGCTTAAACCTGGGATTATGTTTTGCTAAACGTTGGGGGTTTCCCCCGTACCCTACAAAGTTACCCCCTTTGGGGGGTCGTTTAACCCCCTTTGGTGAGAAAAACCCGTTCTTACCTTTTAAATAATGGGGTTGAACCTTTTTAAGAGTTAAAAATTTTTGGTTCTTTAAAATTTCGCATTTTTTTTTCAAAAGGGTTTTCCCTTGGTTACATTTTCCCATTTTTTTTTTGGTTGGAAATCTGGTCGTAACCTTGGGGGCTCCCAAAGGTTTTAAAAAACCCAAATCCTGTTTTTTCTCCCCCCCCCGGGGGTCAGGATGTTCCTGACTTTTTGATTGATTTTTTTTGTGTGTTTACGAAAAAAGGGGGATCCTTCCCCCCCCGGGGCTAGATGCGTATTGAATTTTTCCCGGTGTAAATTCCTAAAGGGGCCCTTTTTAAATTGTCTTACTGAAATGAGCTATCCCCGGCTTTACCCCAAGGGGGAATTGGGAAGGGTATATCGGACCTCCTCTTCACCTTAGGCCCGGGTTTTTTTTCTTTGGGGCCCAAAAAAGGGAAATGGTTCATTAAGGCCGTGTATTGTTTATCGTTTTTTGAACATTTTACGTGAAAACAATACCCTTTTCCCTTGATTTTGACCTGTTTTCCGGGTGAAAAACGCTACTTGGTTACCAAGCTTGACATCAGGGGGGCATATAACCTTATTCCTTTTAGCCGGGGATGAAATGGAAGACGGCATTCAATACCCGGAGGGCATTTTGAGTACCTTGTGATGCCCTTTGGGCTCACTAATGCTCCTTCTGTCTTCGAGTCCTTCATGAATGACATTTTCAGGGATTTTGTGGATAAATTTCTGATTGTTTATTTGGATGATATCTTATTTTTTTAATGACTGGGACTCTCATGTGAAACATGTTCGAACTGTATTCCAGATTTTGAGAAGAATGCTCTGTTTTGTGAAGGGATCAAAGTGTCTTTTGGCGTACAGAGGATCTCATTTCTGGGATTCATTTGTCCCCATCTATTATTGAAATGGACCCGGTCAAGGTTCAGGCCATCTGTGATTGGGTCCAACCTACTTTATTAAAGGCTCTTCAAAGATTTTTGGGTTTTGCCAATTTTTATCGTAAATTTATTGGTAATTTCTCGGTTATTGTTAAACCATAACTGATTAGACCAAAAAGGGTTCTGATGTGGTGAATTGGCCTCCTGAGGTAGTCTCTGCATTTCAGGAACTTAACAGAGATTCACTTCTGCTCCTGTTCTACGGGCAAGCCTGATGCTTCTCTGCCATTTCAGGTGGGTTGATGCCTCTGAAATTGGGCAGGTGCCGTTTTGTCCCCAAAAAAGATCCAGAGACCTCTAAAAGTAACCCTTGTGCCTTTTTTCTCTCGAAAATTTCTCCTACTGAACGTAATTTTGACGGGGTAATCGGGAGTTATTGGCCATGAATGGGCTTTTGAGAGTGGGACATTGGCTGGAGGGAGCCAAACATCTGGGTGGTGGTCCTTACGGACCAAAGAATCTGGTTTATCTGGGAATCTGCCAAGCGACTCAATCCTAGACAGGCCAGGTGGCCTTGTTTTTCACACGTTTTAATTTGTGGTTTCCTTTCTTCCTGACACTAAGAATGTTAAGGCGGATGCCCTCTCGAGGAGTTTCTTGCGGACTTCTCCTGAGTTATCTGATCCTTCTGTTATTTTGAAAGAGGGTGTAGTTCTTTCCGCCATCTCACCCAATTTGAGACTTGCTCTGGAGGGGTGTCAGGAGGATAGGCCCGAGCGCTGCCCTTTGGAAAAATTGTTTGTCCCGGACCAGTGGAAAAAGTGTGATGTCTGAGATTCATTGTTCCGCGTTGGCTGGCACCCGGAATTTTTGGTACAGAGACTTGGTTGTCGGTCCTTTTGGTGGCCTACCTTGTCTCGTGATGTCAGGGAATTTGTGCAGTCCTGCGGGACTTGCTCTCGCTCCAAGCCTTGCTCTCGCTCTAGTGGTTTGTTGATGCCATTGCCTGAGCCCAAGAGACCAGGACCCATATCTCTATGGATTTCATTTCCGACCTTCCTGTTTTCTCAGAGAATGACCGCCATCTGGGTGATTTGTGATAGGTTTCCAAGATGATACATCTTGTGCCATTGCCTAAGTTGCCTTCCTCCTCTGAATTGGTTCCGTGTTCCTTCAGCACGTGGTTCGTGTATACGGCATTCTGAGACATTGTGTCTGACAGAGGAGTCCAGTTTGTTTCCAGATTTTGGAGGACTTTTTGTTCTAAATGGGTGTTCAATTGTCTTTCTCCTCGGCATTTCATCCTCAGACCAATGGTCAAACTGAGAGAACAAACCAGACATTGGGACTTATCTAAGATGCTTTGTGTCTGCTGATCAGGATGACTGGGTATCTTTTTGCCTTTGGCTGAGTTTTGCTCTTAATAATAGGGCTAGCTCTGCCACTTTGATGTCTCCATTTTTTCTGTAATTCTGGGTTTCACCCTCGATTTTCTTCAGGACAGACGGAGGCTTCTGTCTGTCCAGGTGTTGACTCTGTTGTGGTCGTATGCAACAGATTTGGGACCAGGTAGTGGAGAGGTTTGTCCCTCTCTCAGGAGAGGGCCCAGCGGTTTGCTAAACCGGCATAGGACTGATGGTCCTCGGTTTAAAGTAGGGGACTTGGTCTGGTTGTCCTCAAAAAATATTCCTAATGAGAGTAGCATCCCTAAATTTAAGCCTAGGTTCATTGGACCTTAATAGATCATGGAGATTCTTATCCTGTTTCTTTTCGTTTGCTTCTTCCAGGACATTTAAGATCCATACCGTGTTCCTCCACAAGTCCTTGTTGAAGAGGTTTGTTGAGCAGTGGTTCCTGCTGCTGTCCTCCTGACCCTGTTTTGGTTGAGGGCAATCTGGTATGTGGTTGAGAAAATTTTAGATTCTCGTTTTTCTAGACGGAAACTCAGTATTTGGTTTAAGTGGAGAGGTTATGGTCAGGAAGACAATTCTTGGGTGTTTGCTTCGACATCCATGTGGGAGCTCATCCGTGCGTATCATGAACTCATCCTGACCGACTGGTTGCTCAAATGAGGGTTCGGTGACCCCTCCTCAAGGGGGGGGTACTGTTGTGAATGGGCTTGAGATGAGTTCTGAGCAGAGGCTCCCTCTGGTGGTTACAAGCAGTACTGGTCTGTTCAGTGAAGATTGTGAGGACTGGGAATCAGGTGTTACTGACTGGTCTTATATAAGGGAGTCACCTTCCTATCAGGGTTGCCGGTGATCAATTGTTCGGGTCTCAATCCTTGATTCCTGTTTCTTTGTAGCCTGCTGTGTCGTGTCTGCATCTCCTGCTAACAGATAAGACATTTTCTTCTTTTTGTTTCTGTGCTTAATTTTTGCATTTTGTCCTGCACTTCTGTGGGGGCCTTCTGGGTCCCCTCAGGGGGCTTTTGCCCTCTCAGTTTAGTTCAGCCACTGATGTTTGTACTTTTGCTTTTTCCAGTTTTTTCAGTGGCTGCTGTTTTGATTTTGTTACACCAGAGAACTAATTTAGGTGGTAGAGGTCGTGTGATCTCAGGTGTTTTTGAAATTAGTAGAGTTGGTGCTTTCAGGTTTTTTTTTGGGATTGCAGTAAGTACCCTTCCTATCCTTTTCTATTTAGTTAGTTTGGGCCCCAACGTTTGCTCATACTATTTTCTGTCTGTGTCAGTATTTCGTCTTGTCTAACCGCCATTACATGTTTGGGGGCTTGCTATTATCTTTGGGGTTCTGCTCGGGGCAGATAGCTTTCCTATTTCTATCTTTAGGTGTAGTTAGTTTCTCAGGCTGTGACGAGGCGTCTAGGACCAACGTAGGAACGCTCCACGGCTGCCTCTAGTTGTGGTGGTTAGTCAGGGTACTGCAATCTCATAGATTCCAACTGCTCTGGTGTATTGCCTTTTTGCCTGCACTCCTCAGCTACCGAATCATAACAGGTGAGTATGTCTTTCTTTTTTCTGTGCAGCAGCTGCGGCAGCATAAGGGGCCGATACTATTGAGCATCTATGGGGTTCTAATCTATGGAGCATCTATAGGGGCATAATCTATGGGGACATAATCTATGGAGCATCTATTGGGGGCATAATCTATGGAGGCATAATACATGGGACATCTATGGGGGCATAATCTATGGGGGCATAATCTATGGGGGCATAATCTATGGGGGCATAATCTATGGGGGCATAATCTATGGGGGCATAATCTATGGGGGCATAATCTATGGGGGCATAATCTATGGGGGCATAATCTATGGGGGCATAATCTATGGAGCATCTATGGGGTCATAATCTATGGAGCATCTATGGGGGCATAATCTATGGAGCATCTATGGGGGGCATAATACATGGGGCATCTATGGGGGCATAATCTGTAGAGCATCTATGGGGCATAAAACATGGAGCATCTATGGGGGCATAATCTATGGGGGCACGCACAATCTATGGAGCATCTATGGGGGCACAATCTATGGAGCGTCTATGGGGGCATAATACATGGGGCATCTATGGGGGCATAATCTGTGGAGCATCTATGGGGCATAATACATGGAGCATCTATGGGGGCATAATCTATGGGGGCACAATCTATGGAGCATCTATGGGGGCACAATCTATGGAGCGTCTATGGGGGCATAATACATGGGGCATCTATGGGGGCATAATCTGTGGAGCATCTATGGGGCATAATACATGGAGCATCTATGGGGGCATAATCTATGGGGGCATAATCTATGGGGGCACAATCTATGGAACATCTATGGGGCATAATACATGGGGCATCTATGGGGGCATAATCTATGGGGGCATAATCTATGGGGGCACAATCTATGGAACATCTATGGGGCATAATACATGGGGCATCTATGGGGGCATAATCTAAGGAGCATCTATAGGGGCACAATCTATGGAGCATCTATGGGGCACAATACATGGGCAGTATATGGGGCACAATACATGGAGCATCTTGTGGGGCATAATACATGGGGCAGCATATGGGGCATAATCTCATTTTCCACCCTAGGCTTATACTCGAGTCAATAAGTTTTCCCAGTTTTTTGTGGCAAAATTAGGGGGGTCGGCTTATACTCGGGTCGGCTTATACTCGAGTATATACGGTAATAAATAACATTTGCCCATGTCTACTTTACATCAGCACAATTTTGGAACCAAAATTTTTTTTTTGTTAGAAAGTTATAAGGGTTAAAAGTTGACCAGCGATTTCTCATTTTTGCAACAAAATTTACAAAACCATTTTTTTACGGACCAACTCACATTTGAAGTCACTTTGAGGGGTCTATATGGCAGAAAATACCTAAAAGTGACACCATTCTTAAAACTGCACCCTCAAGCTACTCAAAACCACATTCAATAAGTTTATTAACCTTCAGGTGATTCACAGGAGCTGAAGCAACGTGGAAGAAAAAAATTAACATTTAACTTTTTAGTCACAAAAATGATCTTTTACAAACATTTTTTTTTTTTATTTTCTCAAGGGTAAAAGGAGAAAATGGACAGATAAAGTTGTTGTACAATTTCTCCTGAGTACGCCAATACCCCATATGTGGGGGAAAACCACTGTTTGGGCACACGGCAGAGCTCGTAAGGGAAGGAGTGCCATTTGACTTTGAAATTGAGATTGGACGCCATGTCGCGTTGGGAGAGCCCCTGATGCACCTAAACAGTGGAAACCCCCACAAGTGATACCATTTTGGAAACTAGACCCCTATGGAACTTATCTAGATCTGTTGTGAGCACTTTGAACCCCCAAGTGTTTCACAAAAGTTTATAATGCCTGGGTGTGAAAAAAAAGCAAAACAATTTTTCCCCTTACGTCCCTCAGGACAGCACAATGGAGGGCGTCCTCCCTTGACCTATAGCGGGACAGGATCACAGAGAGGTTAAAAGGCCCCACCCACCTCCACCCTCCAGTGTTTTTCCTGTCCCTACAGGGGACGGTTGTATGAGAGGTTGCTCCAGGAGTGGAGCGAAGATAGAAGGTGGACGTTTTACAAGACCCAGGGGGATCGTGCTGCTGGATCCAATCCTTCCCCCTGTCAAGTAGCACCGGGGCTGAAACTCTCCTAGGGGGAGTACCTCAGCCACAAAGACCAGTGAGTGGATGAAGCTCCTGGGTAGAGCCGCTTCCTCCTTAGTGGAGGCTCTCGGCTCTGACACTGGCCGGCATTCCAGCACAAGATACCGGAAGGTGTGGTGCCATGGCGCTTCTGGTGACGTCAGGGCGCCGGAGCTAGAGGCCAGCGTGCGTTCCATGGTTGAACGCGGAGGTGCAGAACGAGACAGGCAACAGACAGGTTTCCTGGATCTCGGAGGGCACAAGAGAGGAAATCACTGGCAGTAATGCAGCATTCCTGGTGGGACGCCGCTTCCCTCCATACTGGGCTCTCGGCGTTTCCAGCTCCCCCTGTCTTTCTAGCAGGTATGGAGCCAGCACAGGTGAGTGCATCATGGAATGTGTTGATGGCCTAGGCCTCTGGACTGATGCTAGTCTCATGCCGTTGTGCCGAAGCTGAAGCATAGAGCCTCATATGCTGAGGTGTGTTTCACATGTATGCAGTCAGGCCTTGGACCTCTAAGCTATAATAAGGCCATATGTCCAGGCTACATCTCATGATTTGACTTCAGTTAGTTACAACTTAACTACTCCATCCATAGGAGGGCTCATAGTGTTAATGCAGCACATCGTCTCCATGAACACTGCCCTCCAGCTGTGGGGCATTAATTAGCTCCTTCGGGTGGGGTCAATCTGACAAATGAGAACTACTATTCAGGCTTGAGATTTATCTGGAACTCTGAGAGTTTGCTCTCTTGGCTCTAACTGGGACCTGGTCTCTTGTTTGGACACCTTCAAGCATGGTATAGCAGTTGTACTGCAGCATAGTGCTTCTATGCATCATATTGAGTGCCTCTGTGCATCATATTGAGTGCCTCTGTGCATCAGATTGCATCAGAGTGTGACATCATAGCGCTTCATAGTGCCTTTGTGTCATGTTACATTATATATCATATTGCATCATTGTTCCTCAATGCATCTTATTGAGTGCCTCTGTGCATTGTACTGCATCATAGTGCCTCTATTCATCATATTGAGTGCCTCTGTGCATCATATTGAGTGCCGCTGTGCATCATATTGCATCAGAATGCGACATCATAGCGCTTCATAGTGCTTTTGTGTCATGTTACATCATATATCATATTGCATCATTGTTCCTCAATGCATCTTATTGAGTGCCTCTGTGCATTGTACTACATCATAGTGCCTCTATTCATCATATTGAGTGCCCCTGTGCATTGTACTGCTTCATAGTGCCTCTATTCATCATATTGAGTGCCTCTGCGCATTGTACTGCTTCATAGTGCCTCTTTTCATCATATTGAGTGCCTCTTTTCATCATATTGAGTGCCTCTGGGCATCATATTGAGTGCCTCTGTGCATCATATTGCATCAGAGTGCGACATCATAGCGCTTCATAGTGCCTTTGTGTCATGTTACATCATATATCATATTTCATCATTGTTCCTCAATGCATCTTATTGAATGCCTCTGTCCATTGTACTGCATCATAGTGCCTCTATTCATCATATTGAGTGCCCCTGTGCATTGTACTGCTTCATAGTGCCTCTATTCATCATATTGAGTGCCCCTGTGCATTGTATTGCATCATGGTGTCTCTATTCATCATATTGATTGCCCCTGTGCATTGTACTGCATCATAGTGCTTCATAGTGCCTTTGTATCATATTACATCATATATCATGTTGTCTCTATGCATTATATTGAGTGCCTCTGTGCGTGGTACGGCATCATAGTGCTTCTATGCATCATATTGATTGCCTCTGTGCACCATATTGCATCAGAATGCTTCATAGTGCCTTTATGTGTTATATTACATCATTTATCAGATTCCATCATTGTTCCCCTATGCATCATATTGAGTGCTTCTGGGCATCGTATTGCATCATAGTGCCTCTAGACTTCATATTGAGTGTCTCTGTACATCACATTGCATCATACTGTTTCTATGCATCATATTGAGTACCTCTGTACATCACTTTGTATCATAGTGTCTCTATGCGTCATATTACATCATGGTGCCTTTGGGCATCATAGTACTTCATAGTGCCTCTATGCATTATATTACATAGTTCTACATAGTACTTCTATGCATCATATTACATCATTTTGCATCAGGGTGCATCTTGGTGTTTCATAGTGCCTTTGTGCAGCAGATTGCATCATGTTGCTTTATAGTGCCTCTATGCATCAGGTTGCATCAAGGTCCATCATTCTGCATGGGTGTCTTTCTGCATTATATTGCATTATATTACATCATAGTGTCTTTGTGCATCAAGGTGCATCATAGTGTCTATGCCTCATAGTGTCTTTCTGCATTACATTGCTTTATATTTCATCATAGTACATCATATTGCATCATAGTGTCTTTCTACATTATATTGCATCATATTACATCATAGTGTCTTTCTGCATCGTATTGCATCATAGTGTCTGTGTGAATTATACTGCATCATAGTGGCTGGGTGCATTTTATTGCATCATTCTGCATCATAGTCTTTGTGCATTATATGCATCAGGTTGTGGGTCCGCGGGGACTGGGTTCTCTCCCTTCGGTATCACCCTGTCATTGGGAATTTGTTTGCTGTGGACTGTGTCTGTGGCTTTGTGTGTGGCCCCTTCTCATGTACAGCACCATGGAATTGATGCCGCTGTAATAATATTGCATCATAGTGCTTTTGTGCATATTGCATCATAATGCTTCAGTGCCTCGAGACGTGTCATTCGTGTGTTATATTACCTCAGTGCTTCATAGTACATCGGACATTGTGGGTTTGTGCCTCTGGCTTAGACCTTCTGACTGGTGCCTTATTGCGTGGCCGCACAGTGTATGGTCGGCCCACCACTTCACATTTGTCTCGGGCCAACTCTGGTTATAGAGTCCTTATATTTTAGAACCCAGGTCCAGCTTCGGTTGCTTCATTCTTTGCAACTAGGCTTAGCCGGATGTTCAGCTATGCCTGAATTGGCCTAGTAACTTAGCATTTCTTCAGGATTGGAACAGAACTCTCAAGTGAGTTTCTGCCTTGAGGATTAAAGGCAAGTCTCTTCCATAGTTGGTTTTAAAGGGAGACAGACGTTTTTGGGGCTCATCCTGTAAGTGGACATACTACTGTGCTGAAAGCAGGAAATCTCATGAAGTGAGGAGGAAACTTTCCCGTCTCCACATATGGCAGTCGGACTAGTGTCTTTGATCAACACCCGGTAAACAGATTCTTGACCCCTAAATCCGTTGTATTACGTTTACCAGGGTCGGCATTATTGCCTTTGTACTTTATGGCAAATCGGCGGCACTGTCATGTGGCAGAAGATCCCATACCCACTGCTTGTACAGCAGTCAGGGCTCCTAATGTAAAAGAATCTGTATCCAGGACTCTGACAGTTAAGGCCTCATAGTCCTTCTGACTCACAGTAAAAAATCTCCATCTCGAGAGGAAGGAAACTACTTCCCTCTAGTTTTAGAATATGGTTCCTCCCACCAGGGCAGTCGGGGTGTATAAACATCTCTAAGAAAATTGCCTTTTACGATATAATATATAAATAATTTGGCACATACTGTATATATAATGTCGTAGCTAATAACTCATATAGAGACAGTCAAATATCCTGTGTCAAAGGATTTTTACCAACATCCCCCCCACCGCTTACTGTCATCGTTTCCAGAGTCCAGACTCCCCGTGTCTAACATCAGTAAAGCAAGAGTGGTGATCCATATCTTCCTTTCAACACTCCTACTGAGAAGCCCAATGTTGGTACTAGCAGGAGATATTACCTGCCAGATGGAGTATTTCCTTAGTTACAATAATATCCAACCCTTACTGGGGGTTGAGACCTCTAAGGTTTCGGAGTAGACATGATCTCCAGAATGAGTAGGGTACATACATCCCAATGCTCTGCCATTTTCCATGTACTAACTGTTATTTGGCTTGATCTTTCAGCAGTCCAGGGTCTCTGTCCTGCAGGTCTCCTCGTAGTATGGTAAGCCGGTCTCTAACCAAGGTTTAATCTGAGCCCAGGAGGACCAATGAAGGAACAGTCCCGTGTTGTTAAGCACATCCAGCCGATTACTGGTCTGTACAGTCCTCATCGTGTGGTGATTGTAACTATCACAATATTTTTGCTGGGCAATAAGATTTTTAAGGCTATTCTGTGGCTGCGGTGTCTATATCTATCACAATAACTGTAATTTCTGCGGTTCATTAATGGTATTGGGGTACAACGGCTGTGTTCACTCTCCGTCTCTGCGGCATATCTGGTTTACCACATTCATACTGGAATTGGCCATTATAAACATATCGGACACTCACTACTGTGATTATCTTTACGAATTTCTTTAGATATCTATATTTCTTTTTGATCTTTCAGATCATTTTTATATCTAGCCTGGTTCTTACCTGGGACTTTGGTCCTTGAGCTTCTGTTCCCACCCTGGGATGTTTCTTTGGTATTCTCCATTGTGCTGTCCTGAGGGACGTAAGGGGAAAAGGAAATTAGACCTACCGGTAATTCTATTTCCAGGTAGTCCCTCAGGACAGCACCCTTAATTCCCTCCCTTATGTTTCTCTTTAGGATTGCAAGGGATCAATCTTTGGTGGATGGTCCATCGAGTTGCCAAGGCTAGAGATAAAGAAGAAGTTGTTCAATGGTTTCTTACATACGCGTTTGTAAGGGCGCGTTTAGACCATTTCCTGCCATCCTTCGGTGGTACTTTGAAAAAACACTGGAGGGTGGAGGTGGGTGGGGCCTTTTAACCTCTCTGTGATCCTGTCCCGCTATAGGTCAAGGGAGGACGCCCTCCATTGTGCTGTCCTGAGGGACTACCTGGAAATAGAATTACCGGTAGGTCTAATTTCCTTTTCACATAAATGATTTTTTAGTCCCCAATTTTTGATTTCTCCTTCGCCTCATTGGGGGACACACTACCATGGGTGTTATGCTGATGCCACTAGGAGGACACTAAGCAAAATATGTTAAAAGATTAACTCCTCCTCCGCAGTATACACCCTCTGCTGGCTCTCGTGAACCAGTTCTTGCTTAGTGTCTTTAGGAGGCACTAGGGTCTGATTTCAGACCCAACTTTCTTATCTTTATTATTATTTTTAACTTTATTTTTTCTCTCGGATTAACGGCGACGGGGCCTTTCATGGTTCAGATCTCCCTAAAACTTCAACAGGCGGGAACGCGGAGTGTCGTCTCCCCGTACCACCTCCTGCAACCTCACCCGGTCTGTGCTTTTAGGGGCGACGGATCCTTCAGTGGGTCCGCTCTCCCCACACCTGCAACGGATGGGAATGTGGGGTGTCGCCCCCCACGTACCCCTTTCCGGAGCCAGACCCGCAGCATGGCATTTTTTTGCCACCATACCTCCTCTACAGCGGCAATTTTTTTGTCTCTCTATCTCCCTATCAAAGGGATGATAGTTTGAGACAGTGGCTGGTGCCGGGGAACTCTCCACCCCCCTATTATCGGAGTTGGTGGATTGAGCATCGCGGAGCTGCATCTCTTACAACGATGGGAATAATGTGAGTATATCAGAAATGTCCCCCATGCCTGAGGTCCTGGAAGTGCCCCGTCACTCCGCTGTGGCCGCCTGTCTTATAGACCGCAGCCTTCTCACTGCCGCGGCCTCCCCCATGCAAGGAGGCGAGGATGGAGCGATGCAGTCACTGCCTCTACCCCCGCAGCGGCTGCCAGGAGCGCGATCGTTACCGCTGCAGAGCACCGCAACGGCCGCCGCCACGTTGCACGGCCGCTGCCTTTAATTTAGCCCCCGGCTTTTAGCTGCAACTAGGCCCAACTCCGCCTATCTGCTGAACTGGTCCGCCCCCTTCGGCCGACCACGCCCCCCCTCTCCAGCGCTTCTTGCCTGGTCTGTAGAGCGGGCGGGTACGGATCCCCCTCCTTTTTCCTGCCCACTGTATCTGGCGCTTCTCGCTGCACACGAGAAGCGCCAATTCGGTTATCGTACCTTACTTCCTGGCGCGTCCTAGACAGGAAGACTGTGGAGAACGCCATTTTCCCTCTCCAACTCCGCGGCAATAACTTCTTCTCTGGAGGCACGCTGGACCTGGACACAATAGCCGCACTACGGCAGGTACACACTGTCTATACCGCTGCAGGCTTTAACCCCTCAGCCGCAGGCGCTAACCCTCCTCTAGCAGGGATTAGCTCCTCAGCTACAGCCATTAACCCCTCCGCTGCAGGTATCATCCTTTCAGCTGCGGGCTCGCTCTGCCGACCATACGCTGCAGACAATTCTGGGCAGCAACACGCGGCACACAATTCCGGCAATCCTGGTCAGCCGCCATTCGCAGATTCCTTGAGTAATTTGCATTATGTCTCAATCAAAGGCTAATAAAAAAGCAGATAAGACGCACACGGTGATATATGCCTCATGTAACGCATGCAATGTTTCCCTACCACGGAAACATCCCAATCCTCTCTGTACGGACTGTGAAGCCTTAAGGCCTCAAGAGCCTCCCACTACCGTGGAGCAAAGGGATGCTAGTCCCCCTCAGTGAGCTGCTTCTTTGGCGCAATCTGTGAGTAGTCCACCTGAGTGGGCTGCTTCTTTGGCGCAATCCGTGGCTTCCCTTGCAAAGGCTATAGAATCCTTTCATGGTCCCTCTTCCGGCCAGGGCGTCCCTCACCCCCTGTAGCGGGTCCTTCAACCATGCATTCTTCTAGGAAACGTATCCGTGATTCGTCTTCACGGAACTCTGAGCCTACTGCATCCGCTAGCTCTGCGTCTCGCTCCCCTTCACCAGGGTGTGCCAGTGAGCATGACTCAGAATGTGAGTCTGAGGTGGCCCCACACCCGAACTCCCCTGAGTTCCAGGAGTCTATAGTGATATGGAAATTTAATTAGGATAAAAATATCCTGTGTTTGCTGCTTGCCATGTCCAAATCTCTATATAATGTCTTTTTGAGCGCTCAGAACGAAATGAGGACTGTCCACACGAAAGTGTCAGTATAACAGTTCGTCAAAGACATACATTTATTATTCATTCAAGGTTTTATACGTTTACAAAAAGGGGCTGGTTAGTCAATTAACATACAATTAAAAGCTGCTAGATTATTGGCTGTTATAGTGTAAATATGATAATTATGATTAAAAGAGCTGAAGTTGCAGAATTATTGTTTATATTCTTGTGATATCTAATAGGACATTTTGTACTTCATGCATTTGTTCCTTTACGAAGGTCTTATGAAGGCCAGATTTCTTTAAAACGACTGATTATAGCTGGCCTAGAAATATGTGAGCACAGGGTTTTTTTAGCAAGTGAGATCTATCTAACTGTGAACTGTGAATACATATATGTGAATATACTTTGAATATATATGGAAGACATATATATTTCCATGACAGTCCCACCTTAGATACCACTTGCCCTAAAAACCTGCTCCTGGCCCAAAGCGCTGCAACTCTTTTATGCTGCCGGTGAGTTGAGACACCCTAGTACATGCCTCCCCACCGAATACAGACTTTTCGCAAATGGGCGGTCAGGAGGACTGTCCCTGTCGGGGGTTTATGTGTTTGCAATCATAGTCTCCTTATTTGATAGGATGATTCATCAAGGATGTGTATTCTCAGTCTGGAGGTAGTTCGGAGATCTGGTCAAGCCAGGCAGTTCTATCCGGACTGGTGCGAGGTCCAAGATGGTGAGTGGCATCAAATTGGTTGTCTCCTGAACAGCTTTTTCCATTATCTAGTGGCAATAGTGACTCAAATCCTGCTTTAACTTGGTCTCTGGCCTTGAACTCATCAGGTAGGTCATCTGGTCATCTGTCTGGTCAGTCAGAGCATCCACGACATCCTTCATGGCTTATGTGTCTCTCCTGGTATGGGAGCTTCCTTGCAATGCGATACGTGGATTCAAACAGGCTTTCCTTCTAGTTACACAGAGGTTGATGTCATCTGGGGCTCTTGGACAGGATCATCAAATCTGGCAGTGAGGAGAAAAACTCGAGAATGGACATTAGTTTTTGACCAATTCAATTACATAAGTGTTATGATTTGGTAGCTGAGGAGAGCAGGCAAAAAAAGTAATACACCAGAGAGGTTGGAATCTATGGGATTGCAGTACCCTGACTAACCACCACAACTAAAGGCAGCCGTGGAGCGTTCCTACGTTGGTCCTAGACGCCTCGTCACAGCCTGAGAAGCTAACTACACCTAAAGATAGAAAAAGGAAAGCTATCTGCCCCGGAGCAGATCCCCAAAGAACATAGGAAGCCCCCAAACATGTAATGGCGGTTAGACAAGAGGAAATACAGACACAGACAGAAAATAGAATGAGCAAACGCTGGGGCCCAATCTGTCTAGATAGAAAAGGATAGGAAAGGCACTTACTGCAACCCCAAAAAAACCCTGAAAAATACCAACTCTACTAATTACAAAAACACCTGAGATCACACGACCTCTACCACCTAAATTAGTTCTCTGGTGTAACAAAAACTAAACAGCAACCACTGAAAAAACTGGAAAAGGCAAATGAACAAACAGTGGCTGAACTAAACTGAGAGGAGCATAAGCCCCCGAAGGGGACCCGGCAGACCCCCACAGAAGTGCAGGACAAAATGCAGTCACCAAAAAACTAAAAGAAGAAAATGTCTTATCTGTTAGCGGAAGATGCAGGCACGAAACAGCTTTTCTGGGTCTCTGGGAGTGTGCCTTACGCTAAACAGTGCAATAGGGAGTGTGTCATGCCATGGTTTGCGTGTCTCTTGGGCAATTTTTCAGCATTCTATTCTTAAGTGTTTCGTTCAGTTTTTTTCTACCTTCCTGCTGCTCTGGGGGTGGTAAGGAGTGTGTAGGCCTAAATCTGACCCTACTGCTAATCGGGTCTTGTGTGTCAGATTTGCTGTGAATGGGGTCCCTGATCACTTTCTATCATTTCTGGAACCCCGTATCTGCACACTATTTTCCGAAAGTAGCTTCATTGCAGTAGTCTTTGCTGACTTGGAAGGCTTCTGTTCATCTTGAAAATACTTCTTTTGACCACAATGGCGTATTTGAATCCTTCACTTGGCGATATCTGGATGTGGTCTATCTGGATCCTTTGAAGCTGGTAAAGTGGTCTTTCCAGATGAGGTGAGGGGGTCTTTCTTCCATACTTCCAGGCTTGCATTTGCCGCAGGTCAGACAGCTGCTGGTGAATTTGGCTGTTAGGGTGGAGATCCCTGAAGTGAAAACAGTAAGCACCAATCAGATCATTCATTTGTGTCTTTGATATGTGGATGTGGGTCCATCTACCCATTGGACCACCATAGGGTGCATACTTTGTGGTAGGCAGAGTTTGAAATCTATTATTGATAGCCTTTTTTCTTCACATGTTGCTTTTTTCGCATTCAGCTCTTCTTCTCCTTTTGGAGCTTGGTCTTGTAACTTCTTGAGCAGATTCCAGGACGTTTCTTTGTCAGGTTTCTTGTCTTCAGTCGTCATGTAGTAGCCGTCCGGCTCTACGACCTCTCCCACTTCTCCATGTTGTCTTCCTTTGGCTGCTTCTTTGGCTGCCATGTCCGCCATGTTATTGCCTCACGCCTCTTCTGTTTTCAGTTTTCCATGCACTTTGATTTTTCAAATTGCCACCATTTTGGAAGTTGGAGTACACCCAGCAGGTCCCTGAAGGCTCCATGATGCTTCACGGTTGTCCCGTTTGCTGTGATGAAGTCCCTTGTAGCCCAGATGGGTCTAAAGTCATGTGCTATGCCATGCGAGTAACTGTAGTCCATGTAGATGTTTGCTGTCTTGCCTTCTGCCATCTGACAGGCCTTCGTCAGCGCTATCAATTCTGCTTCCTGGGCTGACAGTCTAGGTGACAGACTTCTGGACCACAGGATTTCTTGATTGCTGGTCACTGCACTTCCTGTGTTGAAACTTCTTCATCATCTGCAAATCTGGAGCCATCCAAGTATCCCCCCTTGGGAGTGGGAGTAGAGTGGCCGGGCTGAGGACTGTAGGTCTGGAGACGGTGACATTATGAGACAAAGGCAATAGAGGCGCCACAAAGATGCCTGGCTGTGGGGAGATTACTGTTGGTTGAGCTTGATCGAAGATTGCCAAGATGTCATGCGGAGTGAGAGTTTCCAGTGGCTGTCCAAGAGTGATGTCAGCAACCTTGTCCAGGAGGGTGTGTGCTGCGGATACTGCCATCAGGCAGGAGGGTGCTCTTCTTGCAACTGGATCCAAGCGGGCTGAGAGGCAGCCTAAAAGTCTCTGTTTTCCCCCGTGAATCCGTGCCAGGACTCCAGTAGCATGACCTTCTTTCTTCCATCAGGTAGACGGAAAGACTTTTCATAGTCAGGTAGGCCTGGTATTGCCGCTGAGACTGTGGAGTTCTTCCAATCTCCTGAATGGGTTGAAGGCTGCGTCTGATAGAAGGAGCGGGGTTGCGTTGATGCAAGCGCACAGAGGCTGCATTAGGACTGAGGCATCAGGGATCCAGGTTCTGCAATATGACACTAGACCAGGGAAGGCCTGCAGCATTCTTGTATTTGTTGGGGGAGCTATCTTCTCCACAGTGGTCTTCCAGTCTTTTGACATGTGTTTCGTCTTGTGGGCAATACAGTGTCCCAGGGATGTAACTTGCTTCTGGCATCACTGGACTTTGTTCTTCCAGACCTTGCGTTGCTGTTCTTCCAGATAGAGTAGGAGAGACAAGGAATAGACTGTGCAGGTGTTGATGTCAACCACACAAAATAGAAGGTCATCCACGTGTTGTAGAAGAGTGACTCTTGCATATTCTGCAATCCAGTTGACGAGGATGGAGGACATTGTCTTGGTGAAACTTAAAGGGCTTGTTTTGAGCACCTTGAGGCAACATTGTCCATATGCACTGCACTGGTGCGTGAAAGCAGGCCTCCAGGTGGAGGGGAAACACTGAAGAAGGTACTGGCCAGGTTGATCACCGTGAATACCGTTGCGGTGACTGGGACTCTTGAGAGCAGAGTGTGATGGTTCAGCACTGTTGGGGTTTCAAATACCGTAGCCTCTTTCGCGGCCTCCAGGCCTTCCACCATTCTGAACTCAGTGGGGTTTACAGTCTTTTTCTTCACTGTGGAAAGCTGGGATTGATTCCGATGGGCGAGGCAGCCCAGTTTGGCCTTGTCCTTCAGTATGCGGCAGGGGACTCCCATCTGCTGGTGCAGAGCTGGCGGGAAAACAAGCCGTCTACTAGGATCCACATCATGAGAGATGACGACCAGCTGGCTTTCTTGTTCTCCACCAAGACAGTTACTGTGTTAGCACCTGTTCTGGTCACAGGGGGTCTTCTTGTTGGGACGTCTCCTTAAACTGCTGCTTTTTTTCTCAGCACGGGCCATCAGTAGTTTCTTTTTCTCCAGCTTGGTCTCAGGTCAGTATTTGTGCACAAGTTTGAAGAGCTGAGTGGCCTTTTTCCGGTCTAGGGCCTGGGTGAACTGGTTGATTGCAGGGGGCACCTCCTGGTGCTTGCAAAAGATGAACCTCTGGCGTTAGAGCTGGATGAGGTGTTGCCATTCCATGAAGCGAGTAGAGTCCTTTGAATATCCTGGCCAATGTCAAAGTTCTCAGGCCGTCTTCTTAGGCGAGCTCACTTAGACCTTCAGTTGGTCAGAGACATCTTGACCCTGGGTGATGGAGTGGTTTTTTCTGGTACTATGTCCAGCACCTCCTGTGATAGGTCTGCAGTGTGGTTGTTTGAGGTTCCTGTTTCTTCTTGGGTCAGGGGTGAAGAAAGTGTCATGGTCCCATCTTCCTGGAACACTCTGGTCGCTTTCAGCTTCTGCAGTAGGTCCACTCCCAATAGGTTGAGGGTGCAGGTTTTTTACACAACAAACTGGGACATGATGGAGTGTTCTGGCTGAGTCCACACGCTCAGGGGCTTCATAATCTGGAAATATCTGACTTGACCATCAATTCCCATGCAGGAAGCAGAAGATTCTGATAGGTAGGTGAGGTTGAGGAGTTCCACAAGAAAAGATATGACTACGCCATCCACTCTCAGGATATTGGTCCCACTGGTGGGGTTCCTTGTGGACTTGGTGTGCTCTTGTCCTATGGACGGGGTTCTTCACTGCTTTCTGTGTTTCTTCCTTGGCTTGCTTCTCTAGACAAAGTGGTGGGTCGTAGGGGTTCTCTGCAGCGGTTCCGGTAATGGCCAAGCTTGCCACAGTTGTAACACTTGACATTCCTTCTGTCCCGGCGGGACTCAATCCTTTTTGCTACTGTGAGCAGGGTGTCCATGGCTATTGACGTGTACTCAGGCCTGGCTGCTACCAGTGGTTTCCTGATTGGTTCTCTCAGTCCATGCACAAAAGCCTGTGCCAACATCCGTCTGTATGTCTGATCATGGGTAATGAGGCCCAAATCTTGAAACACTTGCATTACTCTGTCATGGAACTTCTCCACAGACTCTGTCTTGTCTTGACTCGTGACATGTAGGCTGAGAGTTTGTCCTGTCAGTCTGCTTTTGGCCCATTCTCTGAGTTGCTCAATTAGCTTTGGTCCTGTCTCCCAGGCATACGCATCTAACTCTGTTGGAAGCTTGAAGTGTTTTCTCATAATTGACCAGAATGCATCACCTGCTTTTATTTCCATTTCGGTCCAGAGATCAATCCAGGCTGCTGTATACGTTTGCTGGATCTGCTGCATTTTTTGGCAAAATAGCATGGGATGTATCCCAGGGTCTGGCAGCATACTGATCACCTGGCTTGGGATGAAGGGCTCATAGGATGGTGCCTCTACCTGTCCCTGCTCTATTGGTGCTTGTGTGTTTTCTTCCCTAGTATTGGGCAGCATGTGTGACGTTGCATCTTCATCTTCATCAGATAAGAAGTGACATGGTGTACTTGGTGCATACACTGGGTGAGATTTGGGCTTTAAAGTTGTCTTGCTGCATGGGGATTTCCCACTTCCTTGCTGAGGCTGCGGTGGATCAGTGTCATGGTTCCATGCTAGCAGCCCTGTAGCTATACCACTCCCCTGTGAAGCCCTAGCAGTGGACTGTTGTGTCTGGGGCTACATGTAGCGTTTTGTGTAGGGAGATCTGTACTTTCTTCTCCTGATATAATGACTGGCAATGTTTGTACTGTGCTTGGGATAGACAAGGTGCCCTGTGCTGGAGACACTGAATACAGGGACACCACATTGCTTGGATTGGGCGTTGACCCAGTTGGTAACGAAGCAGGAAAAAAAGGAAAAGAAGGGAGGTGTGCCTGAGAGGAGGAGGAAGGAGGAGAAAGATCTTCCCCGCTTCGTGCAGCCTGGGAGGGCATGGCTGGAGCTATGATGCCGTCTCCCAGTAGGGAGAGGTGGGAGGCACCGCATGTTGCACAAGTGTCCCTGTACCATGGATTCTGTTGAGAGCAGACTGAACATGTCCAATATTTCCCTTCACCATATGGGGGTGGTGATGGCTTAGCATCTTTCCCTATCTTGTACACATAAAAATCATATCCTGGCTTGTTCACATATCTTTCTGAACTTCCTAAACGATGCAAGTTTACTGCCACTTTGTACCATGCATTTGCATCAGTCAGCAATTTTGAATCTACTAGCTTCCCTTTTCTATTTTTCAATACATCCTGCCATTCCGCAGCTTGGAGTCTGCCCTTCTTATGGATTTCACACACTTTCATGAGCTGTCTGTAATTTTTTACATACTTTACTCCTTCTTGTTCAGCTACCAGCTGGGGGGCAGTTTTCTCTCCAGGGAGCATAAGACTCTCCTGCTTGCCCATCTTGTTCCCCATTTTTAAAAAAAAAAAAAAATTTCCTCGCCGAATGCCCGACGGGAGGGGCTGCTCAGACCACTGCGTAGTTTGTGTCTGCTCTCTCCCACAGCCTGTAATTCTCCTTATCTATGTGACCTTGTTCTAAGGCAAGCTTGTAGAAAAAAAAATGGCTGGAGAAATAAAGCTCTAAAATAAATTGCTTAGAGAAAAAATCTCTCCAAAATCATTTAAAAATGTACTTAAAAGAAAAATTTTTTTTTTTTTTAAAAAAAAAACAAAAAGTTAGATTTAGTAAAAAACTCTAGAAAAAGTAAACAAAACAAAAAATAAATTCACCAAAAAGGGGAGAAAAGAAAAAAAAACCGTATTAATCATAAAACTCTGAAAAACAACCCTTGTTACTAAAACAGCTAATTAAAAATCTCTGGAATGTCAGCTGGCTGCTTCCCCCCTCCCTTCCTTATATCTCTGCTTGCTGTCTCTATTGGCACTGAAATCACGTAACAAAAAAAAAAAAAAAAAATTATTATTCCTCAGAATAGCAAAAAATGAATATAGTTCAGTCTGAATGCCTGAGAATTTTCACATTAAAACCTGTAGCCAAAAAACTAGCTTAAAAGAAAAAAAAAATCAAAGCCAAGAAACAGAATGTCTGATAACGTGATTAGCAGAGGAGGGGGGGTCAAAGGGGTTTTCTCGCTGCTGCAGCCAGCACACTGCTCTGAATGAGTTACTGACAGAGCGCACGGAGATGTGATTTAAAGCGACAGTACCTGATACAGACAATGAGACAGACACCCGGGAGAATACGAATCCCTCTTTTGATGATCTGTGACACATACAAGCTGCTCTGGTAACTGATAACTCACCAATTGCACTGAGCGCGGCGAAGCTCAAGGTTCTATCGCTCTGTACCGTAGCCCTGGCCGGTGCGCCGGTCACAGTATTCTGCAATAGCCTTCATCAAAATTCTCACTATCCACGTCTGATTTGACTGGGATGGCCTCCCGGTGCGTGGACAATTATTGTGAGAACTTATCCAAACAAAGCTTCTGCCCTTCACGTCTGATTTGACTGGGATGGCCTCCCAGTGCGTGAAAGTTTACTGCAGAAACTTAACCGAACAAAGCCCTCGCTTCCACAACTGGATTTTTTTTTTTTTTGGATAATCTCCCTCCAATGTGTGAAGAATATCTGCGTGGACTTATCCAAAACAAAGCTCCCGCCCTTCACGTCTGATTTGACTGGGATGGCCTCCCGGTGCGTGAAAGTTTACTGCGGGAACTTATGCAGCAATTTGTCTTTTGCTATACAGCCCCAGAGATCAGCAAGCAAAAACACAGTCACCGTTCCAACTTTCTCCCGGTTCACATAAAACATGAAACATATACAGCACAGCAGCAACCAACTCGGCTTATATCCCAGGGCTTTTGGATAAGGGTATGGACTTTTTACACAACCTGGGAATGCGGTGATGACCACGTCCGACCGGCTGGAAGTGTAGGCTAGGACTAGGCACAGGGAACATTCAGGTAAGAATGACAAAGTTTTCTTACCTTACTGATGGAGCTGCAGTCTCCGTCCCGTGTGCCAAGGCCAGGGCCAACACCCCCGTCTCTCCGGTCGGCCGAGTCCTCGTGCGTTTCGTCCAATGCCCTGCGTGCAGGGCCAACTGATATGGAAATTTAATTAGGATAAAAATATCCTGTGTTTGCTGCTTGCCATGTCCAAATCTCTATATAATGTCTTTTTGAGCGCTCAGAACGAAATGAGGACTGTCCACACGAAAGTGTCAGTATAACAGTTCGTCAAAGACATACATTTATTATTCATTCAAGGTTTTATACGTTTACAAAAAGGGGCTGGTTAGTCAATTAACATACAATTAAAAGCTGCTAGATTATTGGCTGTTCTAGTGTAAATATGATAATTATGATTAAAAGAGCTGAAGTTGCAGAATTATTGTTTATATTCTTGTGATATCTAATAGGACATTTTGTACTTCATGCATTTGTTCCTTTACGAAGGTCTTATGAAGGCCAGATTTCTTTAAAACGACTGATTATAGCTGGCCTAGAAATATGTGAGCACAGGGTTTTTTTAGCAAGTGAGATCTATCTAACTGTGAACTGTGAATACATATATGTGAATATACTTTGAATATATATGGAAGACATATATATTTCCATGACAATAGATTGGCTCATAGAAACGGTTAATCATATCCTGGAAATAGACGAGGAACCCGGTACCAATCCAGACCATCCGGTGGCTTTTAAAAGAACTAAACGGCCCCATAGGTTCTTCGCTAACCATCCAGAGTTTACAGACATCCTCAAGAGGCAGAGATGTCGCCCAGATAAGCGATTCTCGGCCTAAAACCTCTAGAATCACGGTATCCCTTTGCATCTACTCTAAGACAGGAGTGGACTGAATCCCCTGCAGTAGATCCGCCCATATCAAGGCTCGCTTCATAAACTCTTCTGTCCTTGACGGAAGGATCGTCTATTAAAGATCCCACGGATCGGCAAATTGACAGTCTGGCCAAGTCAGTCTTCGAGGCTGCTGGAGCCGCCTTATTTCCTTCATTCGCCACCACGTGGGTAGCTAGAGCTATGGTAGACTGGGCAGAGACCATAGTTAGAACCAGTGGAAACAATAGCCTACCACCCGAAGTCCCTAATCTTGCCTATCAGATCGCCCAGGCAGGAGATTACTTAGTTCATGCCTCCCTAGATGCGGCTAATTGTGCCGCACTTGCAGCCGCCAACGCGGTTGCCATCAGGAGAGCATTATGGCTGCGGGAATGGCGGGCAGACTTTGCGTCCAAGAAATCCTTGACCTCTCTACCTTACCAGTTTGGCCGTTTGTTCGAAGATAAGCTTGATCAAATTATCTCGGATGCTACCGGGGGAAAAGCAAATTTCTCCCTCAACGTAGGCAGACTCTACCCTTTCGGAGTCAATTCCAAACCTGCTCCCGGCCTTTTCGCAGTACCACAGGCTGGTCATCCTCAGTCACTTCCACTAGCTCTTCCCGCCCCCACGCAGAGGCAGAACTTCCAATCCTTCGTTCAGACCTTCTAACTCTGGGAGAAGCAGATCTCCTCGGACCAGGCTCAAAAGTGCCCCGTCCCGCAAGTTCTCTTCACAATGACTCGCCGTTGTCTGGAAGACACAGGCAAGGTGGGCGGCCGCCTGTCCTTGTTTCGCCAAGTCTGGCTGATGGTTGTCCACGACCGATGGGTCAGAGATCTTGTGTCTTCCGGATACAAAATCGAGTTCTCATCCCCTCCAACACGATTCTTTCGGTCCCGGCTCCCACGATCCGAAACGCTGGCGGTTCCTTTTTATCAGGCCATATCTGCCCTCCGCAACAGCGCTGTCATCGTTCTGGTTCCTCCCACAGAAAGGTTGAGGGGTTTTTACTCAAACCTGTTCGTGGTCCCAAAAAAGGACGGGACCATGAGTCCAATTCTAGACTTAAAGCTATTGAACAAATTTGTCACTGTGCGCCACTTCAGGATGGAGTCCCTACGCTCCGTCATCGCTTCACTGGAAAAAGGAGAATACCTTGCATCAATCGACATCAAAGACACATATCTCCACGTTCCAATCTTCAAAGGTCACCAAAGATTCCTATGCTTTGCGGTGGGAGACGAACATTTTCAGTTCACTGCTCTACCGTTCGGCCTTGCCACCGCCCCCAGAGTATTCACAAAGGTCATGGCTGCTGTCATGTCTATTCTACACACTCGAGTTGTGGTGATCCTACCCTACCTGGACGATCTCGTCAAAGGTCCGTCCTATCGGGCTTGTTTAGAAAGCGTCAGTATCGCCGTCGACACCTTGTCCCGTCTAGGTTGGCTGGTAAACCTGGAGAAATCTTCCCCAGTTCCATCCCAGCAAATTCCCTTTCTGGGGATGATGTTAGACACTTCCCGAGGGTTGGTTATTCTCCCTCTGGACAAGATTTCCTCTCTCACCCAAGGAGCCCGATCTCTATCTCTGTCCCGGTCTTGCTCCCTGCGGTTCGCCATGCAGGTCCTGGGAAAAATGGTAGCGTCCATCGAGGCAGTACCATTTGCCCAATTTCACCTCCGTCCTCTGCAGCAGGCTTTGATCTCAGCCTGGGACAAGAATCCAGCCTCCTTGGGTCGCCGCTTACTCCTGGCACCCAGAGTGAGACGATCTCTCAGGTGGTGGACTGCAACATCGTCCCTGGATCAGGGAAGATCCTTCCTCCCTGTATGTACACTGGCTGGTAGTGACCACCGATGCCAGTCTTCTCGGATGGGGCACGATCTTTCGTCACCACACAGCTCAGGGACGTTGGTCTACGAAGGAAGCCAGCCTTCCGATCAACATCCTCGAGATCCGGGCGATAAGGCTGGCTCTTCTCCACGTCCATCATCTTTTGAACGGACGTCCCATCTGGATTCAATCAGACAACGTCACGGCTGTGGCATACATCAATCGCCAAGGTGGCACGAAAAGCAGGACAGCAATGATCGAAGTAACGCACATCCTCCAATGGGCCGAGACAAATCATTCGCTCATCTCTGCAGTTCATATTCCGGGAGTAGAGATTTGGGCGGCGGATTTTCTCAGCAGCCAGGCCATAGCCTCAGGAGAGTGGTCTCTTCACCTGGAAGTCTTTCATCAAATTTGCAAACGATGGGGCACTCCAGATGTGGACCTCATGGCTTCCAGGCTGAACGCCAAGAGTTATGTTTAGGTAGCTGAGGAGAAAAAGCAAAAACGGTAATACACCAGAGATGCTGGAACCTATTGGATTGCAGTAACCTGAACTAACCACACAACTAGAGGTAGCCGTGGAGCGTTCCTACGTTGATCCTAGACGCCTCGTCACAGCCTGAGAAATAACTACACCTAAAGGCAGAAAGATGAAAGCTATCTGCCCCGGAGCATATCCCCAAAGAAAATAGGAAGCCCCCAAACATATAATGGCGGTTAGACTAGAAGATAGCACGGACACAGACAGAAAATAGAATGAGCAAACGTTGGGGCCCAATCTGTCTAGACAGAAAAGTACAGGAAAGAATTCTGACTGCAATCCAACAAAAACCCTAAAAAATACCAGCACTTCTGATTGCTAAAAAACCTGAGATCACACGATCTCTACCACCGATCTCTACCACCTAAATCAGATCTCTAGTGTAACAAAACAAAGCTGCAGCCACTAAAAAAACAGGAAAAAGCAAATGAACAAATAACAGTGGCTACAGATAAATTGAGAGGTGCACAGGCCCCAGGAGGGGACCCAGCTGACCTCCACAAAAGTGCAGAAAACAATGAAAAAAGCAAGCAAAAAAAGAAAAGCCGAAAATATCTGAAAGCAGCAGGTGCAGGCAAGACTCCAGCAAACTTCCAAATGAACCAGGAACCACAACCGAGACAAGAACAACCGATCACCGGCGACCATCATGGGAGGGAACCTCCCTTATATCAGACCAGTCAGTGATCCCAGATTGCCATTCCTCGCTGAAAGGTTCAGTACTGTCTGTAACCACCAGAGGGAGCCTCTGCTCAGAAACCATCTCTAGCACATTCACAACCCTTGAGGAGGGGTCACCGAACCCTCACTTGTGCAACCAGGCCGATCAGGATGAGCTCGGTGATAGGCACGGATCAGTCTCCTAGCATGGATGTCCGAAGCAAACACCCAAGAATTGTCCTCCTGACCATAACCTCTCCACTTAACCAAATACTGGAGTTTCCGTCTAGAAAAACGAGAATCCAATATTTTCTCGACCACATACTCCAGATTGCCCTCAACCAAAACAGGGTCAGGAGGCGCAGCCATAGTAAACACTGGCTCGACAAACCTCTTCAATAAGGACTTGTGGAACACGTTATGGATCTTAAATGTCCCTGGAAGAAGGAAACCGGATTAAGAATTTCCATGATCTTATAAGGTCCAATGAACCTAGGCTTAAACTTTGGAGATGCAACCCTCATAGGAATAATAATAATAATCTTTATTTATATAGCGCCATCATATTCCGCAGCTCTTTACAGTTTAACAGTTTCAGAACACAAGTCATAAGTAACAACGTTAATACAATAATTAAAGCAAAATAAGCCGCCCCTGCTCGTGAGAGCTTACAATCTACAATGAGGTGGGGGAGATACAAAGTACAGGTGTATATATACAATGGTGCATTTACAATGATGGTCCAGCCATCTTGAGGGAGTGAGGGATGGATGGAGATAGTGAATGGGCTACACACACACACACACTTACACATAGAATGACTTTGATTAGTGAATGTGATAGGCCGCTCTGAACAAATGTGTTTTGAGGGAGCGCCTGAAACCATGCAAATTGTGGATAGTCCTAATTTATTGGGGTAGAGCATTCCAGAGGATTGGCACAGCGCGGGAGAAGTCTTGGAGTCGGGAGTGGGAGGTACGGATTAGTGCAGAGGTTAGTCGAAAGTCGTTTGCAGAGCGCAGCAGTCGGTTAGGCCGATAGATAGAAATGAGGGAGGAGATGTAGGGAGGTGCTGCACTGTGGAGAGCTTTGTGGGTGAGAACCAGTACTTTGAATTGTATCCTATAATGAATGGGCAGCCAGTGTAAGGACTGGCGAAGAGCGGACGCGTCCGAGTACCGATTAGCCAGATGGATTACCCTGGCTGCTGCATTAAGGATGGACTGGAGAGGGGATAGTCGAGTAATGGGTAGGCCAAGTAATAGAGCGTTGCAGTAGTCCAGGCGGGAGTGGATCAATGCTACAGTGAGGGTTTTTGTTGTTTCCAAGGTGAGAAAAGGGCGGATTCTAGAGATGTTCTTTAGGTGTAGGCAGCAAGAGCGGCAAGAGATTGTATATGGGAGATGAAGGAGAGATTGGTGTCAAACATAACACCCAGACAGCGAGCCTGCTGCCGGGGTGTTATTATGGTGCCGCCCACGGAGAGGGATATGTCAAATTTAGGGAGGTTAGTAGACGGCGGGAGCAGAAGTTCAGTTTTGGAGAGGTTGAGTTTCAGATAGAGAGCGGACATGATGTTGGAGACTGCGGACAGACAGTCGGTGGTGTTCTGTAGTACAGCGGGGGTAAGGTCGGGGATGACGTGTATAGTTGTGTGTCATCAGCATAAAGATGGTACTGAAAGCCAAATCTGCTGATGGTCTGTCCAATTGGGGCCGTGTAGATATAGGGATATTTCTTGAGGACAACCAAACCAAGTCCCCCACTTTAAACCGAGGACCATCAGTCCTATGCCGGTTGGCAAACCGCTGGGCCCTCTCCTGAGAGAGGGACAACCTCTCCACTACCTGGTCCCAAATCTGCTGCATACGCTCCACAAGAGAGTCAACACCCGGACAGACAGAAGCCTCCGCCTGTCCCGAAGAAAATCGAGGGTGAAACCCAGAATTGCATAAAAATGGAGACATCAAGGTGGCAAAACTCAGAGCAAACTCAGCCAAAGGCAAAAAAGAGACCCAGTCATCTTGATCAGCAGACACAAAACATCTCAAATAAGTCTCCAAGGTCTGGTTTGTTCTCTTGGTTTGTCCATTGGTCTGAGGATGAAATGCAGAGGAGAAAGATAATTGAACACCAAGTTTAGAACAAAATGTCCTCCAAAATCTGGAATCAAACTGGACTCCTCTGTCAGACACAATGTTCTCCGAATGCCGTGCAACCGAACCACGTGCTGAAGAAACAAAGGCACCAACTCAGAGGAGGAAGGCAACTTAGGTAATGGCACAAGATGTATCATCTTGGAAAACCTATCACAGATTACCCAGATAACGGTCATTCTTTGAGAGACAGGGAGGTCGGAAAAAAAATCCATAGAGATATGGGTCCATGGCCTCTTGGGCACAGGTAATGGCATCAAAAAACCACTAGAGCGAGAGCAAGGCTTGGAACGAGAGCAAGTCCCACAGGACTGCACAAAGTCCCTGACGTCACGAGACAAAGTAGGCCACCAAAAGGACCGACTCACCAAGTCTCTGGTACCAAAAATCCCGGGATGACCAGCCAACGCGGAACAATGAATCTCAGACATCACACTCTTCTTCCACTGGTCTGGGACAAACAATTTCCCAACAGGGCAGTGCTCAGGTTTATCCTCCTGACACCCCTCCAGAGCCAGTCTCAAATTGGGCGAGATGGCGGAAAGTACTACACCCTCTTTCAAAATAACAGCAGGATCAGGTAACTCAGGAGAATCCGCAAAGAAACTCCATGAGAGGGCATCCGCCTTAACATTCTTAGTGCCAGGAAGAAAAGAAACCACAAAATTAAAACGTGTGAAAAACAAGGCCCACCTGGCCTGTCTAGGATTAAGTCGCTTGGCTGATTCGAGATAAACCAGGTTCTTATGGTCCGTGAGGACCACCACCTGATGTTTGGCTCCTTCCAGCCAATGTCTCCACTCTTCAAAGGCCTACTTCATGGCCAATAACTTCCGATTACCCACGTCATAATTACGTTCAGTTGGAGTAAACTTTCGAGAGAAAAAGGCTCAAGGGTTACTCTTAGAGGTCTCTGGATCCCTTTGGGACAAAACGGCACCTGCCCCAATCTGAGGCATCAACCTCCACCTGAAACGGCAGAGAAACATCAGGCTGCCGTAGAACAGGAGCAGAAATGAATCTCTGCTTAAGTTCCTGAAATGCTGAAACTGCCTCAGGAGGCCAATTCACAACATCGGAACCCTTTTTGGTCAGATCAGTCAATGGTTTAACAATACCAGAGAAATTACCAATAAATTTACGATAAAAATTGGCAAAACCCAAAAATCTCTGAAGAGCCTTCAATGAAGTAGGTTGAACCCAATCACAGATGGCCTGAACCTTGATCGGGTCCATTTCAATAACAGACGGAGACAAAATGAATCCCAGAAATGAGACCTTCTGTACGCCAAAGAGACACTTTGATCCCTTCACATACAGTGCATTCTGTTGTGTGAATATGCTAGAGGCGGCTTCTGAGCTGGGGCTCCCGGTGGTTGCTGAGGGTAATGAACTGATTAATGAATGGCCTTCAGCTGGCGCTGAATGGTAGGATATAAGTTGCCTGATTTCCAAGCAGCCTTGCCGGTTATCAATTGTTCTTCTGGTCTTGCTTGAAGCACTTTTAATTTCCTGCTCTCCTTCAGATAAGTGTTTACTGTTTTTTTTTTCTCTGTTTGATTTTCTCTGCTGGTTTGCTGCCTGCAGTGGACTGCAGCCTGTCCCCTTTTGGGGGTCTGGCGCTGCAATTGTGCTCCGTTTGTGTCTGCACTTTTGCTTTGCTCTTTTGTTACTTTTAATTTGCTGAATAGCGTTTTGTTACACCAGAGATCTGATTTAGGTGGAAGAGGTCGAGTGATCTCAGTTTTTTTTTGCAATCAGACGTGTTGGTATTTTTGTTAGGGTTTTTGTTGGATTTCAGTCAGAATTCTTTCCTGTACTTTTCTGTCTAGACAGATTGGGCCCCAGCGTTTGCTCATTCTATTTTCTGTCTGTGTCCGAGCTTTCTTCTTGTCTAACCGCCATTATATGTTTAGGGGCTTCCTATTTTCTTTGGGGATCTGCTCCGGGGCAGATAGCTTTCATCTTTCTGCCTTTAGGTGTAGTTATCTCTCAGGCTGTGACGAGGCGTCTAGGATCCACGTAGGAACGCTCCACGGCTACCTCTAGTTGTGTGGTTAGTTCAGGTTACTGCAATCCAATAGGTTCCAGCCTCTCTGGTGTATTACCGCTTTGGCTATTTTTTGCCATTTCTCCTCAGTTACCGAAACATAACAGTATAACCGGCCCAAACTGAAAATTATATGGCACTCAACAGAAGGGAAAAATAGTAAAAAAGAAAAAAGGGAGTTGTCAGAAATGTTTTTTTTCTGTTTGTTGCATTTTTTCCCCTCTTTTTCTCTGGGTGCTGAGGAGGAATTTTTTTTTTTCCTCTCAATGGAGTTTGCACAGTTGTCTGGGCGTGTGGATCAGCTTGCCACTGAGGTTCGGAGTATTGCTACCTATCTTGCTGGGTTGCCAGTTGTGGAACCTAGGATCCCCATGCCAGATTTGTTTTTGGGGGATCGATCTAAATTTCTGAATTTCAAAAATAACTGTAAGTTGTTTTTTGCCTTAAGGCCTAATTCCTCAGGGAACGCGGCACAGCAGGTTCAAATTGTCATCTCCCTGCTGCGCGGCGACCCTCAGGATTGGGCTTTTTCCCTGACACCTGTGGATCCTGTTTTGAATGATATTGATGTATTTTTTCAGGCTCTGGGGTTGTTGTACGATGAACCTAATGTCACTGATCAAGCTGAAAAGACCTTGTTGGCATTAAATCAGGGTCTTGAAGACGCTGAGTTGTACTGTCAGAAATTTCGAAAGTGGGCAGTCCTGACCAAATGGAATGATCATGCTTTGGCAGCCCTTTTTCGAAAGAGTCTGTCAGAAAAAGTAAAGGACGTTATGGTGGGGTTCCCTGTTCCCTCTGGTCTCAATGATTCTATGTCTTTTGCTATTCAAATTGACAGACGTTTGCTTGAGCGCAGAGGTATGCGTGAGATAGTGTTGCCTTGTGAGCCAGCTCCTGAGCCCATGCAGTGTGATGGAGTGACCTCTGGGACTCAGCGTCATGAGTTTCGTAAGCGCAATGGGTTATGTTTCTACTGTGGTGACGCTTCCCATGCTATCTCTGTCTGCCCTAAGCGGGGAAGACGTTTTGCACGCTCAGTTGTCTTGGGTAGTGTTCAGACTAAATTTCTGTTGACACCCTGATTTGCTCCCTGTCCACATTTTCTGCTCAGGCTTTTGTTGATTCAGGAGCAGCTGTTAACCTGATGGATTTTGACTTTGCCAAACGTTGTGGGTTTCCAATGATACCCCTGCGGAAGTCTATTCCCCTACTGGGCATTGATTCTACCCCTTTGGCGGAGAATAAAACCCAGTTTTCTACTCAGGTGATAATGAGGGTTGAACCAGATCATCAGGAGAGTTGCACATTTCTGGTGCTGCATAGTCTGCATGACATTATTATACTAGGTTTCCCTTGGTTACAGTCTCATAATCCTGTTTTGGATTGGAAATCTGTGTCTGTGACAAGTTGGGGCTGCCAATGTGTTAATACTGACACTCTTGTTTTTTCTGCCTCTCCCCAGTCTCAGGATGTCCCTGACTTTTTGACTGATTTTTCTGATGTGTTTACTGAAAAGGAAATCTGCATCCTTGCCTGGCGGTTACCGGATCGTCCGGACTTACTGTCTCGGGCCCATTTGCCACCAGAACTCCAGAGTGCTGAGTTTAACGGCCTGGCCATTGAATCCTGGATCCTAGCCCGAGCAGGTTTCTCGGGTCCAGTGGCATCTACCATGATCAACGCTAGAAAGCCTGTTTCCATGCGTATTTACCATCGAGGTTGGAAAACTTTTTTCTCATGGTGCAAAGATAAGGGTCGTTCCCCATTGTTATTTTCCATTCCCTGTATGCTGGAATTTCTTCAAGCGGGATTGGATTCAGGCCTAGCGCTGGCCTCTCTTAAAGGCCAGATCTCAGCTCTATCTGTACTTTTCCAATGAAGAATAGCTTCCAAACTGCAGGTCAGGACTTTCATGCAGGGAGTTTCGCATCTTGTCCCCCCATACAAGATGGCCTTGGGACCCTGGGACGTTAACTTGGTCCTCAGTGCACTCCAGGAGTCCCCCTTCGAGCTGTTACAACAGGTTTCTCTCTCCCTTCTCTCTTGGAAAATTGCCTTTCTCGTGGCAATAACATCCATCAGACGGGTTTCGGAACTGGCTGCTTTGTCGTCCAAACCTCCGTTTCTGATTTTTCACCAAGACAAGGCGGTGCTCAGAACATCCCCGTCCTTCTTGCCAAAAGTCGTCTCGGCTTTTCATCTGAATGAAGACATAGTTCTGCCCTCCTTCTGTCCAGCTCCAGTGCATCGTACTGAGAAGGCTCTCCACACCTTGGACTTAGTGAGAGCTCTCAGAAGATACATCTCCAGAACAGCATCTTTTCGCAAATCTGATGCCCTTTTTGTGCTTCCTGAGGGACACAGGAAAGGTTTACCTGCTTCTAGTGCCACAATAGCCAGATGGATTCGTTCAGCAATCCACGAATCTTACCGCGTCAAAGGTCAGCCTATCCCTGCTGGGATTAAGGCACACTCCACTCGGTCAGTGGGGGCTTCTTGGGCCATCCGGCACCAAGCTTCCGCACAGCAAGTGTGCAAAGCCGCGACTTGGTCCAGCCTTCACACCTTTGTTAAGCATTACAATATTCATGCTCAAGCCTCTTCGGATGCGGCCCTCGGCAGACAAATTCTGCAGTCGGCAGTTTCGCATCTGTAGGCTCCTCCAATCGCTTTCTAAGCATTGGGTGCGTGAGGTTTTCCACCTGTTGTGATGTTTTCTCCCACCCAGGGACTGCTTTAGGACGTCCCATGGTAGTGTGTCCCCCAATGAGGCGAAGGAGAAACAGGGATTTTTGTGTGTACTCACCGTAAAATCCTTTTCTCCAAGCCAATCATTGGGGACACAGCACCCACCCTGTTAGCCTATTGGCTTGTTGTCTGTTTTTGGTTTTGACCTATTGCAATCCTGTTTGTGAATTCTGTTTATAAGCTCCTACTGCTTTGGCACCGAACTGGTTCACAAGAGAGCCAGCAGAGGGTGTATACTGCGGAAGAGGAGTTAATCTTTTAACATATTTTGCTTAGTGTCCTCCTAGTGGCAGCAGCATAACACCCATGGTAGTGTGTCCCCCAATGATTGGCTTGGAGAAAAGGATTTTATGGTGAGTACACACAAAAATCCCTGTTTTTCCCAAGAAAATTGGACCCCAAAAGTTGTTGTCCAATTTGTCCTGAGTACGCTGATACCCCATATGTGGGGGGGAAGCTGTTTGTGCGCACGGCAGGGCTTGGAAAGGAAGTAATAACGTTTTGGAAATCAGACTTTGATGGGTATCATGTTCCGTTTGCAGTGCCCCAGATGTGCCTAAACAGTGGAAACCCCCCACAAGTGACCCCATTTTGGAAACTAGACCCCTAAGGAACTTATCTAGATCTGTGGTGAGCACTTCGAAAACCCCAAGTGCTTCACACAAGTTTATAATGCCCGGGCATGAAAATAAAAAATCGGCAGAGCTCGGAATGAAAGGAGCACCATTTGACTTTTTCCAACCAAAATTGGCTGGAATTGAGATTGGACGCCATGTTGCATTTGGAGAGCCCCTGATGTACCTAAACAGTGGAAACCCCCCCACAAGTGACCCCATTTGGGAAACTAGACCCCCTAAGGAACTTATCTAGATCTTTGGTGAGCAATTTGAACCCCCAAGTGCTTCACACAAGTTTATAACGTAGAGCCGTAAAATTAAAAAATCATATTTTTTCCAGAAAAATGATCTTTTCACCCCAATTTTTATTTTCCGAATGGTAACAAGGCCACAAAAGTTATTGTGCAATTTGTCCTGAGTACGCTGATACTCCATATGTGGGAGTAAACCACTGTTTGGGTGCATGGCAGAGCTCGGAAGGGAAGGAGCGCCGTTTGACTTGTTTCAAAGCAGAGTTGGCTGGATGTCATGTCGTGTTTGGAGAGCCCCTGATGTGCCTAAACAGTGGAAACCCCCACAAATGACACCATTTTGGAAACTAAACCCCTCAAGGAACCTATCTAGATGTGTGGTGAGAACTTTGAACCCCAGGTGTTTCACTAAAGTTTATAACGCCCGAGCATGAAAATAAAAAAAAAATCATATTTTTTCCACAAACATGATCTTTTAGTCCCCAACTTTTTATTTTCCCCAAGGGTAACAGGAGAAATTGGACCCCAAAAGTTGTTGTCCAATTTGTCCCGAGTACGCTGATACCCTGTATGTGGGAGAAAACTACTGTATGGACACACGTCGGGGCTCGGAAGGGAAGTAGTGACGTTTTGGATTGCAGACTTTGATGGAATGGTCTGCAGGCGTCATGTCGCATTTGGAGAGCCCCTGATGTGCCTAAACAGTGGAAACCCCCCTCAAATGACCCCATTTTGGAAAATAGACCCCCCCCCAAGGAACTTATCTAGATGTGTGGTGAGCGCTATGAACCCGCAAGTGCTTCACAGAAGTTTATAACGTACAGCCGTTAAAAACAAAAAAATCATTTTTTTTTTTTTTTTTTTACAGAAATGATTTTTTCACCCCCAATATTTTGTTTTCACAAGGGTAACAGATGAAATTAGACCCCAAGAGTTATTTTGCAATTTGTCCTGAGTACCTGATACCACATTTGTGGGTGTAAACTACTGTTTGGGCTCCTGGCAGAGCTTAGAAGGGAAGGAGCACTGCTTGACTTTTTTCAATGCAGAATTGGCTGGAATTGAGATCAGACGCCATGTCACATTTGGAGAGCCCCTGATGTGCCTAAACAGTGGAAACCCCCCAATTCTAACTCCAACCCTAACCCCAACACACCCCTAAACCTAATCCCTACCCTAATCATAACCCTAACTCAGGGGTCGACAAAGTTGTTCAGAATCTAGGAGCAAGCCAAAAAATTTAGGAGCCAGAATTTTTGCCTGCCCATTATCATCATCATTGCCTCCCCTCATCAACATTGCCTGCCCAACATCATCATCATTGCCTCCCTATCATCATCATTGCCTCCCCATTAATATCATCATCATCATTGCCTTCCCATTATCATTGCCTCCCCATCATCATGATTATCATTGCCTTCCCATTATCATTGCCTCCCTATCATCATCATTATCATTGCCTCCCCATTAATATCATCATCATCATTGCCTTCCCATTATCATTGCCTCCCCATCATCATCATTATCATTGCCTCCCCATTAATATCATCATCATCATTGTCTCCACATCATCATCATTATCATTGCGTCCCCATTAATATCATCATCATTGCCTTCCCATTATCATTGTCTCCCCATCATCATCATTATCATTGCCTCCCCATTAATATCATCATCATTGCCTTTCCATTATCATTGCCTCCCCATCATCATCATTATCATTGCCTCCCCATTAATATCATCATCATTGCCTTCCCATTATCATTGTCTCCCCATCATCATCATCATCGCCTCCTCACCACCATCACTGCCTCCCCCCACCACCATCACACATACAGCACGGCAGGCAGCACTCTCTCGCACACACACGTCTCACCTGTCTGGCGTCCGCGCGCTCTCTGCCACAGTCGGCCGCTGAATGATGACGTCATTCAGCGGCGCTGCTGTGAGAGAGGAAGCGCCGGCGCCCCCTGGAGCTCGGAGCTGCGGCAGCGGAGGCACGGGGAGAGGTATGTATTGCGCCGGCTGCTGCCGGGGCCCTGAACAAGCGGGGGGGCCCAGTGGTGGCGCTGACTCCGCTAACGGGCGCCGGCGAGTGGGCCCCCCCGCCTGTTCAGGGCGCCTCTTTAATTCCCCGGGCATCAGGCATGATTTTCTAGGCGCTACTGGCGACCTGGCGCCCGGGTTTGTCGAACCCTGCCCTAACCACAAACCTAACCCTAACACACCCCTAACCCTAATTCTAACTTTAGCCTCAACCCTAACCCTAACTTTAGCCCCAACCCTAACCCTAATGGGAAAATGGAAATAAATACATTTTTTTAATTTAATTTTTTTTCCATATCTAAGGGGGTGATAAAGGGGGGTTTGATTTACTATTTATATCTTGTTTTTATGATTGGCAGCTGTCACACGCTAAAAGACGCTTTTATTGCAAAAAATAGTTTTTGCATCACCATATTTTGAGAGCTATAGTTTTTGCATATTTTGGCCCACAGAGTCATGTGAGGTCTTATTTTTTGCGGGACAAGTTGACGTTTTTATTGGTACCATTTTTGGGCACGTGACATTTTTTGATCGCTTTTTATTACAATTTTTGGGAGATTAGAATGCAAAAATCAGCAATTCATGAATTTCTTTTGGGGGGGGCGTTTATACCGTTCCGCGTGTGGTAAAATTGATAAAGCAGTTTTATTCTTCGGGTTAGTACGATTACGGCAATGCCTCATTTGTATCATTTTTTTTCTGTTTTGGCGCTTTTATACAATAAAAACAATTTTATATAAAAAATAGTTATTTCTCTATCGCTTCATTGGGGGACACAGATAACCATGGGTGTATGCTGCTGCCACTAGGAGGCGCTGACACTATGCATATGCAAAAATAAAGGTTGGCTCCTCTGCAGTATACACCCCACCGACTGCAAGAAGCAAATCCGTTTTAGCTTAGTGTCAGTAGGAGGTGGACACGGGTCTCTGGAGACCCATATCTACCTAATGTGCGTCGTTCCTTTTCAGGTACCTTCCGGAGGGATACAGTGTGAACAGTCACTACTGTATTCCCACGCAGAGACTATGAGTACGGCGTGTACTGCCACCCCGTATCCTCATATGTCTGTTACCATGCAGGACCCCCGCAGATCCCTAACACGGACGGGTGTTTAGGTGACTACAAGGAAAAGACCCGGGCCTGCTTCCGTCTCCCACCTACTCGCCCACCAGAGCCTGTCGTTGACGGAGATACGGACGTCCCGCATCTGGATCCCGGACATCCGAAGATCTTTGGAGGTATTGTCCTTTTTCCTCCCTCACAGCAAGAAGATAGAAGAAAAGAATGACAGGAAAAAAACAAAAACTTAGGACCATCGAGGACACAGAAGCGGTCATGAGAGACACTATCCCCTCATTCCGGGTTCAGTCCTGCGGATAGTAGTGCCCTTGGGTACCTCTAAGATCCCCCTTCCCCAGGTCACCTCCATCTTCTGTGCCGGGTCCCGACCTTTAAGCGCTTCTTCTTGGGGCCACACTGATAGCGCTAAGTTTTTCCTGTGGGGGGCCCCTTTTTCTATGCCTTTCAGGGCCTCCGTGCCGCCCCTCTCCACCGGCGGCCGCCGGCGCTAATCGAGGCTCCGGCTTCAATTTGGACCTAGTGAAGCGCCGGCTCCGCCCCCTGGCTACCGGGCGGGCTTTTCTCCCGCCCGGCCTTTCTTACAGCGCTGCCTTAAGCTCCGCCCACCTTACACAGCTTCACTGTGGGCCGGAGCAGCAGCCATTAGCCCTGTTATCGACTCTCTGTTCCCTCCCCCCTCTCTTCGTCACTAAGAGGGGGAATTTTTTTCTTGTAAGCAGCGCGCACTTTTTTTCTTCTGGGACAGGCGCCATCTTCGGCTACTTCAGCCTCAGACATCATACTTCAGGAGCAGCCATCCAAAACCGTGAGTTGCTCTGCCCTGCAGAGCTGACACTCCTCTGTCTCCTTTCTGTCCCCCAACCTTTCTGGCATCAGTTAGTGGGATCGCTTTCATTCCATCTTAGCACCTCACCACGCAGTCTTACAGAGAGACTGCGAATCCTTGTCGCGAAACAGAATGTCTGTGCGTCCTTGGTCCTTTTAGCGTCCTTCCTCAAGATACTGCTAGTGGTTGGTGGCGATGACCCATAAAGTGATCACCGCCGTCGACTTACTAGCAGAGCCTGAAGCTTTCCCACTAGTCTAGGGACCGAACCCTGTTTTGGCCTGTCCTTCCGATCTCGGAATGGGCCACAGCTCACGGCCTGTGCCCAAGGACCCTTTTCTGCACGCTGCTCTAGCAGCCTCTTCCGGAGAAAGACAAAACTGTCTTCTCACACACAGCCTAAGGTTGCTACTAACTCCTACCCTTGGCTAACCAGTCTGAGTCAGACCATCCTCCCGTAGGGTACGTCCGTATGCTCAGCTGGCATGGTGTGTTGGATGCAGTGTTAGAGTCTAAGGGGGTGCTCCCTCCTTACCTAGGAGTGGGGTGTCACACCTCTGGTTGAGGTGCAACATCTCTGTGGCGACTGGACCCACAGGGGTTCCGGGGTTTAAAGTGCCGGCACTTAGTGCCGAGTGTCAGCTGTCAGAATCAGCTAATACCCGGCCGCGATTGGCTGCGCTCCCACCGTGAGCGCAGCCGATCTCATATGACATACTATCCCGTCCAATTGGCCCGGGTCACATGGACGAGATATTACGTCTAGGGTCAGAAAGGGGTTAACTACATATATCATTACTTTAGCACATTCTCACTTGAAATCTTTAAGTTGTGCAAAACCACTTTTAGGCAGTATTTCATAGATCTAGCAATGTTTCCTCCCTGTATAAAACACTTGAATGTATTTTTTGTGATTTGTATAATCCTAAAGGGAATATGTTGCACCCCCCCCCCATTTTACACTACTCATAGCCTTATAGGACTCGTAGTCCCTATAAAACTTACCATTAGGGCTCGTGCACACGACCGATTATATTGGATGAATGCTATCTAGTGTTGAGCTAACATGCTCGGATAAGGTGTAGGGGCATCCAGCTTCAGAGGGCAGAATAGTGCATTGTAGACACTCTGCCGTACTATCGGTGCACCGAGAACCAGAATTGCTATGTGAGTATTTTTTGGCTAAATCTCCTATGTTACGATGTGCTTAGTTTTAAATTGTACTTGAGCGTGGCGAGCTTAAAGGGAGTCCATCATCGACCGTGTCAGAAGAACTCCTGACTTCAGCTGATGATCTAAAGTGTATGGGGGTTTCTGACTATACCCTTGGAATCAGACAGATTAAGGTTTTAGTATGTTGCATTTCAAAACCCAATCGTTTTTTTTCCAGGAAAGCTGAGGATGTATCTGGCCCGGATTTACTCCTCTCTACCCATTAAAAGCACATGAACACTCGGCTGTCGTCGCCATCTCTCCCAACCCCAATCATACTCATGCACTTTCGTCCCCGCTATCCTATGTGAATCACAAGCTTAAACCTGATAATTCTTCTCTGGTGAGCCAGAATCCTAGAAATTGATGGGCAGTGTCATAAATAAATTTCTGTATGTATCATTTACAGCTATAAACACACCGGTGATAAGGAGTTAAAATGTGAAGGTCATCCAATGGAGATTCCTAACAAACTGGAAAGCAAGCTGGAGGTCATTTACTCCTACTCCGTCTTGTTTCAGGTGAGCCTTTCACATCCTAACGGGTTTATTTTTATTGATGCCTTAAAACCTGCACAGATGTCATGTTGTATCACGTGGTGCGGTTTGGGGGGCTCTTCTCATGGCTTAGGAAACTGTGGCAGCCAATTTTCTTAAAAAAAAAAAAAAAAAATGGAGGAAACCTGAGCTGCACAACAATGTTGTCCTCGTATTAAAGGATACTGGGTAGGTTTGTCTGTCACATTTTGAATTTAGGCTGGATAGTGACTTTTAAGAATTCACTAGTTTATTTGTGAGTGAATTTTTTAAACCAGATATTAAAGGCCAAAGTTAGCCACTTTAATAGATATATTTTATTTTTAGGTAAACAATACTATTAAATGGGCATCTCGATGGGATTATATCTTGGAATCAATGCCACACACAAATATTCAGTGGTTCAGGTAAGTATGTGAGCAGAGCAAATTTTTGAGTTGAAGGACATTTTGGAGGAAATGTTATCATGTGTTTTGTATGGAAGAATTCCGGTAAATAAGGTTCCCCTACCCACCATGGACTTCTGTAGGATATATATTAACAATCTTAGTATTGTACACTTTACATTCATGTTGGTGTTTACAAGTGTCTAAAAATGCTGCCAAAATAGTGTGAGATGGAGACCTAGGGGTATGTGCACATGTTTAGTGTATGCAGCAGAAACCTTTCTGCACCAAAATTGCGTCACCCAAAGGCTGCAGTGTACAGTGATTTCTGAAATATGCACAATCTGCTTATTGTTTTCCTTGCAGATTATAATTAGAAGCCGTGTAATTTATGCAGGAAGTCAATTCTTGCACATTTTTGCAGCATTCAAATGAATAGGCGAAAAGCGCATAGAAAACACATGCATTTTACGCAGCTTTTTTACCTGTCACCTTTTACTCAAATCCTGAAGTCACTGATAATTGGGAACGATTTATTTCTTCTAGCTTGTTAAAGGGAATCTGATACCAAGTTTTTGCTATCCCTTCTGAGAGCAGCATAATAATGTAGGCTCAGATTCCAGCGACGGGTCACTTATTGAGCTACTTGCTGTCCTTTTGATAAAATCCCTGTTTTTTTCTGCTGTGCATCTCCCAGTTTTCTGAATGCTGATCTCTGTATAACCCCGCCCACACCACTGATTGACAGCTTGCTGTGTAAACTAGGCATAGGCAGAAAGCTGCCAATCAGTGGTGGGGGCAGGGTTATACAGAGCTCCTGAATATAGATTTTAACTGGCAGCATGTTTACTTGTTTTCTAGTAATAACAGTGATTTTTATCAAAAGTACAGAAAGTATCCCAGAAAGTGACACATTGCTCATATCAGGGTCTCTGCCCCTACATCATGCTGCTGAGATTAAGTGGCAAAAACCTGGTGACAGATTCACTTTAGTGCAAAATCACATATATGTACAGTACCATGCAAAACGTTGACCGGTGTGGAAAAAATGCCGCAGAGTAAGAACGCTTTCAAAAATAGTGAATGCAAAATGAATGCACAAAAGAGATATCTAAATGATTATTTTTTTTTGCTTGATCATCAGTATCATGAACTCGCTGGTAATTGTCCTCTTCCTCTCTGGTATGGTGGCCATGATTCTGTTACGAACCCTCCACAAGGATATTGCCCGATACAACCAGATAGACTCATCGGTGAGTAATCCTGTACCTGCTTGTTGTAATGTCTTTCTATCCGCCATTGCCTGGGGCTGAGATTGCACAGACTGATAGGTTTCAGCGATGTGTGGCACTCTAGCTGTCCTGTAAGTACCGTACAGCTTCGGCATGCTGGGAGTTGTAGTTTCTCAGCAGGTAGAGTGCTGCAGATTACAGACTCCTAAACTGTGTATTAAACCAGGGAAGGTCAATGAGGACAGATGCTTCAGAAGATTTGTAGAGCACAAGATTACTGCTCTCATCAGATCCTTACATGGCCTCCATTGCCTTAAGGTACTGCCACACTAAACAATCCCGCTAGCGATCACGATAACGACGCATACTAATGCGATCGCTAGCGGGATTGTTTCTATATCGCTGATAGTGGCTTAACTTAGCGATGTCGTTAAGGACGCTATCGCGGTTAGCGATCTCCTTAACGACTTTAGCGGTACAAAAGTACCGCTAAATCTCTAAGAAAAGGTGCCACACTCAGCGATATATACTTACCAGCGGGGGCGCCGACGATAAAATAGGGTCCGGAACGATGTCAGCGACGAGCGAGATCACAGCAGGATCTCAGCAGGGGCCACGTCGCTGGTAGATGCCGCACACTACAACATCGCTAACGGGATCGCTAAATAGTGGCGTTTTTTAGCGATCCCGTTAGCGATGTTTAGTGTGGCATACCCTTTAGACGCATGGACTACTTCCATGAGACGCAGAGATACAGTTGGTTGCTGCAGTAATGGAGCCATTTAATTGGTTTCACCCTTTGCAAATGTATGGTTCAGATGCAGCATTTTTGCAGAATTTTATTTTCTTTCTCCTCAAATCAAAGTGGTAGCAGGAAAAATAATGTACACATTTTTTGCCTCTTATTTACTGTAATACACCACCATATGCATGCATGCATGCACATTCACCGACATATGCATGCATGCAGATATTCGGGCACAGGTATTGACACTGATCATCTTTTTGTGATTCATTATGGTTTTCCAGATTGTTCATTAAAAAAATAAAAATAAATTTGATTTTCTGTTATAAGTTGTCCAGAAAGGAAAAAACTTTGATTGGCACCCCTGCTTGTGTGCACCCTATTTGTACCATATTGATGTGTGTCGTTTCATGTCTGCAGGAAGATGCCCAGGAAGAATTTGGCTGGAAGTTGGTACATGGTGATATATTTAGACCGCCGAAGAAGGGAATGCTGCTTTCTGTCTTTCTCGGTCAGGGAACCCAGATTTTCATTATGACATTTATTACCTTATGTGAGTATCATGCGTCTGGTCAGGATCTATGCGGTTATGGACATCTTGTAACGACCAGTCTTGCACATACTGTAAATTCTGGGGTCTTAACCTTATGATGACTGGAGGTTTCCATCTTGTGCCGTTTTTTTCTATGATTGTCTTGGACATTCATTTTTGTCGTAGGTTGCTAAGCAAAGTATGAAGTTGACCATAAATAAAAACTTGCTTTATACGCAGAATTTGCCCGCTGTGTTACATGGCCGACTCCTGTCTGTAACTGCAGAGAGTGGTGCTTGCTCCGATCGCTGTAGTTTAACCAATTAAAATAGCGCTGTGGCCTCTAAACACCATTGCCAATGCACGTGAGTATCGGTCCTCCATGACTCGACAGCGGGCAACCAGTGGGTTAGCATTGCAGTCAAGGATCTGCTTATGGCCCTTCATAACTGCTATGTTAGGCCTCCTGTGAAGTTCAGCCACTGGCTGTGTTTCATGGCAGAACTATGATTTTGCTATACACTTCTATATAGCGGTATTGCAGGATATGTGATGAGATGATCACAGGTTCAAGTCCTCAAATGGGACTAAAATGTAAAAAAAAATCATTTAAATTGCATCTTCCCCTCCCCCCCTCAAAAATAAAGTAAAAAACCCCAAATGAACGTCTTTGGTATCGTTGTGATAAAAAAAAAGTCCAATCTGTGAAAAGAAAATCATTATTTAAATTGTATGTTGAACGCTGTGAGAAATAATTAAAACCTAGTCCAGTGATGGCTAACCTTGTCACTCCAGCTGTTGTAAAACTACAACTCACAGCATGCCCTTGCAACCTGCAGCAGTTGAGTCAGCAGTTGAGACATGCTGGGAGTTGTAGTTCTCCAACAGCTGGAGTGCCAAGGTTCGCCATCACTGTCCTAGGCTATGCCATATTTTTGGTCATTGAACCTCCACCAAAAAATGCAATAAAAGTTTTATGTTCAATTTGTTTTTAATCAATTTTGAAAATACAAAACATAACCTGCGACCAAATATATTATGCTCAAATAAATCACGCAGGACTTAACAAAACTTGTAATGATAACAATATTCATGCGGAATCATAAACCAGAAACTACCTAAATTCTAATATCGGCAATGAAAAATGATTTAGAAATTCCAATATAGAGGTTGGAAAGAGAAAGAGTGAAAGAGAAAAAAAATAAAAACATAATTTGTTTTTAGGGAAGGTGGGAGGATTGAAAGAGAGAAGTGGGATGAAAGAAGGGAGGGATGTAACAGGGAGAAAGGGTATGGAAAAAGAGGGAGAGAAATGAGGCGGCAATCTTAAGGTAAGCACACATCAACAACCCAGAAACACTTCACTTCATCTATTGGAATAGTTTATAAAAATCCACTGAATCCTGAAACAGGATCCAGTCGCTCCACAATCTCCTAAATCTATCACCGCGCCCAGAGCTTTCAGCTGTGAGTTCTTCCATCCTACAAATATTAACCATCTCGGCAAACCATGCTGACATTAGTGGAGTATGGGTTGTTTTCCAATGTCTTGGAATCACTTTGCTGCAGTTAAATAAAACCGGAGACTATCTTTCTTTTGAGAACCAATTGAAGAGGGAAGAATAAGAAATAAGAGCAATCTTAGGGCTCAACTCCATACTCCTACCCTTAAACAAAGAGTAATTTGAAAAAACCTTTTCCCAGAATGGCTTGATTCTACTGCAATCCCACCATATGTGTATCATATTACCTTTATCTCTTCCACATCGCCAACATGTGTCAGGAACAGATGGAAAAAAAAGCATGCAATTTTGAGGGATAATGATACCATTTTGTAATTTTATATATTTTTTTTCTGGGCAGGACAAGCGATTGATAGGATTTCTATTTACACATAAACTTTCTCCCACTCCGACTGAGATAATGATTCCCCAAGTTCCCGTTCCCATGCCAACTGATAGCCTGTTTTCCCCCACATCCCTCTCTGATTAAGCAGTTGTATATAACTGAAATCACATGCTTAGGCGGAAATTCCTGTAAAAATAATTTTTCAAAAGGGGCAAGGTGTGAAGTGGCATAAGCGGTGTAGACCCTTAGAAGATATGATATTGCAATTGTAGATATTCAAACCAAGAAAGGACTTTGGATGGGTACTGAGCCTGCAGACAATTGAGTGCAGGCAACTTACCATCAATAAGAACATGATGTATACGCGTGTCCTCCATGGCCCCCCAACCGAGAAAAGCCTCTATCAAATAACCTGGGCAAAATGACGGCGTAAAAAAAAGTGATGTAAGAGGACTGATACTCCCAGAGGGAGTTTCTACTGTTAAATTATTTAAGCTACCCAGCCTGGAAGCCTCTGTCCACGGGATCCACGGCAAGTGCTTTAAAGGTATCTCCCCTCCTTCTTGCTCAATCTCAACCTATTGCTTCTTACCAGGATAAAAAAATGCCAATCTATGAACCGAGCTATGGTAGAGGCTTGGAAGCATGTTTTAAAGTTAGGAAGCCCTGCACCCCCCAATGCTTTATTGCGTGTTAATGTTTGCATACTATTTCTAGGCCTAGATCTCCCCCACACAATTCTTAAGCCCCCGTCACACACAGCGATCTCGCTAGCGAGATCGCTGCTGAGTCACTAGTTTTGTGACGCAACAGTGATCTCCCCAGCGATATCGCTGTATGTGACATTCAGCAACGATCAGCCCTCCTGCTGGGTATCGCTGATCGTCGCTGAATGTCCTGGACATTTTTTTGATCGTTGGTCTCCCGCTGGCCAGCACGCATCGCTGCGTGTGGCAGGCAGGAGACCAGCGATCAGCTGGTGGCCAAGGTACACATCGGGTTTCCACGCGCCTAGGGCGGCGCCTGGAAACCCGATGTGTACGTTAGATACCAGCGCGCTGTTGCAGGGGAGCTGGTAACCAAGGTACACATCGGGTTACCAGGCGCCGCGCAGCGCCTGGAAACCCGATGTGTACCTTGGGTACCAGCTCCCTGCACCAGCGCGCTGGTATCCAACGTACACATCGGGTTTCCAGGCGCCTGGAAACCCGATGTGTACCTTGGTTACCAGCTGATTGCTGGTCCCCTGCTTGCCACACGCAGCGATGCATGCTGACCAGCGGGAGACCAACAATCAAAAAAATGTTGTAACTAAGCGACGTTACCTGCAGTGTCGCTGTCCTGATCGCTGCCTATTTGGCAGCTAACCAGCGATCATGTAGCGACACACCAGCGATCCTGACAAGTGCATATCGTTGTCGGGATCGCTGGTGTGTCGCTATGTGTGACGGGGCCCTTACCATAGCAGAACGAAGCTTATCAAAAAAGCTTCGGGGAGGAGATACAGGTGTGGTCTGAAGAATACATAGAAATCGAGGTAGTATTTCCATTTTAATGGCATTCATCTTTCCGAACCATGATAATCTCAGTTTGCTGCATGATCCGAAGTCCTTAAGGGTGTACGGTCTAAAAGTTTTTGATAAGAGAGAAAAGTTTGGATGGGTCGGAAGGAATGAGGACTCCCAAATATTTTATGGCATCTGCATGCCATTTAAAAGGAAAGTTTGATGTTGCCAAGTAAACCTCATTGGGAAGTGAAACATTCAACGTTTCTGACTTTGAATAATTCACTTTGATAGATTTCGTTTCCCGAGCAACTCTTTCATTACAGAGTGTAAAGAGATTTGGAGCTGTGATACGTACGAAAGGAGATCACCAGCATATAATGCTGTTTTGTAATTTGCTGAGCCTATATTTATCCCATGTATGTTAAGGGCCTGTCTCACATAGCTATATCGCTAGCGAGATCGCTGTGGAGTCACTAGTTTTGTGACGCAGCAGCGATGTCCCCAGCGATATCGCTGTGTGTGACATTCAGCGACGATCAGCCCCCCTGCCGGGTATCGCTGATCGTCGCTGAAATGTCTGGACATTTTTTTGATCGCTGGTCTCCCGCTGACAGGCACGCATCGCTGCGTGTGACAGGCGGGAGACCAGCGATCCGCTGGTAACCAAGGTACACAGCGGGTTTCCAGGCGCGGGGCTGTGCCTAGAAACCCGCTGTGTACCTTGGATACCAGCGCCCTGATGCAGGGAGCTGGTAACCAAGGTACACAGCGGGTTTCCAGGCACCGCGCAGCGCCTGGAAACCCGATGTGTACCTTGGTTACCAGCTCCCTGCATGAGGGCGCTGGTATCCAAGGTACACTGCGGGTAACTAGCGATGTTTACCCGCAGTGTCCTTGTGCTGATCGCTGCCTGAGCTGCCTGTTTGGCAGCTCAGCAGCGATAATATAGCGATACACCAGCGATCCTGATCGTTGTCGGGATCGCTGGTGTATCGCTATGTGAGACCCAGCCTTTAGGATTGCTCCTAATTGCATTAGCAAGATGTTCCATCACTACTATATAGAGCAGAGGGGACAGGGGGCACCCGTCTGGTTCCATTTCGAATCGCGAAGGGAGAAGATAATGTGTCGTTTACCCTAAATCATGCAGTAGTGCCTTTATATAAAGAAAAGATCTTTCAGCTGCAGATGAAGGAAGGGAGACACACTCATTACTAGTGGGTAGGCGGAGCCCCAGATAGGATTAACACCTCAGATTCAAAAGCGTGTTGACCGGCCCCTCCAGCTCGGGCTCCTCCTACTCAGGTCTTCAGTCTAGAATTTGAGGTCTCAGAGGATGGTCGCTGCTGGAAGCAGCTCCTCAGAAGATTTTATTATTTTATTCGGACAAGAGACTTGGATCACCAGAGTTGGTAGTCTCCTTTATGGTAGTCTCCTTTTCTGGTTTATGGTAGTCTCCTTTTCTGGCTCCTGTACAGGGAGCACATCGGAGGCAGAGCGCGGCGGCCATTACATGAAAGGCTGAGGGGATAGCAAGCTCCCCGGACATCGCTCCCCTCCCTCCCGGCAAGAGCCGTTACCAGCTGGGTGAGTCGCTTCTAGCCCGCGGGCAGAAGCTTAACTCTTTCACCCCCACAGCGCGGACGCCGTCTGGGGCACTTAGGAGTGACAGATTGCGCGGTTCTGCGGCTGTTATCGCATAAGGGGCTCGCACACTCTTTTCAATTAATAAAGAGGTTGTGGGGAGCCTGCGATATTAATATTATTATTGCCACTAACGTTTCCACTAACGATCCTGATAACGACGCATGCTATGCGATCGTTTGTGTGATCTCTTTTAATGTCGCTAGCTGCTGCCAATCTGAGCGATCTCATTAACATCGCATAAGCGGTTAGCGATCCCCTTAATGACTTTGGCGCATTTCGATATACAAACAACGCAATTTTTTTTAGCGATTTTGTGGAACGTTTTTTCTTGTATAGTGTGGCATAGCTGTCCTGTAGCTGCGACCTTATAAGAGGCGCTTGAGGCTCGCACACCCTTTTCATTATCAAGGTTGTGGGGAGTCTGCTACTTTAACCCCTGCTTAGGCGGTTAACTCTTAATGGGGACAGCTGGGGTAGCTCTCTCTTTAAGAGCTTTAACCCTTCAGCGTTTGTTTCTTCTTTAAGAAGTTCTGGTGACTGACAGGTTTAACCTGCCATATACTGTGCAAGGGCAGTCCATCTCCCAGATCCGCTACAGGATCAGTCTCGCGTATCTGACACGCAGACCTCGATTCAGCGGTCGGAGGTTCCAGTGACAAAATGGAGGTCCTCACTAGTTTCTATTGAAGGCCTGTCTGATCTTCTAAGTTATTGAGTGTCAGCTAGTCTCTCTAAAGGAAGACGACACAAATCGGTTTCTTTCTCACGTAGCGAGGAGGATCGGCAGAGACAATCTAATGGAGCCATGAGGGCGTTTCAGTTACCGGAGGAGGTAACTAGATGTCCTGGTAAGTCGGCCAGGATGTTTCAGGAGTCGCATAGGTCGCGTCGGCTTTACAAACTGTATCCGTTGCTACGGAGTTGTTTGTTAATTGGACCCTTTCTCCTGAACTGAATGTTCCTTTACCCCAGCTTAGCAAATCTTCCTGGTAAAAGGGAAGGCGAGTCTGCAGGAACCGCTGGACAGAAAAACGGAGATGGCAACAATATCCATCTGCGAAGCCGCGAGTCATGGATTCAGTATTAAGGATCTATGTGTACTTGTAAAAGTTTTCCTGAGCCGGTGGAACCGTCTAAGGACGGCGTGGCAAGATGGATCCTTTCTATCGAGGTAGATGGGCTTTTCAAGTTGAAGGATACTGCGTCACTGCTATCCAGGGCGTAATCCTCAGCAGTCACAGTCAGAACTGTGGCTTAGACAGTGGAACGCGGTTTCCAAGCAGGGTTTGCTATCTTTAGCTTAGTAAGGGTCAACTACTTGAATCTGACCTCACGGAGCTGATTGCCAAAGCAAAGGCAAAAGAAACAGCTTTACCGCAGCGCAGAGCTGTGACTTCTGCATCTGGAACGGTAATTGTCGGTCTTTTCGGTTCTGGGGATGATCCGGCCAACCCTCTGGGGGTTTTGGTCGTCTTTTTTTTTTTTTTAAAAAAAGGGGGAAGTCTCAGAAATTCCACATACCCTGGAAACAGAACTTCTGTTCACACAGAAGCTGGCAAAAAAAAAAAAAAAAAACCTTCTAAGGCAGACTGACGTCTGGGTCTCATTCGAGCGCTCTCGAGTGGGGGGTCGTTTACTCCAATTCAAACCGACTTGGGTTTCCCGTGTGTCGGACGCCTGGGTGACACAGGTGGTGTTGGCAGGCTACTTCATAGAGTTTCTTCTTCGACCCCCGGAGAGTGTTTTACTAATCTCGCATTCCGTCAGAGCCGAACTATTTTCCGCTCTACTGCGAGTGATCGATTCTCTTCTGTAGAAGAGTGTGGTGATACCGGTTCCACAGAGGTCCAGGAAAGAGGATTTTTTATCCTCTTGGTGGTCCCCAAAAAGGAGGACAAATTTCGCCCTATTCTGGAAGATTGAATCGACTTGTCCACACTCGAACATTCCGCATGGAGTCGTTTCGCTCCGTTGTGGCAGCCCTGTCGCAGAACGTCTTTTTGGTCAATCAACATTCGCGACGCTTATTTACACACCAGTGCTTCCTTCGTTTTGTCATAGGTTTCTGGCACCTCTCATGACAATTCTTCAAAGACAGGGACTTACGATCTTCCCTACCTGGACGACCTTTCGATTGTGCCGTCCTCAAAGGAGGAGGCATTGACGGCTCGCAATCTATTCCTTCAGCTCCTGGAGGATTTCGGGTGACTGGTCAATTGACAGGACCATTACCAGTTTGTGGCTCGACCATTCAGCTTGGTCTTAACAGCCAGAGTTTTTACAACGAGAGAAGTCGTCTCTGGAACCGTCGCAGTGTATCCTATTTTTAGGAATACATTTTGACACGGTACGGGCAGTGGTGCCTCTACTTCCAGGCGAGCGGGCATGTTCCCCTCGACATGTACAGATATGAAGTCTTCGACAGTAATGTCTCTTCGGAAGTGTATGCGCCTTCTGGGAGACACTTCCGTTTGCCCAGTTTCATTCCAAAGGCTCATCCTGAGTCATTGGGATCGATCGCAAGCTTCTCTGGATTGCAGCGTCATCATCTCTCACAGGGTGCGAGAATCCCTAGGATGGTGGTTACGTCCAGGAACGTTATCCCTGGGGAAATCTTTCCTCCCTCCGAGGTGGTCGGTCATAGCCACCGATACCAGCCTGACGGGCTGGGAGGGGTGCCTGGAACGATTTTTTTTGGAGCCAGGGAGTATGGTTATCGGCAGAGTCTGTTTTACCGATCAACATCTTGGAATGGAGAGCAATTGTTCTTTTGCCTCCAACACTGGATGGTCCCTTTAAGCGGTTTATCAGTCTGAGTGCAGACAGACAACGCGTCGGCGGTTGTGTATATCAACCACCAAGGCGGGAAAAGGAGCTCCAGGATCATGATGAGGTGTCTCGGATTCTGTTATGGGCCGAGACCAAGGTTCCAGCCATCTCTGCGATTCACATCCCAGGAGTCCAGAATGCCACAGCGGACTTCATCAGTCGCGAGAAGATGGATCCTGGAGAATGGAGTTTTCATCCGAAAATTTTTGCACTGCTGTGCTCCCGTTGGGGAACTCCCCAAGCGGTTTTGATGGCATCCAGGTTCAATGCCAAACTACAGACGTTCATGTCCAGGTACCCGAAAGCTGTGGCGGTGGTTGCTCTGGTGGCTCCGAGGGACCATTTCGAGCTAGTCTGTGTTTCCGCCGTTAACTTTACTTCCTCTGGTGCTGTGTCGGATCAGACTGGAGAATTCCGGCTATGTTGATAGCCCCGGATTGGCCAAGGAGGACGTGGTTCGCGACACTGGTGTCGCTTTTGGCGGCACCGCCATTCCCACTTACTCCTCGCCCGGACCTTTTAACCAGGGGCCCGTTCGTTATCCGGACTTGAAGTCTCTGCGTTTGACGGCGTAGCTCTTGAGACCGAAATATTGACTCGTAGAGGTTTCTCAGCTGCAGTCATTGCCACTCTGCGAGCTGTCACAGTTCCGGTTACTACTAAAGGTTATCACAAAACTTGGGAAGCCTTCTTTTCGTGGTGTGGGTTCCTCAAGGAATCCGAGGATTTTTTCCATTCCCAATCTGTTGGTTTTTTCTACAGTACGGGTTGGACGAAGGTTTAGCAGTTAGCACTCTGAAAGGTCAGGTTTCCCTGTCCTTGCTGTCTCGGAAGATTATCGCCTCGCGTAGGGACGTGCGTTCCTTTTTTTCAAAGGAGTAACCCGTCAGTTCACACCGCGGAAGGCACCTGGGTCTTCTTGGCGGCTCAACCTTGTCTTGAAGGCTCTTCAGCATGTGCCCTTTGAGCTTATGGGTGCTACTAAAACTTTTCGTTACTTTCTTGGAAGGTTGCATTCTTAGTGGCGGTAACCTCTTTAGGAAGGGTTTCTGAGTTGGCAGCTTTTCTTGCTCGCCGCCTTTCCTGGATTTTTACCCGGATCGAGTAGTGCTTCGCACACGGGGCGACTTTCTACCTAAGGTGGTGTCGTAATTTTATGTTAACCAGGATATTGTTTTGCCCTCGCTTTGCCCGGGCCCGAGGAATGCAAAGGAATGAGATTTGCACAAATTGGATTTAGTGCGGACCTTCAAGTTCTTTTTGTCTGTCATTCAAGGTTTTCGGAAATCAGATTCCCTGTTTATGATTACAGCAGGTCGTAGGCGTGGTCAACGAGCTTCCAAGGACTCTATAGCTCGTTGGATTCGGTCGACCTTTTTGGTCTTACCGACTTAAAGGCGAACCTTGCCCGATTAAGATTCGAGCTCACTCCACGAGGGTTGTGGCTTCATCGTGGGCTTTTCATCAAAGGGCCTCGGCAGCTCAGCTCTGCCAAGCGGCGACCTGGCGTTTCGTCCACACATTTACAAAGTTTTATAAGATGGACGTCAGGACTTCCGCTGATGCGGCCTTAAGACGTAGGGTCCTGCAGGCAGCGGTAATTTAAAGTTTTTAGTTAACTTATATTTGGCGCCTGTGGCGCATTTATCTAGGTTGTTGGGTTTCTGCCTATTTTGTTTTTTTCCCACCCTAATTTTTGGACTGCTTTGGGACGTCCCACTAGTAATGAGTGTGCCTCCCTTCCTTCATCTGCAGCTGAAAGACGGATTTTGGTAAGAACTTACCTGTAAAATCCTTTTCAGCGAAGAAGGAAGGGAGACACACATCCCTCCCATGGCAGAAGTGTGTTGTTATATTTACAGAAGCAGCGTGGCCCTTCTCTGATAGCGATTTTCTGAGCTGAGGTCGACACGCTACGGCTCTGTTCCAGCATTGCCAGCCTATCGCAGTTGTCAGGTTCAGTTAGTAGTACCTGGGACTGTGTGGTTTTTCGTTGCAAATGCATGCATAACCTGTACTTTTGTATTTTTCTCTGAAGTCCTTCAGAAGGGGTTATGTTGCTTCGCTGGTAATATTGTTCTTCCTAAGCTTTGGTACGACTGAAGACCTGAGTAGGAGGAGCCCGAGCTGGAGGGGCCGGTCAACACGCTTTTGAATCTGAGGTGTTAATCCTATCTGGGGCTCCGCCTACCCACTAGTAATGAGTGTGTCTCCCTTCCTTCTTTGCTGAAAAGGATTTTACAGGTAAGTTCTTACCAAAATCCGTCTTTTGCAGATAACGAGGACCAATGCCCAACTGACACAGCACCTCTTTCATAAACCCCCAGTGGACCCTATCAAAGGCCTTTTCTGCTTCGACTGATAAGAGACATAGGGTTAAAGATCTAGCCTCTTGGGCCTGCCCAAATCCCACCTGGTCTGTGTTTACGATTACTGGTAGAAAAGGGGCTATCCTGCCTACCAATATCTTCAATAGTATTGTGATGTCCACATTTATTATTGATATAGGTCTATAGTTGGCAGTAACTGAGGGATTTCCCAGGTTTTGGTATCACACTTATATTTACCTCTAGTGATTGGGGGCCAAGTATGTACCTTCATCTAGGGAATTGAAACTTTTGGCCATAACCGAAGCTAGTTGGTGTCTAAACAATTTGTAAAATGCCGTGGTAAACCCTTCCGGTCCAGGACATTTACCTGAGGGTGTGGATTTAATTACTGTATTAACTTCAGTTTCTGAGATATCTTCCTATAGGTCATCTGAGACCTGACGGTCCAGGATAGGTAATATTTCCGGATTCGCTCAGACAGATCCAATGGGAAAGGTCTGCAAGCTGCCGTTTAATATTGTACAGCTTCTCATAATATAACCTAAGTATATCCAAAATCTCCTTAGGATTATGAGAGTCTTTCCCATGGTCTCTCTTAATGCACGGTACATATGTAGCTGCCAGCCTGGGGTGAAGGAGTCTTGCTGAGGGGCGGCCACATTTATCAGATGTCTCATACATGTAGCGTTTCCATTTTTCTCTTTGTCTATGATATTTCTGATCTAACAACAGTCTGAGAGAGGTTCTTTTCTTGGATAGTTCCCCTAGAGTAGAAGATGAAAGCCGTTTATGTAGGGTCTCCAGTGAATGAATCTGCTTTAGGAGATTATCTACCTCAATATATGTCTCCTTTTTAAGTCTGGAGCCTTGTTTGATTAAAATGCCTTTCACTACACATTTTAGAGTCTCCCACTGTAACGGGATGGGGGTTTGATCTGAGGTATGTACCTGAAGAAAGGTGTCTACAGCTTCAGACAGCTCTGCAGTGCAAAGGCTGTCCTCGAAAGGGTTGTCATTTAGTCTCCAAGTCCACGAGCATTGGGACAGAGATGGGAGGGTTAAAGAAAGGTAGATTGGGGCATGATCTGACCACAAAATATCTCCTATTGTAGCTGCTGGTTGCCACGCCAGACTCTGGTGACTCAATAAAAATATGTCTATGCGGCTATATGGATTGTGTGCATGGGAAAAATATGTAGTCTTTACCCTGTGGATTTACAACACGACAGTCAGTCAGAGGGCATGGAAGATCAGTTTTAATGAATGCAACTGTCTCACAGGAACAGAACCCCATCCAGATGAGGCGTCCAATGAGGGGTTTAAGGTGAAGTTGAAGTCTCCGCCAACAATTAAGACACCTTCTGTAATTCACACTGCGGGGCTGGGAATCTGGCGCCTGCGCAGTGAGGAAAGCGGCAGAGGGAGATGTGAGACAGGCGCAGAGATCCTCACTGCGCAGGCGCCAGATTCCCAGCCCCGCAGTGTGACTACATCATAACACACTGCAGGGCGGGATCTGGGGCTGCCGCTAGACTCAGCACTGGTGACGTCGCAAGAAGGAGAGGAGGCAGGGGCCGGAAACAAGAGGGGGATGATTTACACCACTGAGGCCGCTGACAGGGGGAGAATACATACCTCCCTGACACAATAGCGGTATTTCGGACGGATTATAAAACTGTCTATTTCAGCGTTCCTAGCGATCAGAAACATAAGCGCCACCTTCACAGAATGCAGCCTTAGTACTGCTGAAGGCGGCTCTCTTACTTAAAAAAGCCCTGGGGGGGTGACAGGTTCCCTTTAAGATACAATCTGGTTTCTTCACAGACGCCGGGGACATCGCAGGTACCAGGGGAGCTTGGGGGACCCCATTTCTCCACTGATGTGTTAGATCACATCAGAGGAGAGAGAAATTTAATTCGGTGAATAACGGTGATTGCAACACTGGGGACTGTAAAAAAAAAAAAAAAAAAGTCCTGGATCATGTTCTTAGTCGAGACCCCAGAGATTTTCCGACGCTGGTGGGCGCTATTCACTTATTTCTCAGCTGTGCTAACATACTTGCACAAGTGTTTTCAAGGGTATTTTAACCATCCATTAGCCTTCTTACACAGTTAGCAAATGCAAAGTACCATAAGAACACTGAAGTGATGGTTGTTGGAAATGGGCCTCTATACACCTATGAAGATATTGCATTACAAACCAGACGTGTGCAGCTAGAATAGTCATTTACCACATTAACAATGCATAGAGTGTATTTCTGTATCATTTAATGTTAACTTCATTGGAAAAAACTGCTTTTCTTTCAAAAATAAGGAAATTTCTAAGTGACCCTAAACTTTTGAACGGTAGTGTAACTTTTATGGGTGCTGCAAATGCTTAGTAACACATAAGATCTTTATCTGCTCCTCTTCCTGCAGCCACAGTTAGGCTGGTTTCACATTTGCGTTGGGCAGAACTGTGGAGGGCTGAGCACTTCCTCCGTTAAGCCCCGCACACTGCCGCACCTCTTCTGTTCAGCTCCGCCTACGTGTGCATGCGTCCTGCGTACCTATCTTTAACATTGAGTACGCAGGCCATGCTGATGCGTCCGCATGCGTCGTTTTGACGCTGCGCTGAACTGCGTCGAACGCAACGTTTCATTTTGTTGCGGTCGACGCAGCGTGAAAACGACACATGCGGAGGCATCCGCATACATCTGCACGGCCTGCGTACCCAATGTAAAAGATAGGTACGCAGGACGCATGCAGACGTAGGCGGAGCTGAATGGAAGAGGTGTGGCAGTGGGTGGGGCTTAATGGAGGAAGTACGCAGCCCTCTGCAGCTCTGCCCAACGCAAATGTGAAACCAGCCTTACACTTACATATTTGGCAACTATGTCATGTTTCACCACCTGCCTCTAATGTAAATTAAGGGTGCTCCTAAAGGGGAATGATAAGCTTTCAACTACACTTGTGCTTGTTGGCTGAAGTAAGATTAGTTGCATAGTGATAATTCACAGTACAGCTATGTACGTGCTGACGTCTTGATCACTACACTGTAATAATCTCAGTAATTCCTTTTCCCTCAAGTCCTGGCCTGTCTTGGATTTCTGTCTCCTGCTAACAGAGGAGCATTGATGACCTGTGCTGTTGTGTTGTGGGTCTTGTTAGGAACCCCTGCTGGGTATGTGTCTGCCCGGATGTATAAGAGTAAGTAACATTTGATATAACTACATACTGAAATGTATATTTCCATTTGCTGTGCCGATCTGTGTTTAGTTCATAAAGTACAAATGTTTTATGTTGAGCTGTTCAAGGGTTATTTTGAATTCAGTTGTTTATCCCCAGTTGGTGGGATAGGGAATACTCTGTTCGGCAGGGCTCGGCCTGCCGGCTCGGTACTTGGCTATCTCTGGCAGTCACATTGATGGTGGTCAGGCAAAGAATATGTCAGCTCTCCATCCAAACTCATAAGTTTCATTCAGAGTAACTGCAGTCTATATCCTATGTGACTGTACTTTCAATGTAAGAGCTTGTCACATCATTTACACTGCCTAAATAAGTTTTTACAGTAAGTGTGTATGTGATTACCAGTGATTTCAGCTGCAGATGGAAGGAAGAGAGCCACAGTATTCATTACTGATGGGTAGGCGGAGCCCCAGACCAGGATGACACCTCAGATCAAAAGCGTGTTGACTGGCTGGCCCCTCCAGCTCGGGCTCCTCCTACTCAGCTCCTTCAGTCTAAGATTTGAGGTCTCAGAGGATGGTCGCTGCTGGAAGCAGCTCCTCAGAAGATTTTATTATTTTTATCGGACAAGAGACTTGGACATGAGTCTGAAAGGTCTCAGGGGTCTCAGCGCTGCTGGACCCCACCTCTCCCCTGGCGGATCTGTATTTTACATAAATAGTCCCTGCAGAATCTTGCCGGCCCTGGGGGACGAGGTTAGCTTCCCTGGCGGGGACGCAAACCGCACACTGGGGTCACTGCGTTCCCCGCCCTGGGGGGGAGCATGGGCACAAGCGCCACAAATCCTGAGGGGTCCCTGTGGCGCTCAGCTGGTGAGTACTCCACAATATATATAAAATGTGTGAGTGCTTTAGCGACTGCTGTGACAGCGCTATTACATGTGTGTTAATGTACTATTAGCGCTGCTTTGGTAGCGCCATGACATGTGAATTTTGGTGTTTCTGTACAACCTTTGTCCGCAGGATGCCTGCAGGACAGGGGGGGAGCAGGAGTGAGGAGTTTTGGCGCTCATATTTTTTGAGCCGGGGGGGCGTGGCTTCACGCTTCCCGGTCTTTCATGCAGGAAGCGCGCGATTGCGCTTCTCTTCCGGCTCCCTCAGCACGGCGGCCATTAAAAGGGCTCCCGGGCTCCTCAGACTCCGCTCCTCCCGTCTCAGGCACCAAACCAGCTGGGTGAGTGGCGTTTTTTCCTCACCACACAGCGCAGATACATAGCGCTATTCTGCAGCTCGGTCTCACATAGAGACCTTGTTTTTTCTTACAGCCTGCGACATTAACCCCTCTTGAGGGTTTACTTGGCAACAGCTGGGGTAGCTCTATATTTAAGACTTAACCCTTCAGCGTGCTGTTTTGCGTTCACTTAAAAAAAAAAAAAAACTGCGTTTTTTCAGGTTTTCTGACATTTGACCTGCTATATACAGTGTGAGGCATGTCGGAACAGGGTTCAGAAGGCGCGGATCATATTCCAGTTCCGCTTCGGCAATCTGGTACGCAGTCCTCCACAGCGTCTAGCGCTGCGGTTGGAGGTCACAGTGATGCAAAATTGGATGCTATCGCCAGTTCTATTAATGGCTTGTCTGACCTTTTGAGTCAATATGTGTCAGCTAGATCCTCTCAGGACAGAAAGCGACACAGACCGTTACCATCCTTCACCCGTAGCGAATCAGATGTCTCTGATTTAGATTGTGGAGAGGGTTCTCCTTTAAGTTCAGATGGGGAAATGTCCGATTCGGATAAGGACGAAAGGCGGGGGCTCTCGTCCCTTGTGAGACGTACAGAGGCATTTATTGAAGCCATGAGAGAGGTTTTACAGTTACCGGAGGTGGTAACTAGTTTACCTGGTAAATCAGCACGAATGTACCAGGAGTATCGTACGTCACGATCAGCTTTGCCAGATCTAGATGATCTTAACAGTGCAGTAGAAAAGGAACGTCTGTGTCCGGATAAACGTTTTCACGGAACACGTTTCTTTGACGCACTTTATCCGTGTTCCACAGAGTCGAGAGATAATTGGATTCCCTCTCCTGAAGTGGATTTTTCCTTATCCCAGCTTAGTAAATCCTCACTGCTTCCTGTTAAAGGGAAGGCGAGTTTGCAGGATCCACTGGACAGAAAAACGGAAATGGCGGCGAAATCAAATTATGAGGCCGCGGGTCATGGATTCAGAGCGGTAGTAGGATCCATGTGTGCTTCTAAAGCTTCTATAAGCTGGTTGGACCTTTTACACAAGGCGTGGAAAAATGGATCTCCGTCATCTGAGATGGAGGAGATTTTCGAATGGTTGGACACTGCAGTCCGATATATCTATGATGCAGGTCTGGATACTGCGTCACTTCTGTCCAGGGCGCAGGCTTCGGCGATCACAGTCAGAAGAGCGCTGTGGCTCAGACAGTGGGCCGGGGATGCGGTCTCCAAACAAGGTTTGCTGGCCTTAGCTTATAAAGGTGGTCATCTTTTTGGGTCTGACCTCACAGAACTGATTACCAAGGCAAAGGCAAAAGAAGCGACGTTACCACAACGCAGAGCTATGGCTTCTGTGTCTGGCAGGACATATAGTGGTCGGCGGTCCTTTCGGGGCCGAGGTCGATTCGCTCAGTCCTCTTGGGGATCGGGTCGTTCCTCTTTCTCGGCAAAAAAGTCCTCCCAGAAATCTCGCATCCCCTGGAAGCAGAATTTCCGTCAAGACAAGCGGGAAACTGACAAGAAGCCCGCCAAGACGGACTGACGCCAGGAGTCCACTCGAGGACTCTCGAGTGGGGGGTCGCCTGCTCCAATTCAAGGAGACTTGGATTTCTCGCGTTCCAGATTCATGGGTAACGCGGGTCGTGTCAGCAGGTTATTTCATAGAATTCTCTTCTCGACCCCCAGACACCTTTTGCCAGTCTCGCATTCCGTCAGAACCCGAGCTTTTGGTCGCTCTGCAGCGAGAGGTCGAATTCCTTCTTCAGAAGGGTGTGGTAATACCGGTTCCGCCAGAAGACCGGGGAAAAGGATTTTATTCCAATCTGTTTGTGGTTCCCAAAAAGGAGGACAAATTTCGTCCGATTCTGGATCTCAAAAGATTGAATCGGCATGTCCACACCCGGAAATTCCGCATGGAGTCACTTCGCTCCGTTGTGGCAGCCCTGTCGCAGAACGATTTTTTGGTATCAATCGACATCCGCGACGCTTATTTACATGTTCCCGTCGGAAGGGCTCATCAACGTTTTCTTCGTTTTGCCATAGGTCGGAACCATTACCAGTTCGTGGCTCTGCCATTCGGCTTAGCCTCGGCGCCCAGAGTGTTTACAAAGATTCTGGCGCCTCTCATGGCAATTCTTCGAAGACAAGGAATTACGATTCTTCCTTACCTGGACGATCTTTTGATCGTGGCATCCTCGGAGGAGGAAGCAGTGACAGCTCGCAATCTGTCTCTTCAGTTACTGAAGGACTTCGGTTGGCTGGTCAATTGGGAGAAGTCGTTTCTGGAACAGTCGCAAGCTATCCTCTTTTTGGGAATGCATTTCGACACGGTACGGGCAGTGGTGTCCCTGCCTCCAGACAAACAGTCATGTCTTCTTCGACATGTACAGATCATGAAGTCTTCGATAACAATGTCCCTTCGAAAGTGTATGCGTCTTCTGGGTTTAATGGTGGCGTCCATGGAGGCAATTCCGTTTGCCCAGTTTCATTCCAGAGCTCTCCAAAGGTTCATCCTGAGTCATTGGAATCAGTCGCAATCGCTGGATTGCAGTGTCACCATCTCTCGCAGGGTGCGAGAGTCTCTAGGATGGTGGTTACGTCCAGGAGCTTTATCCCTGGGGAAATCTTTCCTCCCTCCGAAATGGTCGGTCATAACCACAGATGCCAGCCTGACGGGCTGGGGGGGTGTTTGGAACGATTCCTGGATTCAGGGAGTATGGTCATCAGAAGAGACTGTTTTACCGATCAATATCCTGGAATTGAGGGCGATTTTCCTTTGCCTCCAACACTGGACGGTCCCTTTGAGCGGTCTGCCAGTCCGAGTGCAGACAGACAACGCCACAGCGGTTGCGTATATCAATCACCAAGGCGGAACAAGGAGTCCCAGGCTCATGGCGGAAGTGTCTCGGATCCTGATCTGGGCCGAGGCCAGGGTTCCAGCCATTTCTGCAATCCACATCCCAGGGGTTCAGAATGTTACGGCGGATTTTCTCAGTCGCGAGAAGATGGATCCCGGAGAATGGAGTCTTCATCCGGAGATTTTTGCAATGCTGTGCTCCCGTTGGGGAACTCCCCAAGTGGATTTGATGGCATCCAGGTTCAATGCCAAACTACCAATGTTCATGTCCAGGTTCAAGGACCGGAAGGCTGTGGAGGTGGATGCTCTGGTGGCTCCGTGGGATCAATTCGAGCTGATTTATGTGTTTCCACCGATATCCTTGCTTCCTCTGGTACTGCGTCGGATCAGACTGGAGAGAATCCCAGCTATGTTAATAGCGCCAGATTGGCCAAGGAGGACGTGGTTTTCAACGCTAATGTCGCTGTTGGCGGCACCTCCATTTCCACTTCCTCTTCGACCGGACCTGTTAACTCAGGGGCCCGTTTGTCATCCGGACTTGAAGTCTCTGCGTTTGACGGCGTGGCTCTTGAGACCGAAATGTTGACTCGTAGAGGTTTTTCAGCCGAGGTCATTGCTACTCTTCGAGCTGCCAGAAGTCCGGCTACTACTAGGATTTACCACAAAACTTGGGAAACCTTCTTTTCGTGGTGTTCGGGGTCTTCACGGAACCCGAGGAAATTTTCCATTCCCAATTTGCTGGCTTTTCTGCAGCATGGGTTAGACAAGGGTTTGGCAGTTAGCACCCTGAGAGGTCAGGTTTCTGCTCTGTCTTTATTATTCCGGAGAGCTATTGCCTCGCGTAGGGACGTGCTTTCCTTTTTTCCGCGGTATAGCTCGTAAGTTTCCGCCGCGGAAGGCACCTGTGTCTCCTTGGCGGCTCAACCTTGTTTTGGAGGCTCTTCAGCATAAACCTTTTGAGCCTATGGACTCTGCTAGTCTTTCTTTACTTTCTTGGAAGGTGGCCTTCCTAGTAGCGGTCACCTCTTTGAGAAGAGTTTCTGAGTTGGCAGCTCTTTCTTGCTCGCCTCCTTTTCTGGAGTTTTTTCCGGATCGTGTAGTGCTTCGCACACGGGGTGATTTTTTACCAAAAGTAGTGTCACAATTTCATGTTAACCAGGATATTGTGTTGCCTTCACTCTGTCCGGATCCGAAGAATGCGAAAGAGCGAGCTTTGCACACATTGGATTTAGTGCGGGCCTTGAAGTTTTATTTATCCATTACTCAAGGTTTTCGTAAGACGGACTCCCTGTTTGTGGTTCCAGCAGGTCGTCGGCGTGGTCAACGAGCTTCCAAGGATTCTATAGCTCGTTGGATCCGGTCAGCTATTTTGGAAGCTTACCATCTTAGGGGTGAATCTTGCCCGATTAAGATTCGAGCCCATTCCACGAGAGCTGTGGCTTCATCGTGGGCTTTTCGTCAAGGGGCCTCGGCAGCTCAGCTATGCCGGGCGGCGACTTGGCGCTCTGTCCACACGTTTACTAAGTTTTATAAAGTGGACGTCAGTGCTTCCGCTGATGCAGCCCTCGGACGTAGGGTCCTGCAGGCAGCTGTAGTGTAAAGTTCTAGATGAACTTGTGTTTAGCGCTGGTTGCGCTTTTTGTTAAGGTTGTTGGGTTTCTGCCCTTTGTTGGTTTTTTCCCACCCTTATTTTTGAACTGCTTTGGGACGTCCCATCAGTAATGAATACTGTGGCTCTCTTCCTTCCATCTGCAGCTGAAAGACGGATTTTGGTAAGACCTTACCTGTAAAATCCTTTTCAGCGAAGGAAGGAAGAGAGACACAGCACCCTCCCAGGGCAGAAGCATGTTGATGTTTTCAGATGCAGCGCGACCTTTATCTGATAGCGATTATCTGGGCTGAGGTCAGCGCGCTAAGGCTCTGTTCCAGCATTGCCAGCTCATCACAGTAGTCAGGTTCAGTGAGTAGTACCTGGAACTCTGTGGTTTGCCTTACTTTGCATGCATAACCTGTATTCTTGTGTTGTTTCTCTGAAGTTCCTTCAGAAGGGGTTATGTTGCTCCGCTGGTGATCTTGGTTCTTCCCTAAAGCTTTGGTACGACTGAAGGAGCTGAGTAGGAGGAGCCCGAGCTGGAGGGGCCAGCCAGTCAACACGCTTTTGATCTGAGGTGTCATCCTGGTCTGGGGCTCCGCCTACCCATCAGTAATGAATACTGTGTCTCTCTTCCTTCCTTCGCTGAAAAGGATTTTACAGGTAAGGTCTTACCAAAATCCGTCTTTTATATTCAGGCGCTCAATTATTGTTAATTACATCTTTCAGCATTTGGTGGCGAGAAATGGAAATCCAATGTGCTGCTGACAGCCCTGTTGTGTCCGGGGTAGGTTGTTTCTATTATTTTCATAAGCTTTAACATGAAGCAGTAAGTGAATACAAAACTTTATCTCTGTAAGGCCGGGGTCAGACTACCGTATGGCATCCGATACGAGAGCATGGGATATGATATGCTAATGACCCTCTGCTCCTGCTCTGCTGCGTGCAGGAGCCGAGTGTCATTCTCCTGTATTCATCGCTAGTGTGACCCCGGCCTAAAACAAACTGAAGTCTTAAACGAATAATTTATCACAAAACTACCTATTGGGTAAATCTGGTTTGAATGATTGTATTTTAACCTCTTGGGCTATGTTCACACATTGCGTTTTTGTGGTGTGTTTTTCTGCAGGCAAAATCGTCTCTTTTGGCAGTAAAGAAGTTGTTTAAAAAAATAAAAAAAAAGCAGGTTTTAGTGCCTGCTGATACTGAGTTTTATGTACTAAAAACACAGCAAAACCTGTTACTGTACCTATGTTTTTGCAGTTATTGAATAAAAAAATGCTGCAAAAACGCTGAAAGAAGTGACCTGATGTAGTTTTCAAAAACACAGCAGTTTTCCAATTGTCTGGAAAAAAAACGTGTGCGCAGGAGATTTCTGAAATCTCATAGCATTTACTGCTACTGTAAAACACAGCTTTTAATTTTCATTAAAAACAAAACGCAACATTTGACCATAGCCTTGGTGCTGCTGTTTGACATATATATCTGTCCGGAGCATATAGTTAATCAGATCCTTCTGGAAGCGGGGCTCAATATGTGGTCAGTCCCGCACTGACAGGACAGTGTAGTACCCAGCACTACTGACGGAGTGCTGTGTATTAGTAATGGCCATAAGTAGTAAAGGCAGTACTCGCCGTTCCTGGTGCAATCCTTTATTCAATAGCGTACAGTGATGGCGGTGGGAGACATGCGTGTAAACAGATGCGGACTCCGGCCGTTTCGCGTCGCGTGCGCTTCTGCAAGTCCAAAGGTGAGGCGGAAATTACGGGGATCCTGTCTATAACTATGATCAGCCCACCTGATTGCATTAGTGCATATACATAAACTATTCTATAATACTGTCATATCAGATGTCTCATTAAAACCAATAGTGCGTTGTGCCTCGATCGTATAATCACCTGATTTAAAGATGTCATTTTCTGATTACGGTACGTATTCCCTGTAATGTTGTGTATCTGCTCCGGTGATTTGCTGTGAAGGCTTAGCTCTGGATGATTGCTGGGTGGATAAACAATTTGTCTTCTTGTTTTACAGAATTATTTTTGCTGATTTCTTTGTCATGAATGTCATTTTGTGGGCAAAAGGCTCCTCGGCTGCAATTCCGTTTGGCACGCTGGTGGCTGTCCTAGCCATGTGGATTGGCATCTCTGTCCCGCTAACATTCCTCGGAGCATATTTTGGATTTAAGGAAAGAGTAAGTTTTCCACGTCACCATTTTTATATGCCAGGAATTACTACATTTCAAAACTGACCGACACATCCAAACATAGATCCAATGTGAACAGGTGCTAAAACCTAGAGTCACCAACTCATACACATTCAAGAATAAAAGGTAGCACACTGTAGCGCTATAGCTTGCGGACACAAAAATATGAAAAAAGATGAAAAATGAATTGCATCACTGCCTTAGAAATATGAAAAATTGAGAAGTCTTAGCGCATAAAAAGGCCAATTTATGTGTACCTGATAGCCACGTTAAGGCTCTTCTCGTATATCAGGTCCTAACTATGCCAATCCTCACTTAGAAAAGTCTGTCTGCATGGGAACATATGAATCTTCTCTCCAGACTAAAATCTACATCTCTGTGGAGGGGTAATGGCCCTGATATAATTAAAACGCCTGTGACCACCAGGTGGAGTGCTCAGGCAGAAGGTAAATGACTGCATTTCAAAAACTGACCGGCACATCCGGTCATTCATTTACCTTCTGCCTGAGCACTCAACCTGGTGGTCACAGGCGTTTTAATTATAACAGGTTCATTACCCCTCCACAGAGATGTAGATTTTAGTCTGGAGAGACGATTCATATGTTCCCATGCAGATAGACTTTTCTAAGTGAGGATTGGCATAGTTATTATTATTATTATTATTATACATTTATATAGCGCCATTTATTCCATGGCGCTTTACATATGAAAAGGGAAAAATATAGACAGATACAATAAACATGTGCTAGACAAGGGACACACAAGTACAGAAGGAGAGAGGACCCTGCCCGCGAGGGCTCACAGTCTACAGGGATGGGTGAGAATACACTAGGAGAGGGTAGAGCTGGTCGTGCGATGGTTCAGTAGACTGAGGATCATTGCAGGTTGTAGGCTTGTCGGAACAGGTGGGTCTTCAGGTTTTTCTTGAAGGTCTCCGTTGTTGGTGAAAGTCTGATGTTTTGCGGCAGGGAGTTCCAGAGTATGGGGGAAGCCCGGGAGAAGTCTTGTATGCGGTTGTGGGAAGAAGAGATGAGGGGGGAGTCGAGAAGGAGATCTTGAGAGGATCGAAGGTTGCGTGTAGGTAGGTAGCGGGAGACCATGTCACAGATGTATGGAGGAGAAAGGTTGTGGATGGCTTTGTATGCCATGGTTAAGGTTTTGAACTGGAGCCTCTGGGCAATAGGAAGCCAGTGAAGGGCCTGGCATAGTGGGGAGGCTGGGGAATAGCGGGAGGACAGGTGGATTAGTCGTGCAGCAGAGTGTAGGATGGACTGGAGTGGTGCCAGAGTGCTAGAGGGGAGGCCAGACAGTAGGAGGTTGCAGTAGTCGAGGCGGGAGATGATAAGGGCGTGCACTAGTGTTTTTGTGGTTTCATGGTTGAGGAATGAGCGTATCCGGGAAATATTTTTGAGTTTGAGGCGGCAGGAGGTGGCGAGGGCTTGGATATGTGGTTTGAAAGAGAGGGCAGAGTCGATGATCACCCCAAGGCACCGAGCATGTGGGACTGGGGAAAGCGAGCAGCCATTGACATTGATGGGTAGGCCTGGTGGAGGGGTAGAATGAGGTGGGGGAAAGATGATGAATTCTGTTTTGTCCATGTTCAGTTTGAGAAAGCGAGCAGAAAAGAAGGCTGAGATAGCAGACAGACACTGTGGGATTTTGGTCAGTAGGGAGGTGAGGTCAGGTCCAGATAGGTAGATCTGCGTGTCATCGGCATAGAGGTGATACTGCAAGCCATGGGATTGTATGAGCTGTCCCAGGCCGAAGGTGTAGATGGAGAAGAGTAGGGGTCCTAGGACTGAGCCTTGGGGAACACCGACAGACAGGGGGCGAGGTGAGGAGGTGGTGTGTGAGAGGGAGACACTAAAAGTTCGGTCTGTTAGGTATGATGAGATCCAGGATAGGGCCAAGTCTGTGATGCCAAGAGATGAGAGAATCTGTAGGAGGAGGGAATGGTCTACGGTGTCAAAGGCAGAAGATAGGTCCAGGAGAAGGAGGACAGAGTAGTGTCGCTTGCTCTTGGCGGTTAGTAGGTCGTTGGTGACTTTAGTTAGGGCAGTTTCAGTTGAGTGATGCGGTCGAAAGCCTGATTGTAACCGGTCAAAGAGGGAGCAGGAGGAAAGGTGGGAGGACAGTTCAAGATATACATGCTGTTCCAGTAGTTTTGAGGCGAAGGGGAGAAGAGATGTCGGGCGATAGCTAGACGCTGAGGATGGGTCGAGGGAGGGCTTTTTGAGGATCGGGGTGATTGAGGCATGTTTGAAGGATGAAGGAAAGACACCATTTGTAAGTGAAAGGTTGAAGAGGTGTGTGAGAGTAGGGATGAAGACTGTGGCAAGGTTAGGGATGAGGTGGGACGGGAGTGGGTCAAGCGCGCAAGTGGTGAGGTGTGATCTTGACAGGAGAGTGGAGAGCTGATCTTCTGTCATGGTGGTGAAGCTGGTTTTGGAAGAACAGGGCTGAGTGGCTAAGAGGGGCATTGGGGGCTGCGGGCCAAAGCCTTCTCTGATAGTATCAATCTTTTGCTTAAAGAAGGAGGCAAAGTCTTCGGCAGAAATGAGAGGAGAGGGAGGAGGTGCTGTGGGATGGAGTAGAGAATTGAAAGTGTTGAAGAGCTGTTTAGGGTTGTGAGACAGGGAGGATATGAGAGATGCAAAGTAAGTTTGTTTTGCGGCAGAGAGCGTGGACTTGAAGCTGGCAAGGGACTGCTTGTATGCGTTGAAGTGCTCGATGGAGTGGGTTCTCTTCCATCTCCGCTCGGTAACCCTGGAAGCCCGTCTCAGTTCTTTGGTCAGGCTGGTCAGCCATGGCTGCCTGTTGATTGTACGAGTTTTGCTCTGCATGAGGGGGGCGGCCGAATCAAGTGTGGTTTTTATTGTGGTGTTATAAAATGTGGCAGCAGCATCTGTGTCATTAAGTGAGGCTATGTCTGTGAGAGGGAGGAGGGACTCAGAGAGCGATTGTAAATTGAGGTGTTTGAGATTTCTGCGAGGGTGGGTGAGTTTGTGGAGTGGGGGATGCGTACTAACAGAGGAGAGGGAAGAGAATGTCAGTAGGTTGTGGTCAGACAGGGGGAGTGGGGAGTTAGTGAGATTAGTGAGGGAACAGAGACGGGTGAAGATAAGGTCCAGCGTGTGACCGCCTTTGTGAGTGGCCACAGAGGACCATTGAGTGAGGCCAAGGGAAGCTGTGAGCGAAAGAAGTTTAGAGGTTGCCGGGGTGGAAGTGTCAATGGGGATGTTGAAGTCGCCCATAATGATGGTGGGGATGTCAGCAGAGAGGAAATGGAGTAGCCAGGTGGTGAAGTGGTCGAGAAAGGTGGAGATGGCTAGTTCCGGGGGGCGGTAGATGACAGCCAGCTGGAGGTTGGAGGGGGAATAGATGCGGACGGAGTGCACTTCGAACGAGGGAATAGCAGCGGAGGGTGGAATTTGAATAGGGGTAAAGGAGCAGGTATCAGACAGGAGTAAGCCAACTCCTCCACCACGTTTGTTGCTGGGGCGAGGGGTGTGAGAAAGATGAAGTCCGCCATAGGAGAGCGCAGCTGGAGAGGCTGTGTCAGAGGGGGTGAGCCAGGTTTCAGTGATGGCAAGGAAGGAGAGTTTGTTGGTGATAAAGAGGTCGTGGACAAATGACAGTTTATTGCAGACGGAGCGTGCGTTCCATAGTGCTCCGGGTAGGGGGACTGGGGGAGGGGGTGTGGATGGATAGGTATGAGGTTGACAGGGTTGCAAAAACGTGTGGAAGATCGTGGCAGGGTGTTAGAAATGAGTGTGGGGATGTGATGAGGAGGGCCAGGATTTGGGGATACATCGCCAGCGATGAGGAGTAGCAGACAGAGCGTTAGAAGGTGGGAGCAGGATAAGCCATGGTGTGGCCGTGTGTGTCTTGGTGAAAAGGATTGTATGTGGAGGAACAGTTCTGTGGGAAAGGTGAGATGGCTGGAGAGAATGGAGGGGGAAATGACTAATTCCTTACTAGGTGGGGGGATTACAGGGGATAGGAAGAAAGAAAGGAGGATGGGGGTGAAAGTGATAAGAAAATGAAACATAGTGGTTTTAAATTATGTTACCTTGCAGCCAAATTCCAGTCCAATTCTAGTCTAATTCACAGTAGTGTAATTAGAAATCTGTAATTTGAAATATGGGATTTGAAATATGTGGAGCAGACTAAAGTCTGGAGCAGACCCATTGCACTGACTAAATAATGCAGCTAAGGGCAATCAGGTGTGATTGGGAAGTGGGCTGGGATTGCTCAGGCCAAATGCACAGAGTTAAGGAAAGGTCATAAAAGGGGGTAGGTGTTACACAGACCACTCAGATGTGTGGTGAAGATAAGAAGTATGGAGTACAATTATGTGCACAGGAAGATGGGTGAGCAAATCATACCATTAAAAAAGCAATATATATGATGCATTCAGGAGCATAGAAAGCTGGGGTTTTCATACCATTAAAAAAGCAATATATATGATGCATTCAGGAGCATAGAAAGCTGGGGTTTTCATACCTGTGGGAACAGAAGAACATCTCAGTCACAAGGTGATGATGACAATGCTGTAGGATTGATGTGTGGCCAAATGCATTCTAGAATTCTAGTCTAATTCACAGTAGTGTAATTAGAAATCTGTAATTTGAAATATGGGATTTGAAATATGTGGAGCAGACTAAAGTCTGGAGCAGACCCATTGCACTGACTAAATAATGCAGCTAAGGGCAATCAGGTGTGATTGGGAAGTGGGCTGGGATTGCTCAGGCCAAATGCACAGAGTTAAGGAAAGGTCATAAAAGGGGTAGGTGTTACACAGACCACTCAGATGTGTGGTGAAGATAAGAAGTATGGAGTACAATTATGTGCACAGGAAGATGGGTGAGCAAATCATACCATTAAAAAAGCAATATATATGATGCATTCAGGAGCATAGAAAGCTGGGGTTTTCATACCATTAAAAAAGCAATATATATGATGCATTCAGGAGCATAGAAAGCTGGGGTTTTCATACCTGTGGGAACAGAAGAACATCTCAGTCACAAGGTGATGATGACAATGCTGTAGGATTGATGTGTGGCCAAATGCATTCTAGAATTCTAGTCTAATTCACAGTAGTGTAATTAGAAATCTGTAATTTGAAATATGGGTTTGAAATATGTGGAGCAGACTAAAGTCTGGAGCAGACCCATTGCACTGACTAAATAATGCAGCTAAGGGCAATCAGGTGTGATTGGGAAGTGGGCTGGGATTGCTCAGGCCAAATGCACAGAGTTAAGGAAAGGTCATAAAAGGGGGTAGGTGTTACACAGACCACTCAGATGTGTGGTGAAGATAAGAAGTATGGAGTACAATTATGTGCACAGGAAGATGGGTGAGCAAATCATACCATTAAAAAAGCAATATATATGATGCATTCAGGAGCATAGAAAGCTGGGGTTTTCATACCATTAAAAAAGCAATATATATGATGCATTCAGGAGCATAGAAAGCTGGGGTTTTCATACCTGTGGGAACAGAAGAACATCTCAGTCACAAGGTGATGATGACAATGCTGTAGGATTGATGTGTGGCCAAATGCATTCTAGAATTCTAGTCTAATTCACAGTAGTGTAATTAGAAATCTGTAATTTGAAATATGGGATTTGAAATATGTGGAGCAGACTAAAGTCTGGAGCAGACCCATTGCACTGACTAAATAATGCAGCTAAGGGCAATCAGGTGTGATTGGGAAGTGGGCTGGGATTGCTCAGGCCAAATGCACAGAGTTAAGGAAAGGTCATAAAAGGGGGTAGGTGTTACACAGACCACTCAGATGTGTGGTGAAGATAAGAAGTATGGAGTACAATTATGTGCACAGGAAGATGGGTGAGCAAATCATACCATTAAAAAAGCAATATATATGATGCATTCAGGAGCATAGAAAGCTGGGGTTTTCATACCATTAAAAAAGCAATATATATGATGCATTCAGGAGCATAGAAAGCTGGGGTTTTCATACCTGTGGGAACAGAAGAACATCTCAGTCACAAGGTGATGATGACAATGCTGTAGGATTGATGTGTGGCCAAATGCATTCTAGAATTCTAGTCTAATTCACAGTAGTGTAATTAGAAATCTGTAATTTGAAATATGGGATTTGAAATATGTGGAGCAGACTAAAGTCTGGAGCAGACCCATTGCACTGACTAAATAATGCAGCTAAGGGCAATCAGGTGTGATTGGAAGTGGCTGGATTGCTCAGCCAAATGCACAGAGTTAAGAAAGGTCATAAAGGGGTAGTGTTACACAGACCACTCAGATGTGTGGTGAGTAAGAAGTATGGAGTACAATTATGTGCACAGGAAGATGGTGAGCAATCATACCATTAAAAGCAATATAATGATGCATTCAGAGCATAGAAAGCGGGTTTCATACCATTAAAAAGCAATATATATGATGCATTCAGGAGCATAGAAAGCTGGGTTTTATACCTGTGGGAACAGAAACATCTCAGTCACAAGTGATGATGACAATGCTGTAGGATTGATGTGTGGCCAAATGCATTCAGAATTCTAGTCTAATTCACAGTAGTGTAATTAGAAATCTGTAATTTGAAATATGGGTTTGAAATATGTGGAGCAGACTAAAGTCTGGAGCAGACCATTGCACTGACTAAATAATGCAGCTAAGGCAATCAGGTGTGATTGGGAAGTGGCTGGATTGTCAGCCAAATGCACAGAGTTAAGGAAGGTCATAAAAGGGTAGGTGTTACACAGACCACTCAGATGTTGGTGAAGATAAGAGTATGAGTACAATTATGTGCACAGGAAGATGGGTGAGCAAATCATACCATTAAAAGCAATATATATGATGCATTCAGGAGCATAGAAAGCTGGGTTTCATACATTAAAAAAGCAATATATATGATGCATTCAGGAGCATAGAAAGCTGGGGTTTTCATACCTGTGGAACAGAAGAACATCTCAGTCACAAGGTGATGATGACAATGCTGTAGGATTGATGTGTGCCAAATGCATTCTAGAATTCTAGTCTAATTCACAGTAGTGTAATTAGAAATCTGTAATTTGAATATGGATTTGAAATATGTGAGCAGACTAAAGTCTGGAGCAGACCATTGCACTGACTAAATAATGCAGCTAAGGCATCAGGTGTGATTGGAAGTGGGCTGGGATTGCTCAGGCCAATGCACAGAGTTAAGGAAAGGTCATAAAAGGGGTAGGTGTTACACAGACCACTCAGATGGTGGTGAAGATAAGAAGTATGGAGTACAATATGTACAGGAAGATGGGTGAGCAAATCATACCATTAAAAGCAATATATATGATGCATTCAGGAGCATAGAAAGCGGGTTTTCATACCATTAAAAGCATATAATGATGCATTCAGGAGCATAGAAAGCTGGGTTTTCATACCTGTGGAACAGAGAACATCTCAGTCACAAGGTGATGATGACAATGCTGTAGATGATGTGCCAAATGCATTCTAAATTCTAGTCTATTACAGTAGTGTAATTAGAAATCTGTAATTAAATATGGATTTGAATATGTGAGCAGACTAAGTCTGGAGCAGACCATTGCACTGACTAATAATGCAGTAAGGCAATCAGGTGTGATGGGAGTGGCTGGGATTGTCAGCCAAATGCACAGAGTTAAGGAAAGGTCATAAAAGGGTAGGTTTACACAGACACTAGATTGTGTGAAGATAAGAAGTATGGAGTACATATGTGCACAGGAAGATGGGTGAGCAAATCATACCATTAAAAGCAATATATATGAGCATTCAGGAGCATAGAAAGCTGGGTTTCATACCATTAAAAAAGCAATATATATGATGCATTCAGGAGCATAGAACTGGTTTACGTGGACAGAAAACATTCAGTCAAAGTGATGAGACAATGCGTGATTGAGGTGGCAACTCAGAATTCTAGTCTATTCACAGTAGTAATTAGAACGTAATTGAAAAGGATTGAAAATGTGGAGCAGACTAAGTTGGCCATTGCACGACAATAATCACTAGGCAATAGTTGATTGAATGGTGTGCTCAGCCAAATGCACAGAGTAGAGGTATAAGGGTAGTTACCAAATCAGGTGTGAGATAAGAAGTATGGAGTAATTAGGCACAGGAGAGGTAGCATCAACCTAAAAGAATATATGTGCATTCAGGAGAAAGGGTTTATACAAAAAGAAGCATAGAACTGGTTATCGTGAAAGAACATCATCACAGTAAGAACTGAGGATGATGTGTGATATTCAGAATTCTGATTCACATAGTAATTAAATCTAATTGAATATGGATTTGAATATTGAGGACTAAGGGCACCCATCCTGAAAATAGAATATTGGAAGGTGTTCAGCAATCACAATTAAGAAGCATAAGATGAACAGACATAGATGTTTGAAATAAAAAGTAATTATTGCACAGAGATGTAGCAATCAACATAAAAAGCAATAAATGTGATAGAGCAAAACTGGTTTTTACATAAAAACAATAATAGAGCAAAAAAAAAAAAAAAAAAAAAAAAAAAAAAAAAAAAAAAAAAAAAAAAAAAAAAAAAAAAAAAAAAAAAAAAAAAAAAAAAAAAAAAAAAAAAAAAAAAAAAAAAAAAAAAAAAAAAAAAAAAAAAAAAAAAAAAAAAAAAAAAAAAAAAAAAAAAAAAAAAAAAAAAAAAGGGGGGGGGGGGGGGGGGGGGGGGGGGGGGGGGGGGGGGGGGGGGGGGGGGGGGGGGGGGGGGGGGGGGGGGGGGGGGGGGGGGGGGGGGGGGGGGGGGGGGGGGGGGGGGGGGGGGGGGGGGGGGGGGGGTGATTGGGAAGTGGGCTGGGATTGCTCAGGCCAAATGCACAGAGTTAAGGAAAGGTCATAAAAGGGGTAGTGTTACACAGACCACTCAGATGTGTGGTGAAGATAAGAAGTATGGAGTACAATTATGTGCACAGGAAGATGGGTGAGCAAATCATACCATTAAAAAAGCAATATATATGATGCATTCAGGAGCATAGAAAGCTGGGGTTTTCATACCATTAAAAAAGCAATATATATGATGCATTCAGGAGCATAGAAAGCTGGGGTTTTCATACCTGTGGGAACAGAAGAACATCTCAGTCACAAGGTGATGATGACAATGCTGTAGGATTGATGTGTGGCCAAATGCATTCTAGAATTCTAGTCTAATTCACAGTAGTGTAATTAGAAATCTGTAATTTGAAATATGGGATTTGAAATATGTGGAGCAGACTAAAGTCTGGAGCAGACCCATTGCACTGACCTGATAGGACCTGATATACGAGAAGAGCCTTAACGTGGCTATCAGGTACACATAAATTGGCCTTTTTATGCGCTAAGACTTCTCAATTTTTCATATTTCTAAGGCAGTGATGCAATTAATTTTTCATCTTTTTCATATTTTTGTTTCCGCAAGCTATAGCGCTACAGTGTGCTACCTTTTATTCTTGAAGGCATTACTACATAGTGCTGTGATTAAAGCTTGCACAAGTTTGTGTTGGATTCCCAAACCAATGTAACTAAAGCTTTATCGGCACCGCAAAATCCAGAAACAGTTGACTGTATGCCTGTAAGGCCTGTGAATCTATTGTTTCTCTGCACTCCTGGCTCCTCTTTTGAGCAGCCGGGATGTCACAAAGTATGTATAGCACACCACAATCGTGATGTAAGGAGATTCGCAGATCATCCAGCAGTCAAATTACTGACCTTGGCTGATGAACTGGAGATCTGCAAACTTATTCTCCCGCCTCTTATCTAGTATTTAGAATCTGTCCCTTTCCTCAGGCATCTTCAAAATGGGCACAGTCCCCTGAAAGATTGCTCAGAATGTCCACCGGGATTGTGTCTCTGGATATGTACAGCCACGTATCCATCACAGCACTTGGACTAACTTGCTGGCACATGTGTGAATATGCATCAAATGTTTTGCCTTGTTTTACTTCACATGAAATATTATTGAAGCACTTCTTTTTTTCTTTTTTTACTTAAATGGCTGTGCTATAGCTTTGACCCAAGTTTATTGTTAAAACGTATCAACTCTTCTGTGCTGCTGCACGATTACAGCACACTGTCCTTTCAGAAAATTATTATGCACGCATAGTGGACATGGGATTTCTAGAAATCCCATCCACTACGCTGTAACATCTAGCCGCTGTGGTTTTGACACTACGTAAATATGCAAACCACCAAACCCACAACAATTCCGGATTGTGGACACTTACCCTAAGAGGCTCATGGAAAGAAATCGTGCTTGCGTCTCCGAGAAGAACCTCACGTTGAGCGCTTCTCTCCTTTCGCTTCTGTGGTTGGTGTTTCAGCAGCTGAAACTCATCAATCAAAACGTCTGACACGTCAAGATGACAGCTCTACTTGAGGCAAGGTGACTTTCTTTTGTAGGAATCTGATGTGGACACTAGATGTCATTGTTCTTTTGGCGATTTGCAGTTTTCGTTCTTATAACCCAAGTAAAATTTCCACTTCTGTTCATACATGTGATTGTACGGCTGCTGTTCAGGTTTGTACATTACTAAGAGAATATTTTAGCAAAATTGTTAAATGGCATATGCTACAAAAAAATGAAAAGCACTTCTCAATGTCTAGAAACTGAGACTGGAAACATCCGGCAATCGCTCAAACCAAGGAACACAAGAGTGATATTCAGGCTCGATAAAAAATCCATGGATCCATACACTGCTTAGCATAGGCTGAATGCTTCCGCCCCTTGGTTGAGCGATCTGTGGGGGTTTCTGGTTTAATGGTCGGCTACTCCTTCAAAATTATTAATTAAAAAGATGAATTTTGTGTCTGGCAATGAAATGGCAGCTTTGTAGTGTAGAGACCTGACTTTCATACTTATGTTTTCTTAGGCAGTCGAGCATCCTGTTCGCACAAATCAGATTCCTCGTCAGATTCCCACGCAGTCTTTTTTTACCAAACCGTTCCCGGGAATTATCATGGGAGGAATTTTACCTTTCGGATGTATTTTTATTCAGCTATTTTTCATTCTTAACAGCATTTGGTAAGTGCTTTCAATCTTCACTTGTATCAAAAGCACAATTGTATTGTTGTGTATTGATATATAATTGGTATCTTCAGCATTGGACACTCTGGGAATTAATGGCGAAAGTCCGTATGTAACTCATGTACTGGAGTACTTTTGAGTTAATTAATCACATTTACCTCTCTATTATTATTCACAGTGGATGATTCTCTTATTTTGGATAAATATTATTAAAAATGTAATTTGTATTTTCCGAATACAGGTGCAATCAAAAATATTCATCCTCATTGCAAATTAAGTTTATTGGTAAAATTAACAAACTTTCTGCTATTCGTAAACCTGAATAAAGTAAATGGCTGAACAGTACTTATATTGCCAGTGGTTTCTCCAAATTCTGCACAAAATGACACCTTTACTGACTACTGCATTCTCTGAATTATTCAACCCCTTATTTATAGCATCTTAAAAACTTAGTATAGCACCTGCTGCATCTGTCAGAACCTGGCGTCATGATATGCATCACATTTGCATCAGGTCATAACATCCAGGGGGTCTGTACGAAGTACTAAAGACTCTGGCATGAAGGGGTGAACAATTCTCAGACTGCAGTAGTCAGTAAAATTAGCATTTTGTGCTGAATTTGGAGAACCCACTGGTAATACTAGCTGTGTTCAGCTGCTTAAATTCTTTGTTTTTAACTGGATTATTTGTAAATATTGCTGAGGGGATAGTTTTGATCACAGCTGTGTCCAGCCCTGGTCCCTGTACATTGCTACAAGGGACTGCAGATGTGCAGAGAGGGCCTATCCTGCATGCACTCTTTATACACCCGCCTGTAGGGCTTCCTTCCTGAATGACTACAGAGCTGCTGGGCTCATCCGTGCATCGAGCGTGGCAGAACTGCACAGTACAGCCTCCTATATGTCATGGTCACTCATGCATAGCTGATCATTAATATGGTGTTTGTAATACAGCATAGCTGTGAAAATACCAGGCTCATTGTGCCACGCAATCCCTGACTCATTGGGCACAGCAGGCCGCCGGCACGTCTCAGTGGAGCGATCGGCCCAGCTCTCATGCAGCCTGCATGCATGCTACTGAATTATTGTTTTTCTGTAGCTAGTTAGTGTCATCTGGGTAAATCCAGTTATCCGTATGAGGTGTAGTTGTATCCTACAGGGCAGCGCACGTACTTGTAGTAAGTTTTCCGTCTTGTGTTTCACTCTACAATATTCGCTGCATTATATCAATCTGCCTTGTGCCGTCCGCTTCATGTCGTGGTAGGAATATGAGCACCATGGACTCTTCTGTGTTCGACGTTCTTATGTCTATTTCACGGTGTGTATTTTGTTTTGTAGGTCTCATCAAATGTACTATATGTTCGGTTTCCTGTTTCTGGTATTCATAATCCTTCTGATCACATGTTCAGAGGCTACTATCTTGCTTTGTTACTTCCATCTATGTGCAGAGGTACTTTTTATATACATGGAGCACATTAAACCATTACACTGTGTGTGTTCTTTTTTTTATATTAAATTTTATATTAAATGGGCCATTCAGCACCCGAACTTACTGTTCTCTGCATGTTACGTGGAGTCCAGCCCCTGGGAACTTTACTGCCCCATTACAGAATGGATGAGTCCTTGCTTTTCTGTCTTGTATTTTTTTCTATTATCTAGGCTGTTCTATTTTTGACATAGAATAGTTGAGACATTTTTTTTATTTTTACTCTTGGAAAGACTTGAAGCTCATACTTGCAATTGATCAAAATAGGAAGACATGACTGTACTAATGGGAGTTCATAAAAGTTGTATTAAACACTATTGGGTCTGATGAGCTGCCACTCTTTGATTCATTATTGCCTTCGTGTCTGTTTTTTGTCTTTTCTTTGTGTGTGAAATAACTTGGGCTTCATTCAGTCATCTGTGAGTCACGTACATGTTTTTCACTGATAGAAGACATGCCCTTTATAGTCTGTGGTGCTGTCCACATGTCCGTGTTTTTTTTTTTTTTTTTTTTCATATTGAGTAGTCTGCAAAAAAAATCAGATGTCCATTTTTTTTTATCCAAGTCACTAATCAAAATTGCCCATACATAGTCTGTGAAAATCACCGACTGCACTTGGATGGCTTGTGAGCTGTCTATTATTGACAGTAATGAATAGGAGAAGCTTTATAATTTTTTTCTTCATATGAGAAAATCACTAATGAATCTCCAATGGTAGAAACCGACAAGTGGACCGAACACCGATGTAACTCGGATCCAAAACACTGGTGAACAACGATCCGCGTCCTTACGTGCTAGAAAAATTACGGACTTCTGAATGAGGCTGACTAAGTAACTCAGCGGAAATTTTTTTTTTTTTTTTTTAGGTGCCAAATGGTGATTAACAAACTTGATCAGATAATTTTAGCGTGCTCGTAAAATATACTAGCGTCCCAGCAGCTGCATGTCTCTCGGCTGTTTGACAGCCTCAACACAAGCAGGGATTACCTAATAACTGCGAGACATTCAGCCGCAGGGACTCAAACATATTTTTCGAGCACACTAAAAACACTCTATTAGCACCCGAGCATGCTCAGATAACGCCTTATCCTCATCACTAGTGTCAAACACAAATTTAAATAAATATGGCCACTGCGGTGTTTGCAGTATAGACGTGCAGTTTCTGCATAATGGATGCTATCTCCTCTGATCCATTAATGTTTCTTACAACTTCCTGTCTGCTTGACCTATTTTGATTCATTGCTTTGTTGCCAATCGGTCAGATGGCTCTCTATCTAACTGGGTGATCTAGTTTCTAGATCTACCTTTATGTTCACATTTTTCCGAGCACTACATGCATCTGCCAATGTTTCCGTAGGTTAGGAATACACAGAAATAATTTCTTTTTTAATTTTTTTGTAAACCTATTTCATTTGTGTGATTCTTTTTGACACTTGTAATATTAAACAGCACATTTGTACCTTTTTTTTTTTGCTTTGACAGAATAGGCTTATTTTATTATTTATATATTTATTTTTTTGTAACCTGTGAAAATAAAAACCAATCTGTCTAACTCCTTGTTTTTTTTCCATTTCCTTGCAGGATTACCATTGGTGGTGGCGGTCCTTCCTAACGAGCGGATTCACCGCTGTTTACCTCTTTATCTACGCAGTTCATTATTTCTTCTCTAAGCTTCAAATCACAGGAACTGCCAGCACCATTTTGTACTTTGGGTACACGATGATCATGGTTTTAATTTTTTTCCTGTTTACAGGTAAGTAGCAATTATACAGAAAATTCCCAGAACTGTTTGTCTTATTTCAGTGTTTAGTCTCATAAAATAAGGGGATGAGCAAAGGACCGAGAAAATACCTCTTTTAGGTGCATGGGTTGGCGTTAACCTTTTCACCACCCTTGTTATAGGAGAGCCACTCTTTACCTTATGACTGTAATTACCGTATTTTTTGGACTATAAAACGCACCGGACCATAAGACGCACCCCAAATTTTCAGAAGGAAAATCGGGGAAAAAAAATAATGTGTCAAATGGAGGTCCGTCTTACAGTCCGAATTCAGCTTACCAGAGAAGGGATCAGCACAGGTAGAGGAGTGATCACTGGGGTCGTTCGGTGGTCCAGGCTGGTGCGGTGGTGGTGCTCTGTGGTGTGGCTGTGCACTGTGGTGTGGCTGTGCACTGTGATGTGGCTGTGCACTGTGGGATGGCTGTGCACTGTGGGGTGGCTGTGCACTGTGGGTGGCTGTGCACTGTGGGGTGGCTGTGCACTGTGGGGTGGCTGTGCTCTGTGGGGTGGCTGTGCTCTGTGGGGTGGCTGTGCTCTGTGGGTGGCTGTGTTCTGTGGGGTGGCTGTGTTCTGTGGGTGGCTGTGTTCTGTGGGGTGGCTGTGTTCTGTGGGGTGGCTGTGTTCTGTGGGGTGGCTGTGTTCTGTGGGGTGGCTGTGTTCTGTGGGGTGGCTGTGTTCTGTGGGGTGGCTGTGTTCTGCGGGGTGGCTGTGTTCTGCGGGGTGGCTGTGTCTCTGCGGCGGGGTGGCTGTGTTCTGCGGGGTGGCTGTGTTCTGCGGGGTGGCTGTGTTCTGCGGGGTGGCTGTGTTCTGCGGGTGGCTGTGTTCTGCGGGTGGCTGTGTTCTGCGGGGTGGCTGTGTTCTGCGGGGTGGCTGTGTTCTGCGGGGTGGCTGTGTTCTGCGGGGTGGCTGTGTTCTGCGGGGTGGCTGTGTTCTGCGGGGTGGCTGTGTTCTGCGGGGTGGCTGTGTTCTGCGGGGTGGCTGTGTTCTGCCGGGCGTGGCTGTGTTCTGCGGGGTGGCTGTGTTCTGCGGGGTGGCTGTGTTCTGCGGGGTGGCTGTGTTCTGCGGGGTGGCTGTGTTCTGCGGGGTGGCTGTGTTCTGCGGGGTGGCTGTGTTCTGCGGGGTGGCTGTGTTCTGCGGGGTGGCTGTGTTTGCGGGGTGGCTGTGTTCTGCGGGGTGGCTGTGTTCTGCGGGTGGCTGTGTTCTGCGGGGTGGCTGTGTTCTGCGGGGTGGCTGTGTTCTGCGGGGTGGCTGTGTTCTGCGGGTGGCTGTGTTTGCTGCGGGGTGGCTGTGTTCTGCGGGGTGGCTGTGTTCTGCGGGTGGCTGTGTTCTGCGGGGTGGCTGTGTTCTGCGGGGTGGCTGTGTTCTGCGGGGTGGCTGTGTTCTGCGGGGTGGCTGTGTTCTGCGGGGTGGCTGTGTTCTGCGGGGTGGCTGTGTTCTGCGGGGTGGCTGTGTTCTGCGGGGTGGCTGTGTTCTGCGGGGTGGCTGTGTTCTGCGGGGTGGCTGTGTTCTGCGGGTGGCTGTGTTCTGCGGGGTGGCTGTGTTCTGCGGGTGGCTGTGTTCTGCGGGGTGGCTGTGTTCTGCGGGGTGGCTGTGTTCTGCGGGGTGGCTGTGTTCTGCGGGGTGGCTGTGTTCTGCGGGGTGGCTGTGTTCTGCGGGGTGGCTGTGTTCCGCGGGGTGGCTGTGTTCGCGGGTGGCTGTGTTCCGCGGGGTGGCTGTGTTCCGCGGGGTGGCTGTGTTCCGCGGGGTGGCTGTGTTCCGCGGGTGGCTGTGTTCCGCGGTGGCTGTGTTCCGCGGGTGGCTGTGTTCCGCGGGTGGCTGTGTTCCGCGGGGTGGCTGTGTTCCGCGGGTGGCTGTGTTCCGCGGGGTGGCTGTTGGTTCCGCGGGTGCTGTGCTCTGCGGGGTGGCTGTGCTCGTGGGGTGGCAATATACTCACAAATCCGGTGGCGGTCCCAATGCAGCCTCCCTGTGGTGCTGTGGTGTCTGGGCAGCAGCGGGGCTCTGTGCTGCGTGGGGGGCTCCGCCGGCATTTCGTCCTACCCCAAAAGACCCCCGAAGATCCGCTGCTGCAACGCTGAGGCTTCCTGAAAGATGGCCGCCAGGGGCCTTCGGAAAGATGGCCGCCGCATACTCATTCAAATCTCGGCAACGAGATCTCTTCCCGAGATCTCGTCTCCCCGCTGCTGCCCCGACACCACCGCACCACAGGGAGGCTGCATCGGGACCGCCACCGGATTTTTAGTTATATTGCGACCATAAGACGCACCCCCATTTTCCCAAAAAATTTTGGGGGAAAAAAGTGCATCTTATGGTCCGAAAAATACGGTATGTATTGGGGGGTTCACGGTAGCAGACACTGCTATTGGTTTGGAAGTTATCCTTATAGAGGTATTTGATAATGGGAAAGGATGGAAAAACAAGATACAGGTCATAACTGAAATAATCTATGTGCAGACGTAGCCATGGTATCATATTATGCATAGAAAGCTCTAGCATATTAATGGCTTCTGTGTGTCGTCCCGCAAGTCTAGTGATCGATACGGGAGGTAGGATTAAAATAACAGACGTCAGTGTAAACTTGGTGCTGCGATTCGAATATCTGCACCCCACCTCTGGGATCGGCACTTCTGTGGAGATTGGCCGTACTGTTAGGTGATGTGGTCCCTCATCTAGTTAGAGAAGTAATGGGGTGGTTGTATATGTGTGAGTCTCCTTGTTCTGTTTTGTAGGACTGATGAATGCAGACGAGTGACATACTCATTTACTTAAAATGCTTCAAGATTCGTAATTCTCTGACAGTAGAAGCCCGTGCTTCGTGTTAGTTTCTGTTTTTTGCCCAGGCTTTATAAAGAGTAAAGATGTCAGTTTATGAAGTGGGATTGGAAAACGTCCCTGCAGCAACTGCTGATTAGAGTTGATCATAAAGCTTCCTAGGACCCTGTTCTAGCAGCTACTTGGGTAGTTTGTAGCGGTCAGACCTGAGTCCTATAGACCTCCTACTATTTGCGTTGCTTATTCTGCAGGTAAATGGTGGTTCACAGGGCTCTCGTCCAGTGGCTACAAAATACTGAAGTGGCTGCTGCATCGGATACCTGCAGATATTTTTCTCTACTCTTGCTGTGTACAAGGCTTCCATCTGCCGGACTAACTGAGATGCAAGGTGTCCCTCTGCCCAGTTTTCAGCACTGATGTAGTGTGCAGCCTACAGCACTGCCTGGGTGCGAGATGTCCCTCTGCCTTGTATGCGGCACTGCTGGGGTGTGAGGAGCACAGCCTACAGCACTGCCTAGGTGCGAGATGTCCCTCTGCTGCTCTGCTGGGGCGTAATGAACACAGCCTACAGCACTACTTAGGTGCGAGATGTCCCTCTGCGGCACTGCTGGGGTGTGAGGAGCACAGCCTGCGGCACTGCTGGGGTGTGAGGAGCACAGCCTGCGGCACTGCTGGGGTGTGAGGAGCACAGCCTGCGGCACTGCTGGGGTGTGAGGAGCACAGCCTGCGGCACTGCTGGGGTGTGAGGAGCACTGCCTGCGGCACTGCTGGGGTGTGAGGAGCACAGCCTACAGCACTGCCTAGGTGCGAGATGTCCCTCTGCGGCACTGCTAGGGTATGAGGAACACAGCCTACGGCACTGTCTACAGTCATGGCCAAAAGTTTTGAGAATGACACAAATATATTTTCACATGATCTGCTGCCCTCTGGTTTTTCTGTGTGTTTGACAGATGTTTTTATCACAGACAGAAATATAATTGCAAACATATGAGTAACAAAAGCTTATATTGACAGTTAGAATGAGTTAATGCAGCAAGTCAATATTTGCAGTGTTGACCCTTCTTCTTCAGGACCTCTGCAATTCTCCCTGGCATGCTCTCAATCAACTTCTGGACCAAATCCTAATTGATAGCAGTCCATTCTTGCACAATCAATGCTTTCATTTTGTCAGAATTTTTAGGTTTTTGTTTGTCCACCCGTCTCTTGATGATTGACCACAAGTTCTCAATGGGATTAAGATCTGGGGAGTTTCCAGGCCATGGACCCAAAATTTCTGTTTTGTTCCCTGAGCCATTTAGTTATCACCTTTGCTTTATGGCAAGGTGCTCCATCATGCTGGAAAAGGCATTGTTGATCGCCAAACTGCTCTTGGAGGGTTGGGAGAAGTTGCTCTTGGAGGACATTCTGGTACCATTCTTTATTCATGCCTGTGTTTTTAAGCAAGACTGTGAGAGAGCCGATTCCCTTGGCTGAGAAGCAACCCTACACAGGATGCTTAACAGTTGGCATGAGACAAAACTGGTGGTAGCGCTCACCTTGTCTTCTCCGAATGAGGCATTTTCCTGATGTCCCAAACAATCGAAAAGGGGATTCATCAGAGAAAATAACTTTACCCCAGTCCTCAGCAGTCAACTGCCTGTACCTTTTGCAGAATATCAGTCTGTCCATGATGTTTTTTCTGGAGAGAAGTGGCTTCTTTGCTGCCCTCCTTGAGACCAGGCCTTGCTCCAAGAGTCTCCGCCTCACAGTGCGTGCAGATGCACTCACACCTGAATGCTGCCATTCCTGAGCAAGCTCTGCACTGCTGGTAGCCCGATCCTGCAGCTGAAACACTTTTAAGAGACGGTCCTGGCGCTTGCTGGTCTTTCTTGGGCGCCCTGGAGCCTTTTTGGCAACAATGGAACCTCTCTCCTTGAAGTTCTTGATGATGCGGTAGATTGTTGACTGAGGTGCAATCTTTCTAGCTGCGATACTCTTCCCTGTTAGGCCATTTTTGTGCATTGCAATGATGACTGCACATGTTTCTTTAGAGATAAACCATGGTTAACAGAAGAGAAACAATGATGCCAAGCACCAGCCTCCTTTTAAAGTGTCCAGTGGTGTCATTCTTACTTAATCATGACAGATTGATCTCCAGCCATGTCCTCATCAACACCCACACCTGTGTTAATGGAGCAATCACTGAAAAGAGGTTAGCTGGTCCTTTTAAGGCAGTGCTGCAATGATGTTGAAATGTGTTTTGGGGATAAAGTTCATTTTCTAGCCAAATATTGACTTTGCAAGTAATTGCTGTTAAGCTGATCACTCTTTATAACATTCTGGAGTATATGCAAATTGCCATTAGAAAAAGTGAAGCAGTAGACTTTGTAAAAATGAATATTTGTGTCATTCTCAAAACTTTTGTCCATGACTGTAGGTGCGAGATGTCCCTCTGCGGCACTGCTAGGGTATGAGGAGCACAGCCTACGGCACTGTCTAGGTGCGAGATGTCCCTCTGCGGCACTGCTAGGGTGTGAGGTGTCACTATGCCCTTTTGAAGCTTTCTCTTGTGAATCTACTTAATGGGAATGTGTCATCAGAAAATGACTTGTTTCAAAGTTAAATTTATTTATATATATTTTTTCTTCGACATACTCTTGACTCCTTTTTCTTAATTCACCATATTATCTATATTTAAAAAGAAAATCTGAAGTGTGTTTCTACAGAGCCAGAAGTATGATTTTTAGAATTGCGCTTAATGTCCAGTTTGGATATTACAATAATTCTATGGTAATTGAAAATGGAGAAAAAAAAGCTATTTTTTTTTTATTTCTTTTAATTAACTTAAAAATCTGATGTAAACAATGTCATTTTATTATACTTTTTCTTTTAATTGTGATGATTTAATGAGTGAAGTCTCTACTTCAGCACCGCATGTTTGCTCCTCGCTATGACGATTAAGCTAAAACGATAGCTTTCTCAACATTTCAGCCAGTCATTCCATGCTTGTGGTTATACCGTGGTTTGTTTTCTCCTGCCGGTCCATCACTGCCAACAATGGGAAGATTTCCCTTTCTCATACCTACCGTCATCCATCCTGTTTATACAGCGGGGGTAGTAATCTAAAAGCAGACAAGCTGGTTAAATTGCTTTAGTTGCTTTGACTACTGATTCGTATTTAGAAGCACGGTAAATATTTGTGTGCAAAGCCAATTTTGTCTTTTGTAGACAACTGTAAAAAAAAAAAAAATTGCCACCTGTCTTCTGGAGCACAAGAAAACCCACATCGTGGGGGAAAAAAATGTAAATTAATGATTTCCAATCTGCTCCGAAAATACAGCGAGGCAGTTGTCTGCAAGTGTATGTTTTCACTTGCGTAATGTATGTTTAGACAGCTCCAACCTTAAACTCTGCTAATTTGCTGCTCATTCTGCCAGAGTTTCAAATCGAGTGGGAAACGTTTACAGAATTTCCTTTTTTATTATCACAAATGCGGGTAGATGACTGCATTTGCAAATTATTAAGAAAATGCTGCACTTACAGGAGTTTTCACGGTTTCTAAATGATTGTATGGGAGAATGGAGCTCTCATCCTGAAATGGAAACATTTTTTTTTTTTTTCAAGTTTAGTAAAAGGTTGTAAAAAGCCAAGTAAGGAAACCGGTGTTTTATGCACTCTTTAACATTGTAATTCTTTTTTTAAATAAATATTATCCTTTTTAAAGAAACTCTGCACAGGACCATCAAGGTTAAGGGGTTGTCCAGTCTCTGTGACTGCAGGCTTCTGAATCCTTAGTGTGTCAAGATTCACCGATTTTTGATGGCGAGAGCGCGCTGTCACATGCCGACTAGACATGCTCAGCCTCACTCAAGACAAGTGTATTGAGCAAGGCCGAGCACGTCTAGTCAGAATGTGGCCGGGATTAAGCAAATAGCACAATAGCTGTCACATGACCACCTGCACTCGCCAGCAATACCCTCTCAATTTTTTATCAATTATAGATAATTTGTCGCTAGATTACTTATAATCCACACAACCATTTGTTAAAAAAAAGCATCCAACATTCTTTTATATGCTGATCTAATATCTCCCTTTACTAATTCTTACGGTGCCTCAATCCCAGATACTCTTAATTGTAAAGACCACCTTCCTAAATAGATGTCTAAATAGTCTTTCTTCCACACTTAAAAGGGTTATCGCATGTTCATTAATGGTTAAAATTGCAGAGCTATGAAAATAAGGAATTTTAAAAGGGAACCTGTCATGTGAAAAACCGCTCTCTGCAGCGGGGGTCTAAGTGGCAAGCAGACTCAGAACCCTATTAACCTGCAGATTAGCCCCATATCTGCTTTTTCTTTTTTCATGTGACAAGTTACCTTTTTAATTTTGTAGTTTATTGCTCGTTGCTGCTCACTTGCACGCTGCTTGCTTATAGAGCTTGCAAGCACTGCTCAGGAGCTGGCCAGATGACTGGATGTGGCTAGCTTTAGTGTTACTGCACTCATTTGATGCTGCGGAGAAAAAGCAACTTCTTGCAGCATTAAAAAGTGCATAGTTCAGACCAGCAGCATGACCATGGCAAGCTGGAAGGCAGAAGAGCAGTGTGCTCCTGAAGACAGAACATGAGCACATCCTGTTTAGTGAATGTCCTATGGTTCTTTCAAAGGTCCATTGAAAGGATGAATCAAGGGACTGTTCTTTGTATTGATCACTTTGTCTAACCTCTCTACTGTGCGATAATTTAGTTGCATGCCTTTGAACTGTCTTTACCTCTCAAATATTATTTTCAGAACTTGGAACTCAAAACGGGATTCCATATCCAAAATGTGACATTACAAGAGGATTATAAATGGATACATTGGTATCAGAGTTTATAAAAAATGATACATGGATGGAGATGTGTGTGTAAATATACATATATATATATATATATATATATATATATATATATATATATATATATATATAATGTATGTATGTATGTACAGTGGGTACAGAAGTATTCAGACCCCTATAAATCTTTCATTCTGTTTCATTGCTGCTATTTGGTAAATGCAAAAAAGTTCATTATTTTTCTCTCATTAATGTACACTCTGCACCCCATCTTGACTGAAAAAAAACAGAAATGTAAACATTTTTGCAAATTTATTAAAAAAGAAAATCTGAAATATCACATGGTCATAAGTATTCAGACCCTTCAGGCTGCAATGAAACAAAGCGTGAAAAATGTAAAGGGGTCTGAAAACTTTCCAAACCCAATGTATGTACACACACAGTCACTCTGTTTGCTGCTTGACATGGAGTACTGTGAGGTCTGACTACACCCAGGGTTTGTTTGTAGTCTGTAACAAGGTAACCCCAGCCATCTTTTGCACTATACATTTGCATCTTTACTTGGTCACATTTTCATCTTTTGAACACTATCGCATGATGCAGTGAATAGGAATAACAAATGTTCTTTTTCTCCCCTCTAGGTACCATTGGTTTCTTTGCTTGCTACTGGTTTGTTAGGAAGATATACAGTGTGGTAAAAGTGGACTAATCGAGTTTTGCAATGAAATTGAGACAAAGCCACAACGTATGATTCCAAGAATAAGAAGATGCTACCTTTAGAGACTGGGACTAGCAGCATATTGAGGGTTTGCACAGTGAGGAGACGTGCACTCTGGGAGACTGGTTACCACATCGTGTCTTGTGCTTATCGTCAATATTCTATTTTTTTTAATCACCATTTGCTGTAAATACACCAGTGAGAGCTGTGGGATGTTGTCGGATTCATTCAGCAATGACTGGGTGCGTTTCTTACTTTCGCCCATGACCGGTAATATAAGTCATGGCTGACCATGATGTTGTTTGATATCCCACAATGCTTATATAATTTTTGCTATTGTGCCTTCCAGACATAATACATAAAAGGTTTATTTGTACAGAGGTTCACTATGTTCTACATACATACTGTGTGTTCTATGAAAAGTCAGTTTTCTTTTTTTTTTTTCTTTATTTAATAAGATCTGTTTATTTTATTTCTCCTTTTAACCTATTCTAGCAAGTCTGCTTTAACTGCTCCATGTTTCATTGATTTTTTTTTTTTGCCTTTTATTGGTTCAATCAGAAAGCATCTAGCCTGTATATACTAGAAGTGATGCTTTCATGAAGCCTTGGTAAAGTGGCAGGTACTAGGCTCCTGTGTTTTCTAGAAACAACAAATCGAAACATGTGGCATATGTTTTTCAGCCTTTTTGCCTATGTCTTGTCTTGTGCAATAAAGTTACAAAGACCACAAACTTTTCTAAACTATCTTATGAAGGTACAATTTAACTTTTAAAAGTCTTGATTCATATGACAAGTAGAAATGAGCTGCTCATTTCTACTTGGCATATCTACTGGGTGGATCAGGGAAAGGCTGTAGATATAGTATATCAAATGCTTTGCTAAAGTCAAGAAAGTATTTCATGCTATCCTTATTGAAAAAATGACCAAGTATGGGATTGACAAGGCTATGGGTTAGGTGGATTCGTAACTGGCTCAGCGATCGTACTCTCAGAGTGGTAATAAATGGCTGCACATCTAGTTGGAAGAGTGTTTCAAGTGGGGTTTGTCCTGAAACCAGTGTTCAACTTTTTTATAAATGATTTCGATAAGGGAACTGAAGATAAACTAATCAAACTTTCAGACTATGCAAAGCTATGAGGGATAGCTAACAGTAGAGAAGACAGAGAAAGGATTCAGAAGGATCTAGATAAACTTGAACAATGGGCAGCTACTAAAGGGTATGCCACACTAAGCGAGATCGCTAGCGAGATCGCTAACGAGATCGCTACTGCTTCACCATTTATGACGCAGTAAGCGATCTCGTTAGCGACTTTAGCTGTGTGTGACATGTAGCAGCGATGTGGCCCCTGCTGAGATGTCGCTGATCGCTCATGAACGTTCTGAGCCGTTTTTTGGTCGTTGGTGTCCCGCTGGTGAACCTGAATCGCTGAGTGTGACACCCTTTATGAACGACTTCACCAGCATCGTAGGTGGGACTAGGTTTTCCCAACGACCGCAGAGGTGGTTATACAGATCGCTGATGAGTTGTGTTTGGAATCACAGATCACTGATGAGTTGTGTTTGGAATCTAACTAGCGATCACATAGCGATCGCACTAGCGATCTCGCCAGGATAAGTCGTTGTCGTGATCGCTAGTGCGATCGCTAAGTGTGACAGTGCCTTAAGAGAATAACAGGGAAAAATGCAAAATTCTACATTACATATGGGCAAGAAAAATTAAAATTACATCTACAGAATGGGAGGAAATAGAATTAAGCAACAGCACATGTGAAAAAAAGACTTGGGTATACTAATAGATCACACACTGCACATGAGTCAACAGTGTGATGCAGCAGCAAAAATGGCAAACAATTCTGGTATATATTGAGAGAAAAACCAAAAAGAACGAAAAAAAGAGCTTAATCACTGAATAAAAAATAATTTTATTGAAACAAAAAATATAATACAATAATGAATAAAATAGTTTTAAAGCTAATAAACAAATGTTAAATTAATCCACAGACAATCTTAAGGAGACCTCAATGTATAAAAAACTCACATATAACCAAAAAATAATAAATATTCATATATTAAAAATTGGTCTAAAGAATTTCATCAGGCAGAAGGTGCATATCTATCAGGAATCATACTTATAGTTAAAAATCAAAAAAATACAAAAAGTGCACAAATAGTGTATATAGTGCTGTAAACTTCCCAAAAAAAAATATTATATTCTAAAAACTTTTTTGATGCATACTTATGAAAAAAGAAACATGAATAATATACTACCTTTCAACAAATTAACAAAATATAATTTAATTTAAATGTGCATGAAAAGTGCATATAGTGCTGTAAACATCAAAAAATCTGACTAGTACCAGGAAGTACACTAATATATACCCATATAGGAAAAAAGGAAATTGAGGTGTACAAAAAGTGCATATAGTGCTATAAACATCAAAGAAATCAGACAAATGCCCAAAGAAATATATATAAA
>JARQOD010000008.1:74529978-74621294 GCA_033576555.1 Oophaga sylvatica
TTTTTCCCAAGACCGCGGGTTTATACAGATCGCTGATGATTGTGTTTGAATCACAGATCACTGATGAGTGGTTTTGGAATCTAACTAGCGATCACATAGCGTCGCACTAGCGATCTCGCCAGGATATAGTCGTTGTCGTGATCGCTAGTGCGATCGCTAAGTGTGACAGCCTTAAGAGAATACAGGGAAAAATGCAAAATTCTACATTACATTATGGGCAGAAAAATTAAAATTACATCTACAGAATGGGAGGAAATAGAATTAAGCAACACACATGTGAAAAAAAGACTTGGGTAACTAATAGATCACAACACTGCACATGAGTCAACAGTGTGATGCAGCAGCAAAAATGGCAAACAATTCTGGTATATATTGAGAGAAAAACCAAAAAGAACGAAAAAAAGAGTTAATCACTGAATAAAAAATAATTTTATTGAAACAAAAAATAAATAAACAATAATGAAAAAAATAGTTTTAAAGCTAAAAAACAAATGTTAAATTAATCCACAGACAATCTTAAGGAGACCTCAAATGTAAAAAAATCACATATACCAAAAAATAATAAATATTCATATATTAAAATTGGTCTAAAGAATTTCATCAGGCAGAAGGTGCATATCTATCAGAATCATACTTATAGTTAAAAATCAAAAAAATAACAAAAAGTGCACAAATAGTGTATAAGTGCTGTAAATTTCCCAAAAAAAAATATTATATTTAAAAACTTTTTTGATGCATACTTAGAAAAAAGAAACATGAATAATATACTACCTTTCAACAAATTAACAAAATATAATTTAATTAAATGTGCATGAAAAGTGATAAGTGCTGTAAACATCAAAAAAATCTGACTAGTCCAGGAAAGAAACACTAATATATACCCATATAGGAAAAAGGAAATTGAGGTGTACAAAAGTGCATATGTGCTATAAACATCAAAGAAATCAGACAAATGCCCAAAGAAATATATATAAATACAATATATGTGCAAGGTGCAAAAAAAAGCCTAGTAAGAACCTTTTAAAACTACAGTGTATAATGTCATGAAGATAAATCCTTCCAAAAAACCCCAAATGAAAAAAGACTAATATCTAAAAATAAACTTACATAAGTGAGTGGAATAAAAGAGGATCTCCAGCCGCCCCAACGCGCGTTTCGTGAAAGTCATTTCCCTCGGGAGGCATCCTGAGGCTTATTTGCACCTTGCACATATATTGTGTTTATATTATTTCTTGGGCATTTGTCTGATTTCTTTGATGTTTATAGACTATATGCACTTTTTGTACACCTCAATTTCCTTTTTTCCTATATGGGTATATATTAGTGTACTTCCTGGTACTAGTCAGATTTTTTGATGTTTACAGCACTATATGCACTTTTCATGCACATTTAAATTAAATTATATTTTGTTATTTTGTTGAAAGTAGTAAAATTATTCATGTTTCTTTTTTCATAAGTATGCATCAAAAAAGTTTTTAGAATATAATATTTTTTTTGGGAAGTTTACAGCACTATATGCACTATTTGTGCACTTTTTGTATTTTTTTGATTTTTTTAACTATAAGTATGGATTCCTGATAGATATGCACCTTCTGCCTGATGAAATTCTTTAGACTAATTTTTAATATAGAATATTATTATTTTTTTGGTTATATGTGATTTTTTATACATTGAGGTCTCCTTAAGATTGTCTGTGGATTAATTTAGCATTTGTTTATTAGCTTTAAAACTTTTTTATTCATTATTGTATTATATTTTTTTTTTTCAATAAAATTATTTTTTATTCAGTGATTAAGCTCTTTTTTTCGTTCTTTTTGGTTTTTATCTGATTTTGAGCTATTTACTATTATTTTTTGAGGTTTTTTCTTTTAAATAATATATTGAGAGAAGCATTAGAGTCTAGATAACGTGAATTAATAATCCTCCTCCTACTCCTTGGTCAGACCTCATCGGGAATACTGTGTCCAGTTCTGGACATCACATTTTAGAAAAGACTTTGAAAAAACTAAAAGAAGTTCTAGAAGAACTACCAGGATGGTGAGCGGACCGCAGTGTATGTCCTACGAGGAACGGTTAAAGGATTGGGAATGTTTAGTTTTCAGAAAGGCTAAGAGGAGAGTTAATGGCTGTTTACAAATATTGAAGGGATTCACAGTGTAGAGGCATCATCTTTATTCTCATTTGCACATAAACCACGAGAAGCAATGGAAAGAAACTGAAAGGGAAAAGATAGATTAGATATTAGAAAAAACTTTTTTTTTTTAACTTTTTATTTGGTTTTAAGAAAATAACAAACAGTGTATACAATACTTTAGACTGACAAACATTGAAGTCTACATAGGGATTAAACCTACAGAAAATAAAATACTTACATACAGGGCTTTGTTCAATAGATTTCAAGGATTACATTCATTAACAACTACTATGAAATTATTTTCTGGATAAATTCAACCAACTTCCAATTAATATTGAAAACTTGTAACTTTTTTGTGTGCAATCATTTTTTTCAAAAGCCCAAGTTTTATTTATCGATTGTGTTATCTCTTCGTTGGCAGGAATTCCTGGGGATTTACAATATCTTGTAATCGCTACTTTTGTAGCTAGAAAATGAGGGCAGTTACTCTGCCATTGGGGGGATAGAATGTATATCGAAGAAAGTAGTGCTAAAGAAGGAGGTGGTTTTATTTTTTGGTGAAGAGATCAGATGAAAAGTAAATGACCAGGTGGAAGTGATTACAGGACAGCTCCAAAATGTGTGGATTAAGGAACCTTTTTTGGCCACAATTACGCCAACAGTGTTGAGTAGAAGAGGGAACAGAGAGTGAAGCCTCATTGGGGTGTAATACCATCTTTAAAACTGTTTTCATATAGGACTCAAGATAAGAGGCACATTTGAAGTGTGAGCTGCAAGGACTAGTGAGCTTGTCCATTCGCTGCTCAAAATGTTTATTCAATTCTTTTCCCACGATAAAAAGGGAGTCGACTTTATAAAAACATTTTCACATTAGATTATATATAGGTTTTAGGCCCACTTTATTGGATGAAACATTTGAAAGAGTCAATATTAATCCTGAGTTAACCGTTCCCTCTGATATCGGAAAATCCTGTAATGCTTTGCCGAATTTGGAGATTTTTTCTAGAACTTTGTGGGAATTTTGAAATGATTTTGTAAAGAAGCAAAAGAGAGGATTTAGGACCTTCATACTTATCTTTCTCTAGAACAATGCCTCGTTTTGTCCAAACTTTAATATTAAGATCTGGTATTAAGAGTTCTAAGGTATCCAATGGCGTTATGGATATAACGGGCTGAGGCTTTGGAACCTTTTTTATGGAATGTTTTCCAGATGGAGATGGTGACACCATCGAGGAAGAGCATCTATCTTTTATTTGGGATCGATCAAGATGCACTAAATAGAGCTTTTAGATTTTAGAGGCTGTATATTGTGATTCAATTTGAACAGAATTAAAAGTTTTATTTCCTTCCACCAGTCTCTAACTTGATCTACTTGGGTAGCTAGATAGTAATCATGGATACTGGGAGGTTAAGCTCTCCAAGTTTCTTAGGTCTTTTTTATGAGGTGATTAGATAAGAAAGGTCCCCCCTTTAGTTCCTTCACAAAGTGGTTTAAAAGACGCCCACCCCCCCCACCACCCCGTCAACTAAGCGAGATCACTGAAGCGTCACCGATTTTGTGACGCAACAGCGACCTAGCTTAGTGTGACACGCAGCGACGATCAGCCCCCTTATGGGTGTCGCTGAATGTGCTGGACCATGTTTTCCAATCGTTGGTTTCCCACTTGTCAGCGCGCATCGCTGCATTGAACAGCAGGAGTCCAATGATCAGCGAGCTGGGAGCTGGTATCCAATGTACATATTGGGTAACTAAGCACCGCGCGGCACCTAGTTACCCGATATGTACCCTGGTTACCGGCTCCCAGCTTCTGCTATAGAGCGCTGAGAGCCGGTATCCAGGGTACATATCGGGTAACTAGGTGCCGCCGCGGTGCTTTGTTACCCGATGTGTTCATTGGATACTACGTGCTCGCTGGTTCTGATCGCTGGTGAGTCTGCCTATGTGACAGCTCACCAGCGATCAGCTAACTATGTCCCAGTGATCCCATCCACGTCGTAACGGTGGGATCGCTGGGGCATTGAAGAGTGTGACGGGACCCTAGATTCTGTTTATCTGACAGAGAAATGTTTTTGGGAGGGAGATTAGGACAGTGCGAAAGAATTAAATAATTTGGATAATGAGAACATTGAAAGGCTCCTACACCCCACCCATGAAATCTCGTATTGGCCTATTTTATTTAGGTCAGATTCTAGAGTCTGCAATAAAGGAAGAAATTTGAAATTTTTATAAAATTGATGTAGATAGTGACAATCCTAAATATGTAATATGGTCTTGACGCCAATCAAGAGGAACATTCTTTTTTAAATGTGTTTCAACTTTCCTGGAGTGTTTAAAATAAATTAAAACAAAACCCAGATTCTGCCCTTTTTAGTATGACATGTTTTCAAAATGTTATTGTTTTTAGGGCTTCCCTAAGTGAATTCTCAGGCTCTGCTACGGTTAAAATCACATCATCAGCATATGATGAAATGCTATGTGAACTTCCAGAAATCTCCACCCCTTTATTCTTTCATTTTGCCTAATGGCCTGTGTCAGATGTTCAATATGAGCACAAACACCAGGGAGAACAGGGGGCATCCCTGTCTTGTTCCCTTTGTTATTAAAAATTCTTCCGATAAGGTGCAATTAGCGTAAACTTTTGCTGAGGGTGTGGAGTAAAGGGCTTTAATGACTTTTAGTATTGAGCCCTTGAAACCCCATTTGATCCAACACCAAGAAGGCAAATGACCAGTTAACCTGGTCGAACGCCTTCTCTGCATCCAAGCCACCAGGACCTCCGGAGCCCTCCTTTTGTTTGACCTCAATCAATCTATGATCCTCTGCCGCCTGTCTCCCTTTTATAAAGCCAGTTTGATCCATTGATATAATGATGTGAGAATGGGGGGCTAGGCGTTTGCTAGGCATTTAGCGTAAATCTTAAGGTCAGTATTTAATAAGGATATGGGGTAAAATTTTGTTGGATGTTCGGCTGCTTGCCGGGTTTTGGTAATGTTATTATTGTGGCTGATATCTCTTTGGGAAATGAACCTTGAAAAAACACATATTGAAGGGTCTCTTGTGAATGGGTTTGAGATGAGTTCTGAGCAGAGGCTCCCTCTGGTGGTTACTAGCGGTGCTAGTGAAGATTGTGAGGACTGGGAATCAGGTGTTAGACTGGTCTTATATAAGGAGTCATTTTCCCATCAGGGTTGCCGGTGATCAATTGTTCTGGTCTGAATCCTTCATTCCAGTTTCCCTTGTAGCCTGCTGTGTCGTGTCTGCATCTCCTGCTTACAGATAAGACTTTTGCTTCTTTTGTGTTTGTGCTATATTTTTGCATTTTGTACTGCACTTCTTTGGGGGCCTTCAGGGTCCCCTCCGGGGCTTCTGCCCTCTCAGTTTAGTTCAGCCACTGAGTTTTGTTCTTTTGCTTTTTCCAGTTTTTTCAGTGGCTGCTGTTTTGATTTTGTTACACCAGAGAACTAATTTAGGTGGTAGAGGTCGTGTGATCTCAGGTGATTTTGAAATTAGTAGAGTTGGTGCTTTTCAGGGTTTTCTGGGATTGCAGTAAGTACCCTTCCTATCCTTTTCTATTTAGATAGTTTGGGCACCAGCGTTTGCTCATACTATTTTCTTTCTGTGTCAGTATTTCCTCTTGTCTAACCGCCATTACATGTTTGGGGGCTTTCTATTATCTTTGGGGTTCTGCTCCAGGGCAGATAGCTTTCCTGTTTCTGTCTTTAGGTGTAGTTAGTTTCTCAGGCTGTGACGAGGCGTCTAGGACCAACGTAGGAACGCTCCACGGCTGCCTCTAGTTGTGGTGGTTAGTCAGGGTACTGCAATCTCATAGATTCCAACTGCTCTGGTGTATTGCCTTTTTGCCTGCTCTCCTCAGCTACCGAAACATAACAGTATCACCGGCCAACAAAAAATTGAAAATTGTATGGTACTCACAGAAGGGAAAAATATTGTGAAAGAAAAAAAGGTTGTCAGAGTTGTCAGAGATATTTTTCTGTTTGTTGCATTTTTTTTTTTTCCCTCTGTATCTCTGGGTGCTGGGGAGGATCTTTTCTCCCAATGGAGTTTGCACGGTTGTCTGGCCGTGTGGATCAGCTTGCCACTGAGGTTCAGAGTATTGCTGCATATCTTGCTAGGTTGCCTGTTGTGGAACCTAGGATTCCCATGCCAGATTTGTTTTTGGGGGATCGAGCTAAGTTTCAGAATTTCAAAAATAATTGTAAATTGTTTTTTGCCTTAAAATCTAAGTCCTCAGGAAACGCAGCGCAGCAGGTTCAAATTATCATCTCTCTCCTGCGCGGCGATCCTCAGGATTGGGCTTTTTCCCTGATACCTGGGGATCCTGTTTTGAGTGATGTTGATGCGTTTTTTCAGGCTTTGGGGTTATTGTACGATGAGCCTAATGTCACTGATCAAGCTGAAAAAACCTTGTTGGCATTAAATCAGGGGCTTGATGACGCTGAGTTATACTGTCAGAGATTCCGTAGGTGGGCAGTCCTGACCAAATGGAATGACGACGCTTTGGCAGCCCTTTTCCGGAAGGGTCTGTCAGATAATGTAAAGGATGTTATGGTGGGATTCCCTGTCCCCTCTGGTCTCAATGATTCTATGTCATTAGCGATTCAAATTGACAGACGTTTGCGTGAGCGGAGAAGTATGCGTGGAATGGTGTTGCCTTGTGTACCAGCTTCTGAACCCATGCAGTGAGATAGAGTGGTGTCTGGGGCACAGCGTCATGAGTTTCGAAAGCGCAATGGGTTATGTTTCTACTGTGGTGATGCCTCTCATGCTATTTCAGTCTGCCCTAAGCGAGGAAGACGTTTTGCACGCTCAGTTGTCTTGGGTAGTGTTCAGACTAAGTTTTTGTTAACTGTCACTCTGATATGCTCTCTGTCCTCATTTTCTGCTCAGGCTTTCGTTGATTCTGGAGCAGCTATTAACCTGATGGATTATGATTTTGCTAAACGTTGTGGGTTTCCCTTGATACCCCTACAGAAGTCTATTCCCCTACTGGGGATCGATTCTACCCCTTTGGCTGAGAATAAACCCCAGTTTTCTACTCAGGTGATAATGAGGGTTGAACCTGATCACCAGGAGTGCTGCAAATTTTTGGTTCTATATAATCTGCATGACATTATCGTGCTGGGTTTCCTTGGTTACAGTCTCATAATCCTGTTTTGGATTGGAAATCTGTGTCTGTAACCAGTTGGGGCTGCCAATGTGTTAATACCAACACTCCTGTTTTTTCTGCCTCCCCCCAGGCTCAGGATGTTCCTGACTTTTTGTTTGATTTTTCTGATGTGTTTAGCGAAAGTAAATCTGCATCCTTGCCTCCCCATAGGAGCTATGACTGCGCTATTGAATTAGTGCCGGGTAGTAAATTCCCTAAAGGTCGCCTTTTTAACTTGTCTGTACCTGAACATGACGCTATGCGGTCTTATATCAAGGAATCATTGGAGAAGGGTCATATCAGACCATCCTCTTCACCCTTAGGTGCCGGTTTTTTCTTTGTGGCCAAAAAAGATGGTTCATTAAGGCCGTGTATTGATTATCGTCTCTTGAACAATATTACTGTGAAATATCAATACCCGTTACCCTTGATTTCTGACCTGTTTTCCAGGGTGAAAAACGCTACTTGGTTTACCAAGCTTGACCTCAGGGGGGCGTATAACCTTATTCGCATTAAGCACGGGGATGAATGGAAGACGGCATTCAATACCCCTGAAGGGCATTTTGAGTACCTGGTGATGCCCTTTGGGCTCACTAATGCTCCTTCCGTCTTCCAGTCCTTCATGAATGACATTTTCAGGGATTTTGTGGATAAATTTCTGATTGTTTATTTGGATGATATCTTGATTTTTTCTAATGACTGGGACTCTCATGTGAAACATGTTCGAACTGTATTCCAGATTTTGAGAGAGAATGCTCTGTATGTGAAGGGATCAAAGTGTCTTTTTGGCGTACAGAGGATCTCATTTCTGGGATTCATTTTGTCCCCATCTGTTATTGAAATGGACCCGGTCAAGGTTCAGGCCATCTGTGATTGGGTCCAACCTACTTCATTAAAGGCTCTTCAGAGATTTTTGGGTTTTGCCAATTTTTATCGTAAATTTATTGGTAATTTCTCGGTTATTGTTAAACCATTAACTGATTTGACCAGAAAGGGTTCTGATGTGGTGAATTGGCCTCCTGAGGCAGTCTCTGCATTTCAGGAACTTAAGCAGAGATTCACTTCTGCTCCTGTTCTACGGCAGCCTGATGTTTCTCTGCCATTTCAGGTGGAGGTTGATGCCTCTGAAATTGGGGCAGGTGCCGTTTTGTCCCAAAAAGATCCAGAGACCTCTAAAAGTAACCCTTGTGCCTTTTTCTCTCGAAAATTTTCTCCTACTGAACGTAATTATGACGTGGGTAATCGGGAGTTGTTGGCCATGAAGTGGGCTTTTGAAGAGTGGAGACATTGGCTGGAGGGAGCCAAACATCAGGTGGTGGTCCTTACGGACCATAAGAATCTGGTCTATCTGGAATCTGCCAAGCGACTCAATCCTAGACAGGCCAGGTGGGCCTTGTTTTTCACACGTTTTAATTTTGTGGTTTCCTTTCTTCCTGGCACTAAGAATGTTAAGGCGGATGCCCTCTCGAGGAGTTTCCTTGCGGACTCTCCTGAGTTATCTGATCCTTCTGTTATTTTGAAAGAGGGTGTAGTTCTTTCCGCCATCTCGCCCAATTTGAGACTTGCTCTGGAGGGGTGTCAGGAGGATAGGCCCGAGCGCTGCCCTGTTGGAAAATTGTTTGTCCCGGACCAATGGAAAAAGAGTGTGATGTCTGAGATTCATTGTTCCGCATTGGCTGGGCATCCCGGAATTTTTGGTACCAGAGACTTGGTTAGTCGGTCCTTTTGGTGGCCTACCTTGTCTCGTGATGTCAGGGAATTTGTGCAGTCCTGCGGGACTTGCTCTCGCTCCAAGCCTTGCTCTCACTCTAGTGGTTTGTTGATGCCATTGCCTGTGCCCAAGAGACCATGGACCCATATCTCTATGGATTTCATTTCCGATCTTCCTGTTTCTCAGAGAATGACCACCATCTGGGTAATTTGTGATAGGTTTTCCAAAATGATACATCTTGTGCCATTACCTAAGTTGCCTTCCTCCTCTGAATTGGTGCCGTTGTTCCTTCAGCACGTGGTTCGTTTACACGGCATTCCTGAGAACATTGTGTCTGACAGAGGAGTCCAGTTTGTTTCCAGATTTTGGAGGACTTTTTGTTCTAAACTGGGTGTTCAATTGTCTTTCTCCTCGGCATTTCATCCTCAGACCAATGGTCAAACTGAGAGAACAAACCAGACATTGGAGACTTATCTAAGATGCTTTGTGTCTGCTGATCAGGATGACTGGGTCTCTTTTTTGCCTTTGGATGAGTTTGCTCTTAATAATAGGGCTAGCTCTGCCACTTTGATGTCTCCGTTTTTCTGTAATTCTGGGTTTCACCTCGATTTTCTTCAGGACAGACGGAGGCTTCTGTCTGTCCAGGTGTTGACTCTGTTGTGGAGCGTATGCAACAGATTTGGGACCAGGTAGTGGAGAGGTTGTCCCTCTCTCAGGAGAAGGCCCAGCGGTTTGCTAACCGGCATAGGACTGATGGTCCTCGGTTTAAAGTGGGGGACTTGGTCTGGTTGTCCTCAAAGAATATTCCTATGAGAGTAGCATCTCCTAAATTTAAGCCTAGGTTCATTGGACCTTATAAGATCATGGAGATTATTAATCCTGTTTCTTTTCGTTTGCTTCTTCCAGGGACATTTAAGATCCATAACGTGTTCCACAAGTCCTTGTTGAAGAGGTTTGTTGAGCCAGTGGTTCCTGCTGCTGTGCCTCCTGACCCTGTTTTGGTTGAGGGCAATCTGGAGTATGTGGTTGAGAAAATATTGGATTCTCGTTTTTCTAGACGGAAACTCCAGTATTTGGTTAAATGGAGAGGTTATGGTCAGGAAGACAATTCTTGGGTGTTTGCTTCGGACATCCATGCTAGGAGACTTATCCGTGCGTATCATAGAACTCATCCTGACCGACCTGGTTGCTCAAATGAGGGTTCGGTGACCCCTCCTCAAGGGGGGGGTACTGTTGTGAATGGGTTTGAGATGAGTTCTGAGCAGAGGCTCCCTCTGGTGGTTACTAGCGGTGCTAGTGAAGATTGTGAGGACTGGGAATCAGGTGTTACTGACTGGTCTTATATAAGGGAGTCATTTTCCCATCAGGGTTGCCGGTGATCAATTGTTCTGGTCTGAATCCTTCATTCCAGTTTCCCTTGTAGCCTGCTGTGTCGTGTCTGCATCTCCTGCTTACAGATAAGACTTTTGCTTCTTTTGTGTTTGTGCTATATTTTTGCATTTTGTACTGCACTTCTTTGGGGGCCTTCAGGGTCCCCTCCGGGGGCTTCTGCCCTCTCAGTTTAGTTCAGCCACTGAGTTTTGTTCTTTGCTTTTTCCAGTTTTTTCAGTGGCTGCTGTTTTGATTTTGTTACACCAGAGAACTAATTTAGGTGGTAGAGGTCGTGTGATCTCAGGTGATTTTGAAATTAGTAGAGTTGGTGCTTTTCAGGGTTTTCTGGGATTGCAGTAAGTACCCTTCCTATCCTTTTCTATTTAGATAGTTTGGGCCCCAGCGTTTGCTCATACTATTTTCTTTCTGTGTCAGTATTTCCTCTTGTCTAACCGCCATTACATGTTTGGGGGCTTTCTATTATCTTTGGGGTTCTGCTCCGGGGCAGATAGCTTTCCTGTTTCTGTCTTTAGGTGTAGTTAGTTTCTCAGGCTGTGACGAGGCGTCTAGGACCAACGTAGGAACGCTCCACGGCTGCCTCTAGTTGTGGTGGTTAGTCAGGGTACTGCAATCTCATAGATTCCAACTGCTCTGGTGTATTGCCTTTTTGCCTGCTCTCCTCAGCTACCGAAACATAACAGGTCTCTGTCAGATATGGAGTTAACTGATCTATATAGACTTTATACTATATGTTTGAAAAACCATCAGGGCCCGGCCCTTTATGTGATGGTAGAAATAAGATGGATTGCTTTATTTCTCCATCGCCTCATTGGGGGACACAAGACCATGGGTGTTATGCTGCTGCCACTAGGAGGACACTAAGCAATACACAAAAAAAGGTTAACTCCTCCTCCTGCAGTATACACCGTCTGTTGGCTCAATCCTGAACCAGTTCTTGCTTAGAGTCTGTAGGAGGCACTAGGGTCTGGTTTCAGACCCCAATGTTATTTTTATTTTTTTTCAAATTTTATTTTTTACCATTTTTCTCCACGATTTGGAAGCGCGACAGGTCTTGCAGAAAAGTCCCGATCTCCCACAACCATCAACAGGCGGGAACGCGGAGTGTCGCCTCCACGTACCCCCTCCTGCAACGCTACCATCGGGCGACGGATCCCTTCAATGGGCCCGCTCTCCCCATGTCACTGACGGCTGAAAACGCGCTCCACATGCGGTCTCCGGAGCAAAACTCACCACCACTACTGAAAGCGGCTGGTGCTAGGACGCAGGGATGAAACCCTCTCCACCTCCCTATCAAAGGGATGGTGGATTGAGGAGATACGGCCGCGCCGGCCGTGAGGAACTCTGAGCCGGGAGGCCGCAGTGAGTATATCTGACAACCCTATAGCGATGCCTACTACACTGCAGTGACGCTGCTGTTGCGGCTCCCCCTCTTCATCCACCGTCGAGGCCGCTCTCGCGATCCCTATCGCGTCGCAGGGCCGGCGCCTTAAATCTAGTCCCCGGCTTTGGCCCGGGGTAGGCCGCTCTTGCGATCCCTTTCGCGTCGCAGGGCCGGAGCCGCAAAGTTAGTCCCCGGCTGTGGGCCGTGGTAGGCCGCTCTTGCGATCACCATCACGTCGCACGGCCGGCGTCGCAAATTTAGTCCCTGGCTTCGGCCGAGGTAGACAGCTCCTGCGATCCCTGTCGCGTCGCAGGGCCGGCGCCGCAAATTTAGTCCCCGGTTTCGGACCGGGGTAATCCTCGAGAGTGTGGGCGGGCTTACCGCTCTCCCAGCTAGCTCCACTCACATCGCGCGCTCTCCACAGGCCCCGGGCATTGGCAGGGAGTGACTGACTCCTCCCTATTCTCTCCAGCTCTTCCCTCCCACAATTTCTGGTGCTTCTCGTGACTCACGAGAAGCGCAAAAGATCCAAATCTCGGTCGCCATCTTCTGGGCAGTCAGTTCTCTCAAGGTGTACTAGGGCACCTGAACAGCCTATTCTTCAGCGCCTCTTCTTCCTCTTGTGGGCTCGGACACAGGACCTGGGTAAGCTTACACAGCGCTTAACCCTTCTCCTGCAGCAGGCTTACAGTTGCAAAATATGTCACAGTCAAAGGGCTCTAAAAGGCCTGACAAAAACCACACTGTGGTGTATGCCGCCTGTGCCTCATGCAACGCTTCCCTGCCATCAAAGCATGGTTCCGCATTCTGTGCAGCATGTGCCCAAGAGCCCTCTGCTTCTACCGCTCAGGAGCCCCCTTCTACCGTTCAGGAGCCCATACCTACTCCCGATCCTAGTGAGCCGATCCCTTCTGGGTGGCCTGCGTTTCTGGCACAGTCCATGGATTCTCTGATTAACGCTTTGGATTCTTTCCGTGGTTCCTCCTCTAGCCAGGGCGTCCCTTTTCCAGAAAGGGGCCCGTCAGCCTTCAGAGAGACCTCATCAGACAGGGGCCGACCCACGGCATCAGCAAAGCGACCGTCTAGGAAACGCCACCATAATACATCTCCTAATCCATCCAGCGGTTCGGCATCCGCGAGCTCGGGTTCCCGTTCTCCCTCTCCCAGAGCTTTCAGTGATCATGATTCTGAGTACGAGTCGGATATTGTAGATGACCTGAACTCGCCAGATTTTCAAGAGTCCTTAGACTCTCTCAGAGGCAGTTAATAAGGCCCTGAAGGTAGATGAAGAACCCGGTTCTAACCCGGATCACCCTATCTCTTTCAAAAGAGCTAAGCGTCCTCACAAATTTTTCGGTAACCACCCGGAGTTTACAGACATCGTTCAGGGACATAGAGATCGGCCAGACAGACGGTTTTCAGGACAGAAGTCTCTAAAGCGCGATACCCTTTTTCGGCAACACTATCAAAGGAGTGGACCGAATCTATGGTAGTAGATCCGCCTGTATCTCGTTTGGCTTCAAAAACCCTCCTGTCCCTTTCGGATGCCTCATCTATTAAAAATCCCTCCGATAGACAGGTCGACAACCTCGCTAAATCGGTCTTTGAGGCTGCTGGAGCATCGCTTTTTCCTTTCGCAGCCACCTGGATGGCAAGGGCCATGGTGGCCTGGGCTGAGGATCTAGTTAAAATTAGTAGCGATATCCCTCTTTCCCCCGAGGCACGTAATCTTGCCTAGCAGATTACCCGGGCAGGCGATTACATAGTTCACGCGTCCTTAGATGCAGCTAATTGCGCTGCACTCACAGCTGCTAATGCCATTGCCATTAGAAGGTCCCTTTGGCTTCGAGAGTGGCGCGCAGACTCTGCTTCCAAGAGGTCTTTAACTTCGCTGCCTTATCAATCTGGGTGTCTCTTTGGAGATCGTCTTGATCAGATCATTTCTGACGCTACCTGAGGCAAAAGCAAATTTCTTCCGCAGCGCAGGATCAACAGACCCTTTCGGTCCCAGTACCAAAGTCGTTCCCGGACATTTTGCAGCTCTTTTAACTGGTCCTCTGCTTCAACCTCGTCCCATGCACCCCGTTCTCGCAGAGACAGGGGCCCACAACCATTGTTCAAGCCCTCTCAGCCTTGGAGAAACAGGGTCTCTCGGTTGGGACACAATTTTTGAGAAGAAGAGCTCTTATCTTCCCAATGACTCCTTGCTGGGGCTGGGGGAGCCAAACAGGGTAGGCGGCCGCCTACTCTTGTTTCGCGAGCTCTGGAGGTCGGTCGTTCACGACCGGTGGGTCCGAGATCTCGTAGACTCCGTTTACAAGATCGAATTCTTGTCTCTTCTCCCAAGGCGTTTCTTCCAGTCTCGCCCCCCCAAGGTCCAATGCTCTCGCAACTCCCTTTCTTCAGGCCTTAAACGTTCTTCGCACCAGCGGGGTTATCGTCCCAGTTCCTCACGAGTAAAGGTTCAAAGGGTTTTATTCAAACCTGTTTGTGGTTCCCAAGAAGGACGACTCCTTGCGTCCTATCCTGGACCTAAAACTGCTGAGTGTTCACAAAGGTCATGGCGACCGTCATGTCAATTTTACACTCTCGGGGTGTGGTGGTCCTTACATACCTAGACGACCTGCTCATCAAAGGACCGGCTTTTCGGGCCTGCGTAGAGAGTGTCGAGATCACTATCGACACCCTCTCTCGCCTTGGTTGGCTAGTGAATTTGGACAAGTCCTCTCCCATTCCCTCTCAGAAGATTTCTTTTCTGGGAATGATTCTGGACACCTCCCAAGGGTTGGTATCTCTCCCTCCAGAGAAGATTGCTTCTCTAAGGCGGGGAGTGCTCCTGTTGTCTCTAGGCCGCTCCCACTCTCTACGGCTCGCCATGCAGGTCCTGGGAAAAATGGTAGCCTCCATCGAGGCAGTACCGTTTGCTCAATTCCATCTCCGACCTCTTCAACAGGAGTTAATATCAGTCTGGGACAGGAACCCAGCGTCCTTAGGTCGCCGCTTTCGTCTCTCCCTCAGAGTCAAACGCTCGCTGAAATGGTGGACAAGCGTTTCATCATTGAATCAGGGAAAATCTTTTCTGCTGTCCATTGGCTGGTGGTGATCACCGATGCCAGTCTCCTCGGATGAGGAGCGGTGTTCCTTCACCACACGGCTCAGGGCCGCTGGTCTCTCTGAGACCCGTCTCCCGATCAACATCCTGGAGATCAGAGCTATCAAACTAGCCCTCTTGCATTTCCATCACCTTCTGGCCGGTCGTCCCATCCGGATACAGTCAGACAGCGCCATGGCCGTGGCGTACATCAACCGTCAGGGAGGCACTCGGAGCAGAACAGCGATGCACGAGGTATCGCACATACTGCGGTGGGCCGAGTCAAACCGCTCGCTCATCTCCGCGGTTCACATCCCAGGAGTGGACAATTGGGAGGCGGACTTTCTCAGTCGCCAGGGCTTAGCCTCAGGAGAATGGTCTATGTACCCGGAAGTGTTTCAGATTATTTGCCAGCGTTTGGGAATGCCGGATGTGGATCTCATGGCATCCAGGCTAAATACCAAAGTTCAGACTTTCATAAGCCGGTCCTGGATCCGCTAGCCATCGGCTCGGATGCGCTAGTCCTCCCTTGGAGTCAATTTCGCCTTCCTTACATCTTTCTGCCTCTTCCGTTAATCCCCAGGGTGATCCGAAAGATCAGGGCGGAAGGCGTTCCTCTCATTCTTGTCGCTCCGGACTGGCCTTGTCGACCGTGGTATGCGGAACTAATGCGTCTGATCGCAGACGTACCCTGGAGATTACCGGATCGTCCGGACCTTCTCTCGCAGGGTCCAATTTACCATCACAATTCGAAAGCGCTGAATTTGACGGTATGGCCATTGAAGCCTGGATCCTAGGCCAGGCTGGTTTTTCTCAAAAAGTTGTCTCTACAATGATCAATGCCAGGAAGCCTGTTTTCGTGCGCTTTTATCATCGTGTTTGGAAAACATTATTTTCCTGGTGTAAGGATAAAGGTCGTTCCCCTTTGGTTTTTTCTATCCCTTCCATTCTGGAATTCCTCCAAGCAGGATTGGACTCGGGGTTAGCACTCTCCTCCCTCAAGGGGCAGATTTCCGCCTTATCCGTACTTTTCCAACGACTGATTGCATCTAAGTCTCAGGTCAGGACTTTTATCCAAGGAGTGTCACATCTCGTTCCACCCTACAAGAGGCCTTTGGAATCTTGGGATCTTAATTTGGTCCTCAGTACATTACAGGAATCCCCCTTCAAGCCTTTGCCGGAAGTGCCTTTATCTCTTCTTTCTTGGAAGGTTGTCTTCCTAGTCGCAATTACCTCCAACAGGCGGGTATCGGAATTGGCAGCCTTGTCTTGTAAACCTCCTTTTCTCATTTTTCACCAGGACAAGGTAGTTCTTAGGACTTCTCCTTTCTTGCCCAAAGTCGTTTTGGCTTTTCATATCAATGAAGATAGTCCTGCCCTCGTTCTGTCCGGCGCCGATTCATCGTACTGAAAAAGCCCTTCACACCTTGGATTTGGTGAGGGCTCTCCGAAGGTACGTTTCTAGAACTGCATCTTTCCGTAAATCGGACGCCCTGTTTGTGCTTCCGGAAGGACGCAGACAGGGTTTTCCTGCTTCCAAGGCCACGTTAGCCAGATGGATCTGTTTGGCGATCCAAGAGGCGTACCGTGTCAAAGGTCAGCCTATCCCGGCTGGGATTAAGGCACACTCCACTCGGTCTGTGGGGGCCTCCCGGGCTTTTCGGCACCAGGCTTCGGCACAACAAGTGTGCAAGTCTGTGACTTGGTCCAGTCTTCATACTTTTGTCAAGCATTACAAAATCCATGCTCAAGTTTCTTCAGATGCGGCACTTGGCAGACAAATTCTGCAATCAGCTGTTGCACATCTGTAAGTCTTCTGTTGACTGTTTAAGCGTTTTTATGCATTTGGCTCACGAGTAGTGTTGAGCGATACGATAATGCAAATATCGGCTATCGGCCGATATTAGCTCTATCGGCCTTTCGATAATTCGTTTCGATATTTTCGTCTTATCGAATACCGGAATCGGATTTGTCACTGTCACTGTGAGTGTCCGTCGGTCGGGTCTGTCAGGAGTCAGCGGCACTTACCTGGCAGAAGATCTCCGGCGGTCACGTCCTGGACTGCTTGATGGCCGCCATTATCTTCTCCCTGGCGGTCACATGCAGTTTTTCGCGATAACTGCAGTGACTGCAGGGTAATCCCGGCCGTAAAGCAGTCAGTCCGATGACGTCACCGCCGGGGAAGCAGGTAATCAGCTGTGCTGCGCCGGGATGACAGGCTCTGCCTGTCATTCTGATGTAGCAGAGCTGGATCGTCGTGGGACACTCGTTACTATGGACTGCGTCGGTCAGGTGGTATACTTTTTTTTTTTTTTTTTTTTCATTTTTTTACAGGAGATCGATGGCGTCGCAGCAGGATGAGACAGTAATAAAATAAATGAAAACTGTGTTTTTTTTATTTTTTATTAAATTAAAAAAAATTTTTTGGAACATTCACCCGTCCGGGTACATAAACAATTTAACTATTTATTTACATACAGGGACCCTGTCCGGGTTATTTAGACTTCTTTGGCAGGGGTGTTACAGGTACCACCTGGTACTCTTCTGGTGCTTGCCAAACATCCGAGACACCAAGGACCACCAGGACCTGATGACGTCGTGTGGCCTGTACAGTCAAGTCGTGACCCGCTATCTGGGTCTGTGTGGCCACCTCTTTCATCTCTCTCCGGGTCTGGAGCCCTATGTCACGGACTGTACGAACCCCAGGGGGCCTAACAGGCGCCGGGTACGGGCCAGCTATACTTATCATGTCCATAGCTGGGGCTGCTGAGGAGACCACTGAGGGAGGCTGGGGAGATTTACGGCGTGGGGTGGGCACTTTTGCAGAGGCCTGGATGTGGGAGGCTGAAGGCTTCGAGGGTCTCACAGGTTCCTGACACACTGGGGAGTAGGGGTCGCACCTGGTAACATTTAGGGCGTACCATCCATTGTAACCCCAGTGTCGGGTGTAAGTCACCAAGTCTCCTGGCAACAGGTCCCTCCCCGGGTGTCCTTCTGGGAGGTGAGCCTCCACGTCCCGCCGGGTCACAAAGACTTCTAAATAAAGTCCAGGCTCCTTGATGAAGCCCCACCCACCTTTCAATTTAAAGCTCCGTACTGCACCCTTACGCCGCGGCTCACTTAGGGTTCCTTTATCCTTTCTCATCCGGTCCTTATCTGCCCGGTCCTTCTCCAGGTGACGTTGGCGAAGTTTTAGGGTTTCTCGCTGCTCCCTTTGTCGCTCTGCTTCCCGCTCCCAACGTCTCCACTCTTCCTCCTGACGCCGATTGTAATTCTCCACCAGTTGCTCCATGTCTCCACCACTCCACTGCAGCTTACAGTGTCCGGTTTGCGGCAGCTCTCCTGTCGCCCCCCAGTCCTGGCGGCGCTCCCCTGCGGAGGAAGCAGACTGCTCTAAATCAGATGACAGTCGGGGCTCCGGTACAGGCAGGTAGTGCTCTGGTGCCTGCGCGGCCTCCTCCATGAGGACGGGTGTCGCTTCTTCTGTCTCAGCGACCGGGGCAGACAGCGGGATCTGGGGTGCTGCTGACGGTGCTGCGGTTTTTGCAGGAACGGGTGCCTCCACTGCGACAACGTCAACCGGATCACATTGCAAGGGCTCCTCTACTATAACGGGTGCCTCACCTTCCGGTACAGACACTTCAGGTAAGAGGGATTGGCGCCGCTCCAAGTTTATTTTTAGGGCACGCCAGCTGGCTTCCATCCTGGCGACCTCCTCCCGGTGCCGGGCCAGGCCTCTCAGGGTATCCTCCGCTTCTTGCAGCGTAGGAGGGTTTACAGGCCGGGTGCCCAACGGTGATTCCGTGGCGATCGGGTCGCTTCCGTGGGGGGAGAGCTCTGACTGCTCCATCCCTTCCCACTTCTGCTCGTCGTGTCCATTAGCCATCTCTGCCAAGTCACATGTGTCATATCTGGAGAGGGCCCCTCTTTTGTAGGAGGATGAGGAGGCGGAACTCCAGAGCTGTGGGGCACGATGTTACATTGCAGTACCATTTACAGTGGGCGGCCATCATTTTCACGCCACTGAGTGAGTGACACCCACGAAGAGCACGCCCTTCTTCTTCACCAGTGCCTCGTTGTGACGCAGATATGGCGGAAAAATGGCAAATACATTCTCTGATGATTTTAGCAATTCTCAAGCACAAAACCAGTGCAATTCAGGCACACAGGACTCGCTTATAGCGAGCTACAGAATCCTGTTCGTGACGCCCAAGTTGAGTCGCACAGAGCCAGAGGTTTTCGGGGTACTCGGCACCGAGCCCGTCGACTTCTATGGGGTATGTCACGTCTTTACCCGGCAATTGAATTAGAGTCGATTTTACTATGTAGAAGTGTATAAACTATAAATATATGTATATATATATGTCACAATGACATGTATATATATATATGTATTCTATGTGTGTATATTTTGTGTTTACAACGAAAGAAAGGTTTTTTTTTTTGTTGCGATATTTTGTTCCCATAGACTTACATGGGACTTCCGGTATCGAAATCGGATATCGACGATATTTAGTGCTATCGGCGATACAATTTCGATACGATATTTTTAGATATCGAGCAATATCGCTCAACACTACTCACGAGGCTTCATCTGTTGTCATGGCTTCCCACCCAGGGACTGCTTTGGGACGTCCCATGATCTTGTGTCCCCCAATGAGGTGATGGAGAAATTGTGATTTTTGTGTGTACTCACCGTAAAATCCTTTTCTCCAAGCCAATCATTGGGGGACACAGCTCCCACCCTTGTTTAGTCAGTAGCCTCGTTGTTCTTCTTTGGTTTTGACATATTGCATTCTGTTATGAGCTCCTACTGCTTTGGCACCGAACTGGTTCAGGATTGAGCCAGCGGAGGGTGTATACTGCAGGAGGAGGAGTAACCTTTTTTTGTGTATTGCTTAGTGTCCTCCTAGTGGCAGCAGCATAACACCCATGGTCTTGTGTCCCCCAATGATTGGCTCGGAGAAAAGGATTTTACGGTGAGTACACACAAAAATCCCTATTTCTGCATTAGTAAGAGGGGCACTCAACTGTTCCTTAGACAAAGAAGGAAGACTAAGATTAGATAGGAAGGACTCAATGTCCAACAAATTGGGAGGAATATGGTTAGGAGCAGAGGATAAGGGTCCCGTCACACCCTTCAATGTCCCAGCGATCCCACCATCGATCCGACGTGGATGGGATCGCTGGGACATCGTTAGTTGATCGCTTGTGAGCTGTCACATGGGCAGACTCACCAGCGATCAGGACCAGCGAGCACGCTGGTATCCAATGTACACATCGGGTAACTAAGGGCTGCGCGGCTCCTAGTTTCCGGATATGTACCCTAGATACCGGCTTTCAGCGCTCTACTGCAGAAGCTGGGAGCCGGTATCCAGGGTACATATCGGGTAACTAGGCACCGCGCAGCCCCTAGTTACCCGATATGTACATTGGATACCAGCTCGCTGATCGTTGGTCTCCCGCTGTCACACGCAGCGATGCGCGCTGGCCAGCGGGACACCAACGATGAAAAAATGGTCCAGGACATTCAACGACGATCAGCGATACCCAGCAGGGGGGCTGGTTGTCGCTGCGTGTCACACTAAGCGAGATCGCTGGCTAGGTCGCTGTTGCGTCACAAAATCGGTGACGCTTCAGCGATCTCGCTTAGTGTGACAGAGCCTTCAGTTATAAAGTGAGGAATAATAATCCTTAAATTTATTTGCAATATCTTTGGAGCTGTATAATTTCTGTTGGAGGGCCATTTTTGAGATAGGGGAGTTTTGCTTTAATTTCTCTGGATTTTAGTCTATTTGCTGATTTCCCAGCTTTGTCTTGAGAATAATAATGTGCTTTTATTTTTTGAAGATTTCTCTCATATATTTATACAATAAACATTCTCTTAATTGAATTTGAAGATTACATAATTTACCAGCTCTTTCTCTATTGAAGGAAAGTTTAAGACTTCTAGATTCTGGATTTCAGAGAGAATTTCATTGAATTTTTTTTATCCCTTTCTCGTTTAATTTTATGGCCTAGTCTAATAAGAATCCCTCGCATATATGCCTTGTGTGAGTTCCATCGGGGAAAAGGACTGTCTACTGAATTGGCGTTAATTTGAAAAAATTCTTCTAGATCCTTTTGGAGTTACTCTACGTTTTGTGGAGAGGATAAAAGATACGAATTGGCTTTCGAAAGATAAGTGTGAGGGGATGAATGTCTCTCCTCCACATGTAACATTAACGGGGCATGGTCCGACCATGTATTGAGGCCTCTGGACGAGAGTACAATATCATCTAGGAGTAATGTGCTCACCAAAAATAAATCTATATGTGAGTATGTGTTATGGACAGATGAGAAGAAGGAATAATCTTTCAGTCATATGATGGATTCTCCAAATTTCATATAGATCTTTCTTAATTAAAGATGCCAACTGGGGGAGAGTGTCTTTTGGAAATTGATGAAGAGTCCAATTCATGATCATGTGTTAGATTGAAATGTCCACAGTAGATGACATGATCTTGTTTTACTTTGTTTACATTTTTCATTAACTTATGCAGAAAGTTTAACTGAGAAATATTAGGTGCATAAACTACTACAATGGTATATATTACATTATTAATGGAACATACTTGAATTATGTATCCCCCTTGTCAGTCAGAATCCAATCATATTGGAAAGAAAGCCACAGAGCTGCTGATAGCTAGCATTGCACCTCTGTTTTTTCTTATAATTGGCCTGTAACACATGTGGTAAAAGGGGGTGTCACAGTCTACCAGCATCTCTATGGATAATATGAGTTTCCTGGGCACAAAAGATGTCGCATTTAGAGGAAACCGCCTCTTTCCACATAAAAGATCTTTTCTGTGGACTGTTAAGACCATTAACATTAAACATATTTTAATCAACATTTTTATACTTAGGAAAATGCTTGAGCCAGATAAAAACTGTGACCAACCATATACAGATGTGTAACATCAACTCCATCTTTACCAAAATCCACCAAACTTTCAGAATTAGCCTGTATGCAAAAGAGAACATAAAAATACAAAACATTAATTTGACCAACATTAACAATTAAGTAGCAGATCAACTAAAGGATATACTTATTATGTGCAACTGACTAGTCAGTAACCCAGAAGAGGGGGGAATATTTCTGCCTGATTGGCTGAAAAAGGTACACAATTCCCTTTCTACCCAGATGAAGAAGATTCTATCATTCAGCGCTTAGACTTGTTTTTAGTTGAAGAAAGTTTCCAGCCGGCTTCCACGAATTGTGTGTGGGGGTCTGTGAGGGCGAGTGGGTTCTATTAATGAAATGTTTGTTATGCATGGTGTTTTCTCCCTCTTCCAAGGAGGTAACCATGTACCACTATCCTCAGTAATTGACGAGACGCTTCAGCTATCACTCGCAATTTTGCATTGTTTCGCCTACAGCGATCTCCCAAATCCACAAGTTTATTTTGAATGGCTTCAAAATCATTTGGGAGTTCATTATGTGCATCTATCAGCTTGTGTGATTTAGTAAAATCTCCAATTTTATTTTTCACGCGAGATACTCTCTTATCTAGTTCCTTAGTTAGTTTGTATAGGCAATATTAAAGTGGTAAAGTCCTTTTGCATAGAACTGCTGTATGCTACCATCATGTCTCTTAGGTCCCTTTCAAACATCAGTTTTTTGCTGTCAGTCACAATGCGTTGGCTCGTTTTTCGACGGGTCCTACTAGCGGTTTATATACCTTTCCTACTTGGGGGCTGGCTATGGATCTGAGCATGCTCAGTTTAAAAAAACTGAATCCATCACTGGATTCCGTCAACTGACAGATCCGGCGCCCAAAACTTCCATTCTAGCAAACGACGGATGGCGACGGATCTGTCGCTGTTCTTTTTTTTCGAAGTACACAAAAAACGTTCCTTTGTCCGTTGTCTCCTGCCGCCCGACAAACAATTTTTGACGGATCCAGCGAACGACGGATGAAATGTGAGGCCATTTGTCGCTAATACAAGTCAATTAAAAACAAACGGATCCGGTGGTATCAGTCGCCGGATCCGTTTTTATCAAAATTCGACAGATTGCAAAAAACTGATGTGTGAAATCCGCCTAAGTAGTTGCCTGATGCTGGTTCATCTGATGTGGTGAACTGTTCCAGTGCAATTGAAGTACTAGATGTAGCAGCGCTGGCTGATTCCCATGCTGACACTTGCAACTTGCAGTTCCTCCCCCAGTCTCTGGCTGTGTGCAGCTTGGTTAACTGGGAGAGGAAATATCCCTCCGCCTCCCGACGGGACTACATCCTCCATGTCTGCCAGGGGACTATATCTTGAACCCGGTGAGTGATTTTGCTGCATGGAGGGACCCGGGAATCCCGTACTCACTGCTGGTGGGGAATGCAATTCCAATGAAGGTGTCCAAGTCACAGGGTGCAACACTCCAGATTTCCTTGGTTCTTCTCATTTCTTCTGCCAGGTGTTAGATGAGAGGGATGAACCATAAAAGGAATGAACGCTGCATACAGTGCCTTGCAAAAGTATTTGGCTCCCTGGAACTTTTCAACCTTTTCCCACATATCATGCTTCAAACATAAAGATACGTAATGTTAATTTTTGGTGAAGAATCAACAAGTGGGACACAATTGTGAATTTGAACGAAATGTATTATTTTTTTAAAATTTTTGTGGAAATACAAAAACTGAAAAGTGGGGCATGCAAAATTATTTGTCCCCTTTAACTTAATACTTTGTTGCGCCCCCTTTTGCTGCGATTACAGCTGCAAGTCGCTTGGGGTATGTCTCTATCAGTTTTGTACATCGAGAGACTGAAATTCTTGCCCATTCTTCCTTGGCAAACAGCTCTAGCTCCGTGAGGTTGGATGGAGATCATTTGTGAACAGCAGTTTTCAGCTTTTTCCACAAATTTTCGATTGAATTCAGGTCTGGACTTTGACTTGGCCATTCTAACACCTGGATAAGTTTATTTGAACTATTCCATTGTAGATTTTGCTTTATGTTTTGGATCATTGTCTTGTTGGAAGACAAATCTCTGTCCCAGTCTCAGGTCTTTTGCAGACTCCAACAGGTTTTCTTCAAGAATGGTCCTGTATTTGGCTCCATCCATCTTCCCATCAATTTTAGCCATCTTCTCTGTCCCTGCTGAAGAAAAGCAGGCTGAAACCATGATGCTGCCACCACCATTTTTTGACAGTGGGGATTGTGTGTTCAGGGTGATGAGCTGTGTTGCCTTTACGGCAAACATTGTTTGGCATTGTTGCCAAAAAGTTCGATTTTGGTTTCCTCTGACCAGAGCACCTTCTTCCACATGTTTGGTGTTTCTCCCAAGTGGCTTGTTGCAAACATTAAATGACACTTGTTATGAATATCTTTGAGAAATGGCTTTCTTCTTGCCACTCGTCCATAAAGGCCAGATTTGTGCAGTGTACGACTGATTGTTGTCCTATGGACTGACTGTCCCACCTCAGCTGTAGATCTCTTCAGTACATCCAGAGTGATCATGGGCCTCTTGGCTGCATCTCTGATTAGTCTTCTTGTTTGAGATGAAAGTTGAGGGACGGCCGGGTCTTGGTAGATTTGCAGTGGTATGATACTCCTTCCATTTCAATATGATCGCTTGCACAGTGCTGCTTGGGATGTTTAAAGTTTAGTAAATCATTTTGGATCCAAATCCGGCTTTAAACTTCTCCACAACAGTATCACGGACCTGCCTGTTGTGTTCCTTGGTCTTCATAATGCTCTCTGTGCTTCAAACAGAACCCTGAGACTATCACAGAGCAGGGGCATTTATACGGAGACTTGATTACACACAGGTGGATTATGCACTGCTCAAAAAAATAAAGGGAACACTCTAACACATCCTAGTTCTAAATGAATTAAATATTCTCATTGAATACTTTGTTGTGTACAAAGTTGAATGTGCTGTTAACATAATCACACAAAAATCATCAATGGAAATCAAATTTTTGAACCAATGGAGGCCTGGATTTGGTTAGACCCCCAAAATGACAGTGGAAACACGTCAAATGAAAATCAAAACAAGACAAAATTAAAGTGGAAACAAGTCAAAATGATGCTCAGTATTGTGTGTAGCCTCCACGTGCCTGTATGACCTCCCTACAACACCTGGGCATGCTCCTGATGAGGTTGAGGATGGTCTCCTGAGGGATCTTCTCCCAGACCTAGACTAAAGCATCCGGCAACTCCTGGACAGTCTGTGGTGCAATGTGACGGTGGATGGAGCGAGACTTGCTGTCCCAGATGTGCTCAATCGGATTCAGGTCTGGGGAACGGGCAGGCCAGTCCACAGCTTCAATTCCTTCATCTTGCAGGAACTGCTGACACACTCCAGCCACATGAGGTCTGGCATTGTTCTGCATTAGGAGGAACCCAGGGCCAACCGCACCAGCATATGGTCTCACAAGGGGTCTGAGGCTCTCATCTCGGTACCTAATGGCAGTCAGGCTACCTCTGGCGAGCATATGGAGGGCTGTGTGGCCCTCCAAAGAAATGCCACCCCACACCATTACTGACCCACTGTCAAACTGGTTATGCTGAAGGATGTTGCAGGCAGCAGGTTCAAACTCAGCACATGTGACAGACGTGTGGAGATGCCATGGAGAGCGATCTGCCTGCAACATCCTTTAGCATGACCGGTTTGGCAGTGGGTCAGTAATGGTGTGGGGTGGCATTTCTTTGGAGGTAGCCTGACTGCCATTAGGTACTGAGATGAGATCCTCAGACCCCTTGTGAGACCATATGCTTGTGCGGTTGGCCCTGGGTTCCTCCTAATGCAGGACAATGCCAGACCTCATGTGTCTGGAGTGTGTCAGCAGTTCCTGCAAGATGAAGGCATTGAAGCTATGGACTGGCCTGCCCGTTCCCCAGACCTGAATCCGATTGAACACATCTGGGACAGCTTGTCTCGCTCCATCCACCATTGTCACGTTGCACTACAGACTGTCCAGGATTTGGCGGATGCTTTAGTCCAGGTCTGGGAGGAGATCCCTCAGGAAAACATCTGCAACCTCATCAGGAGCATGCCCAGGCGTTGTAGGGAGGTCATACAGGCACATGGAGGCCACACACAATACTGAGCATCATTTTGACTTGTTTCCACTTTAATTTTGTCTTGTTTTGATTTTCATTTTGCCTTGTTTCCACTTTCATTTTGTGGGTGTCTCCAAATCCAGGCCTCCATTCGTTCAAAAATTTGATTTCCATTGATGATTTTTGTGTGATTATGCTGACAGCACATTCAACTTTGTACACAACAAAGTATTCAATGAGAATATTTCATTCATTTAGAACTATGATGTGTTATTTGAGTGTTCCCTTTTTTTTTGAGCAGTGTATTTATCATTATTAGTCATTTAGGACAACATTGGATCATTCAGAGATCCACAATGAACTTCTGGAGTGAGTTTGCTGTACTGAAAGTAAAGGGGCCCAATAATATTGCACGCCCCACTTTTCAGTTTTTCTATTTCCACAAAAATTTAAATTAACCAATAAATTTCGTTCAACTTCACAATTGTGTCCCACTTGTTGTTGATTCTTCTCCAAAAATTAACATTTTGTATCTTTGAAGCATGATATGTGGGAAAAGGTTGAAAAGTTCCAAGGGGCCGAATACTTTGGCAAGGCACTGTATGTTGCTGAATTGGCTCTGTGTGAGAGGGAGCTCAGTACTCACACAGCCATTTTAGTCAGCTGCCAGGCCATGACCCTAGATATTAGAAAATACTTTTTGACAATGAGGGTGATCAGTGAGTGGAACAGGCTGCCACAAGAGGTGGTGAGTAGAGATGAGCGACTTTGCCTTTTTTCGGGTTGAGTCGGGTTTCGTGAAACCCAACTTTCTCAAAAGTCGAGTCGAACAAAGTTGGCCGACTAACGGAAATGGTCGGGTCGGAGTTGAAAATCCGACCCCAATGCAAGTCAATGGGGAATAAATTGCCCCCTTATCACAGTCAGGCAGCCTACTAATCAGATGTGATGCTCCACACAAGCAATTTGTACACTGTCACTGGCAGGCAACTCTGCTACTCCACCAAATTAATTGCCCCCTTATCACAGGCAGGCAGCCTACTAATCAAATCTGATGCTCCACACAAGCAATTTCTACAGCGTCACTTGCAGGTAGGCAGCCTAAGAACCAGCGTTGCTGCACACCGCAAAATCCTCCCCTCTCACTGCACAGTCACTGTACAGCTAATCGCTATCAGCAGAAAGTAATTTTTTTTTTTTTTAGGCCCTGCCTAACGCTCTCCCTGCTCACACGCACCACCAGCAACCTTCCCCTACACTGAGTTCGGCAGATGTAAAATGGCGGTCGACGCTGAGGAATTTTATATGCACTGTGACGCCACTGAAAGCCAGCCAATCGCTGCAATGCCCTTCTCTAAGATGGTGCTGGCCACTGGCAATGTCATCCCGTTGCCCACAGCCTGCGTCCTTGCTCATTGGCCGAGAAAAGGCGCTTAAAGTGTAGGGGAAAACCGACTCCAGCAAAATGATCGCCGAACACGTGACCGAACTCACTCCACGGTCGGGTTTTGTTTAATGAAACCCGACTTTGGCAAAAATAGACGACTTTTGAAAATGAGTGACCTGTTTCGCTCAACTCTAGTGAGTTCTCCTTCAATGGAAGTCTTCAAGCAGAGGCTGGACAGATGTCTGTCTGGGATGGTTTTGTGAGTCCTGCATTGAGCACGGTGTTGTACACGATGACCCTGGAGGCCCCTTCCAACTCTAACATTATATGATTCATGCTGCCCTGGTCTTCCATGGCAGCTGGTCTTCATGTCTGTGCCCAGCATAATGGGTCCCTCTATGTCTTACAGTCCTGTATGACACCATAGGACTTAGTTAATGCCATAGGCGTCCTGAAGTAGAGATGAAGTCCGACTGCTACCGACGACTGGATTCCAGGGCAGTGCAAATTGAATTGCTAATCTTTAATGCCAAGCTTTGGTGCAGCTTATTCAACACACCACATTGAGAGCCGAACGAGGGTCTTTAGTAGAGTTGAGCGAATTTGTTCAGGTCCCCGCTTATTCTGCAAGCTATAGCGCTTACCAAATAAACTATAGCGGGTACCCAAATACATGGATCGATGGTTCTTTGATCATCTGACTGATTGTATATAATTTATCCAGGAATTGCTAGTTGGCACCCAGGGTGAGCCGACTGTGAGTTGGGGTGCCATATTGCGTTCAAGTTAGGGTGCCAACTTCTACTGATAGGAAGGGCGAAATATGGTGGTTTTTTTATCAACCATTCCTAGAATTGGATCTGCTGGTGCAGGCAATTGTCTAATTTGTCTCTTGGTAACTTTTAATGGTTGAAATAAAATTGAGTTTTTAAGAAGAAGTGGCCTGACCATTCTGCAGTCGGCTTCTGCTTGGAACTTACTCACTATTTCATATATGCTAGAAACAAAATAAGTGGCAAAGACCATGCCTGAAAAACACTGCTGGTGTTTTCCTGTCTTCTGCATGATAAACTCCGCACCCGAGTTTGTTTTAGGTGGTAAAAAATTGTAAAATTTTCAAGCAAAAACTACTTTTGGAAATGCTTCTTGTTTGAGAGTTTTGGGAATTTTGTGTTTCCTGAAGTGGTTTTGCAGCCCTCTGACTGAACAGTGATGTGCGCTTTCTTTTCTCCCACCAGGTGTTTTTAAAAACCTGAAGTGGGGGGGGTTGGGGAAACAACAAATACCGCTCCAAATGTGGCAACAGAAATGAATAGGAACATTTTATTTTTTAAAGAACAATTTTTTTTTCAGGCATGTTTTGGAGTGAACACACTCTAAAAGACTACTTTAATCACTTTCTGACATTGGGGGTAATAGTACGCCGATGCCGATCTCCCCCTGCTTGGTGCAGTCTTCGGTGCTGAGCCTGCACCTTTCCATGCACATGACAGCTGATATATACAGCTGACATGTGCCCGAAACAGTCACGGGTGGAATCGCGATCCACCTGCGGCTGTTAACTAGTTAAATCCCGCTGTCAATCTCTGACAGCGGCATTTAACTCCTGGGTCACCGATGGGTCGGCATGACCACCCGATGTCTGCAGCAGACCTCTATGGTTGTCATTGCTAGATTTCTATGAGCGCTGCCCATGGTCGACTCTGATAGCAAGTGAGCATTTCTGCTACATACAGGCGATCTGATTATGGTACATGATACGGTAAAACCAATGGTGTTGTTCCACAGTACAATTTGACCTGCAAAAATCAAGCCCTCACTTGGCCATTTTGAGCAAAAAATAAAAAAGTTATGGCTCTGGGAAGAAGGGGAGTAAAAAGGAAATGCAAAAAACGGAAATACCTCTGGTCGTTAAGGAGTTAAAACGTGTACTTACCCTTATATTGATGGGAGGAATGCTCAGCCAAATGCAGGTAGTCACCACCTCCAATGTAAGCTACCAATGAATTAAAGAATGACCAGCAGCTCCTAATAGAATGAATCAAATGTGAACAGGTCCAAACTGCTCTGCCCTCGTTCTATACATACCATAGAGTGCAGCAGCATATATAGCAGGTTGTACCTATTCACACTTGCTTCATTCTAGGAAGAGGTGCTGGTCTGTTTTTTTTTCTTTTGCAGAAGCTGTCCTATGATAGTCTTATTCCTTGCAATTTCTGGCTGTTGTATAACTTTTAGCATTCTTTTTTTTTTTGCCAGTTTTCCTTCCTGCAGCCTCCACCTGCAGTCAGTTGTCTCAGAGCTAGTGGATGGACAGTAGCTACTATGATGTCTCCTATATACATGACACAGAGATATGATAGTTTCCTGCTCTACTATGTAGCATACAGCAGTATGGAAGTCATTATATAGCAGTACCTTCTAGAAATCTACAGCTGCGTTGTCTCTACATTTTAGCTACATTCTGCTGCACCCTCCATAGACTTCTAGGAGCAGCATGTCAGCTCATCAAGTTTGTCTCCTTTTGACAGATTTTAGCAATATTTTAAATTAAATGATGAGCTCAGGAGGAGGAAAAGGCATTTTTTTCCTCGGAAAATTCCTTACGTTGGCTCGTACTATTGATTTATATGATGTTTGTTGAATACACCATGCCCATTAATGTTCCTATAATAACAAGATATTGCAATGTCTTGCCATTGTTGCCACTCCAGCAGTTCATATGAGCTGATTATTCCAAGTTTGGTAACAGCAAAGCGGCGTGTGGATTGGATCCTATATGTTCATGAATAGGCTCGTACTACCTGAGCCGGTTGTCATGGTAACATTGAGCTTGTCCTCATCGGCGTTGATTTGCTTTAAGAACGCTGTAGATTTTAATACATCATGAACTCAAAACCGGCTTTAACAGCTGAGGATTTCACATGTAAGGAAATGACAATTTAAAAAAAAAAATCCAAAATTTTATAGACACATGGCAAGAAATATTTAGCTTGATGTCGAAGCTCTTTAAAGGTATTGTTTCATAGTAATTATTATTATGGCCTATGGATAGCAAAACCTGTCTCCATGAGCCAACAGAAAGGAAAGAGGCGCTCCATGTATGTTACCACAATATCGGGGAGAAGGCAAACGGAGATTACCGCTAATCTGAACGGGTTGTGTCCTGGCACAACTCCGTGGAACGTGAATGGAATGATAGCGAGTCTACTCCGGCCGATGACCCACACTGAGGTGGGAAAGGAACTAGAAGAGCAGGGATATAAGAGCAGTTGAATCCGGACACTATGAAGGCGGGTCAGAGACTGGATGTACGTCAAGATAGGTGCGTGAAGGAGTTGAATCAACTCAGAAACACGGTGTATGAATAAATATCTTATTGTAAATGGCACAGCGGCGCTTATATCTGAGGTTCTATTTAGCAGCAAATAAAGGAAACTACCACCGTTTGTCTGGTTAGAGGTATTAAAGTATGTATAATTTATGCTTCACTAAAGCCAAGAGATTATGGACAGCTGAGGACTTGTTTGAATAGAATTATCAAGCATAGCAATTAGTATAGACATAAATCTTTCAATTATAGGGATATATAAACCACAATAATTGTCTAGAACATAGCACTTTGCATACTTCCCTCCTCCTTGTTCCCCCTTCTGCTCCTGGCTCTGTTCCGGTCTCATCCACTCCACTGCTGGTACAGAGTGGTGCACGATGAAGTGACGTCATTGCGCGCCCGCTGAGTCACAAGCAGAGGGGGAGTGATGGGAGAGAGAGCATCTGACCCTCTCTCCACGGCTTTCAAATGTATCGGCATCTGTGATGCCGATAAGTTGAATGAGTGATAGGGCAGTGCCAGAACACACAGCGGCCGTCCACGCGCACCTCTGAAGAATTAAAGGCCCGCGGCCAAAAAAATGGGCAAAGTGGCTGCAGGCCGCACCAGATGATATTGAGGGCCGTATACGGCCTGCAGGCCGGACGTCCCCCCCCTGAATTAATGGATCAAACTTCATCCTATGCGTTTTGGAAAACTGCTGTTTCCTTCATCAGGAATGGTGCATGTGTGGTAAATGGTTCCTTATCAAAGTGCGAGTGAGAAAAAATAAGAGAAAGGGACCTTTTACCACATATGGGCCATCCTATCTTGACACACATCCAGTGATCAGATCCCGCTGCTCTTTTTTCCAGTTCTACATCTGTCTGCGCCAGAATGGAAAGACGATCTGGCACTTGACACTGTCCTTGCATTACATGGGAAGGCATTTTAACTTATAATCTTGCGGCTGCTGCTGCTTCCTCCGGGCCAATAACTTTCTTAAAAATTATTTAAAGGGTTGTCTACTATTTTACATCTTATAATTAATTTCAGGGTGGTGGGAAAATTAAAAATAAGTCAATTTTTCTGGAACGCCAGCTCTTCTTTGTATTCAGTACTGATCACCTGCAGGTCTCCTCTAACAGCTGAGATGGAATTGGAAGGATCAAGCTGATCGGCAGTCATGTAACATCCACCGCCCGAAGAGGAAGCTTGAAGACCGACGTGTTATGATCGTTGGTGCCTTGCCCATCTGGAAGGTATTGTTTGTTTTTTTTGTATTTTCATTATTTTTTTACCATCCTTGGACAACAATGAGGTTTTGTAAAGTAGACCCCTCTTTTAAGTTCGGCTCCAACAATAACAAGCCCTTCCCATGCAGCCAGTTTAGGAGTTCCTGATCAAGTCCCATTTTTCAAAATTTAAATCGGTTGCCACCAAATGTAAAAACAACTTTGAAATACCTCTCTCTATCTGTGTGATTCTGAGATAGATTTTTTTTTCGTGACATTAGTAGTAAATATTTTGCATCACTTTCTAAAAAAAAAATCTGAAACCTACGGAAGTTTTGAAAGGATTGCAATTTTCAAACTTTATTTTTTATGCCCTTAAGTAGACAATCAGACACCTAAAAGTAGTTAGACCAAAGTAAATTGAAGAAACAGCGCTCCATCCAGGTGAGATATATTTCAATGCAGTTTATTCCGCCATATAATAGCTATTATATGGCGGAATAAACCTCATTGAAATATATCTCACCTGGATGGAGCGCTGTTTCTTCAATTTACTTTGGTCTGATATATCCAAGAAAGGTTCCTTGGTCTGAGACGAGCGCCCCGATATGAAGTGAGTGCTGTCAGTATGCTGTATTTTGACCTAAAAGTAGTTAATCAATACAATTTACCAAGTCTGCTTTATATTGGCATCATTTTTTAATCATCCATGAGTAAGCACAAATTGCTGTTTGGGCACGTAGCAGGGCTCAGAAACAAAGGAGCGCCAGAGCAGCAGAGGCCCCCAAAATGTGACCCTATTTTGGAAACTACACATCTCAAGGAATTCATTTAGGGCTGTAGTGAGAATGTTAAACCCAAAGTTGTTCCACAAATTTTATAACATTCAACTATGAAAATGAAAATTTAAAATTCTTCTTCAAAAATTTTGTTTTCACCCCAAATGTTTAATTTGTACAAAGAGCAATAGAAGAAAAAAAAAATCACCCCACAAATGATTACACTATTTACCTTGTGTGTGGCAATACCACATATGTGGTTGTAAACTGCTGATTGTGGAAAAAGTATAATTTTCACTTTCCTCAAATGTGCCATTTTATTGGCTATTATCATAGTATTAATAATGCGCCCAGCTTATACTACACTAGATGGTGGCCCGATTCTAACGCATCGGGTATTCTAGACTATGTAGTTTATTTATGAAGATTTAAGAATAATGCAATGAATACACAGGATTTAAATGTTATTGCTCATAGAACTTAACAAAATTATTAAACAGATTATCAAAATATATAAACTATTACATGAGTATCTAACTGTATTTCAATAAATCATCAGACGAAAGAAGTACATCGACACTATAATTTGTTAACAATATCAACCCAACATATTTTTGTACACCACATTTCTTGTGAATACCTTTTGACTATCTATAAGCAACTTTCCTTGTAAAGGGGTATCAAAAACTTGCACCTTGACGTTAACTGTTGAAAATGCAACGTAGAGTTGTCCATGACCAAAAACGGGCTCCGGTAGATATATGCCAACACGCTGTAGAGTTTGACCTGCTGGGTGTACGTGGAGGCTGCTGCTGCTGGGGTTTACGTGGAGGCTGCCGGTTGGGGTACTTCCGCTGCGAGCAGCCAGGAGATAACTGGCTGGCGCCGGTCATCTCCCGACTGCGTCGCTGCTGACCTCCATGCGGCAGGAGATGACCTGCGACTACCGTCGGGAGATCAGCGGCTAGGGCCGCTGATCTCCCGACCATAGCGGTGGCGTACGTGGTTCAAATCCTGCACCAATTCGCGGCCGGACTGCGCCTGTCGCTGATTAGTCCTGGCTGGGCGCAGCCAATCAGCGACGCAGGATTTCCGTTACAGACAGACAGAATTAGACGATAACATAGTAGACTAGATGGTGGCCTGATTCTAACGCATCGGGTATTCTCATTTCCACCTCCATTTGCTCTCTAACACAGGTTCTTTGACAGTCCCTGTGATGTTGCTAAGGCCGCTGTCGGGTATCCAAGGGGCATGCCCGCACCACTCCCGCGCGCAACCAATCAGCGACGCGGGATTTCCGTTACAGACAGACAGAATTAGACGATTATATAGTAAACTAGATGGTGGCCCGATTCTAACGCATCGGGTATTCTAGAATATGTATGTAGTTTATTTATGCATTGCTCTGCTCCCACCCTCCCATCCTGTATGCATGGTTCCGCTCCCACCCTCCCATCCTATATACATGGCTCCGCTCCCACCCTCCCATCCTATATACATGGCTCCGCTCCCACCCTCCCATCCTGTATACATGGCTCCGCTCCCACCCTCCCATCCTGTATACATGGCTCTGCTCCGACCCTCCCATCCTATATACATGGCTCCGTTCCCACCCTCCCATCCTGTATACACAGCTCTGCTCCCACCCTCCCATCCTATATACACCGCTCCGCTCCCACTCTCCCATCCTATATACACGGCTCCGCTCCCACCCTCCCATCCTATATACATGGCTCCGCTCCCACCCTCCCATCCTGTATACATGGCTCCGCTCCACCCTCCCATCCTATATACATGGCTCCGCTCCCACCCTGTATACATGGCTCCGCTCCACCCTCCCATCCTGTATACATGGCTCCACTTCCACCCTCCAATCCTATATACATGGCTCCGCTCCCACCTCCAATTCTATATACATGGCTCTGCTCCCACCCTCCCATCCTATATACATGGCTCCGCTCCCACCCTCCCATCCTATATACATGGCTCCGCTCCCACCCTCCCATCCTATATACATGGCATATCCTGTATACATGGCTCCGCTCCACCCTCTCATCCTATATACATGGTTCCGCTCCCACCCTCACTTCCTGTATACATGGCTCCGCTCCACCCTCCCATCCTGTATACATGGCTCCGCTTCCACCCTCCAATTCTATATACATGGCTCTGCTCCCACCCTCCCATCCTATATACATGGCTCCGCTTCCACCCTCCAATCCTATATACATGGCTCCGCTCCCACCCTCCAATTCTATATACATGGCTCCGCTCCCACCCTCCCATTCTATATACATGGCTCCGCTCCCACCCTCCCATTCTATATACATGGCTCTGCTCCCACCCTCCCATTCTATATACATGGCTCTGCTCCCACCCTCCCATCTTATATACATGGCTCTGCTCCCACCCTCCCATCCTATATGCATGGCTCCGCTCCCACCCTACCATCCTATATACATGACTCCTCTCCCACCCTCCGCTGGGCTCCCCCATCCTCCGCCATCATACTTACCCTCCTCGCTCCGTCGCTGCACGTCCCTGAATCTCTATTGCGACGTGTCAGCTTCTTCCTCTGTGGTGCGCCCGGCCGGACTCGACCAATCAGCGACGCAGGATTTCCATTACAGACGGAAGTGAAAAGTTAGACAATTATATAGTAGATGCTCTTGGTGGAGGCACAGTGATTCGGGAGGGAAGTATGTGTTTTTTATCTTTGAGTAATAGAAAGCTCCATTAAAGGGGAGTATTGACACAGAATGACTGTTCAAACCAAGTACAGGCGCTCGATGTACAAGCACTACTTCTTTTCCAACTATCTCTGCCCTTCTCTGTCTTTGTATAGCCAGAGCTGTCAATCAAAATAGAAGGGGGTGGGAAATGGAGAAAAGCAAGTAGGTGGGATGTTGCACTTAAATGTTTGGCCACACCAAGGGTGCACCGAGCACCTGTACATGGATTCAACAGTCATTCTGTGATAGCAGAGTCCCGTTAAAGGAACACTGAATCCCCAAAATGCACAAAAGATGAAAAAACAATCTCAGCACTTCCTCCTTGATCTCCTCCTTTTCTTTGATGCTATTTTCTCTTATATTAATATTAAATGAGCTATATATACAGATTATACATGTCTGCTGGAGTTCCTCATTAATTATTATGTGATTAGTGGACATATAATTGTGTCCATCAAGGGGTGGAGAAATATGGGCTCATCTCTGTGCTAACTAATGATCTCTATGCTGATCTGATGGATTTGATGGGTGAGGGACAGTTTTAGATATATGTATTGTTAGTTGCTTGATGTGCATATAGGATCATAAATGAAGAATTTGAGGGTATCTGAATGACCTTTATTGATCTTAAGCTCGTTTGTTATAAATCATGTTCCTCTGTTTAACCAACAGATTAAAATTAATCTCCACTAAACAATTCCTGATCTCTTTTGGCCTCCATATTTGCTGTCGGCGAAGGAAACATATCAGATTGCGTTTGTGGACATGGATGTTAAAGAGTCTGTAATATTAAAATGGAAGCATGCCAAAAAACATCTTTTCCAGATGTAATGTGGAAAGTGCACTTGACTCATTGGAGTAAATAGTGATTGATTTATGTTTGATTTGCCAGGAACACAGATTAACATTACACTTTGGGCAAGATGTCCATCGACTGAATCACTTCATTGGAAGCTTAATACACAGTGCATGCAAATGTCAGTGTCATAGTCTCATGCCCCATTAAATGAAGGCAATATGTAACAGTTAAGAGCATTTATACATATCTATTGCAAAAATATCTCTATTCTTTATGTTCCTCGTGGACATTGGACAATTGTGAATTATGTTGTAAAATTCTTACCTTTACACATTGAAATAAATTTCAAGAAGATAAAACCCTTTGGTACTGAAGCTGAGCTGGGAAGCAACTGATTGTTGTGTTCCAATTTAAAGGCAGTTTGTCAACACAAAATGACTGTTCAAACAAAGCCCTAGCACTTGATGCTTCCTTGACGTAATATCTATCTTTCCAATCCTCTAGCTCCTGCAAAGCTGGAGCTGTCAATCAAGGAAAAGGACGGAAGAAATAGATGGAAAACAAGTAGGTGAGATGCTTTACTGAACTGTTTGGACTCGCCAATGGTGCACCGAGCGCCTTTACTTGGTTTGAACGGTCATTTTGTGCTGACAGACTCTCTGTAACAGAAGGCAATGTGTTTACTGAGTTGCTGAAAAGCAGTACGATAATGAGCGTATGCAGGCAACAGTGAGGCATGGAGGAGGCACCTGGAAATTTCAGGCTGACTTCCAGCAAAAGGAGTTGGGGATTTAGTCAAGAATAATGGTGTCCTCAATGCTGAACCATCTACAGCGGAAAGAAGAGTCCCGGAAGTGATTGTATGGCCCCTGGAGAGCCTTGATCTCAACATCTTTGAGTCTGTTTTGGAGTTCAAGAAGAGACTGAAGGATTTGCACAAGGGACTAGAGATGAGTGAATATTTCAATGTTTGGTTTGAATTATCACCGAATTTGCAATATTCGACGCTTTATTCGTCGAATATTTGTCAAACACAACCGAACACCATTAAAGCCAATGGGAGGCAAAAGCAAATGCATGCACAACACCTTCAAATGGGCCCAAAAGCTGCCAAAACATCAAATGAGGGACAGACAGCAGGAAAGTGGCCTCAGTTCACCCACAGTACAAATTGTAGCATGGCACTGCCGCAATCAGCCAGGCATGAGGTATCGGGGTCTGGGACAGCATTTACAGCTTTCAATTAAATGTCACAGTAAGACGAGGTGGGTGAGGGATCGTGTTGGCATCCTGTGCTGGGAGCCCTGATACCACACGCAACAGCTCAACCTGTTTTCATGCTCAGCCCCACTCAGGTGGCACAAATATCAGTTTTGTAGACTACCATTGTCAGAAAAATTTAAGGATAGTAACACGGGTAGTTGACTCAAAGGAAGTGGAGGCCTGATGGTCTCAGAGGCCTACTGCTACAGGCAACACACATGAAGGAGACCCAACCTGATGTCTACACATTTACAAAAATTATTGCCTGACACCACAATCAATTTCACAAGAGTAGAAATAGTGTTATAGGGACCGACAGGTCTTCCACTGCAGCTAACCCAGCAGATCGAGATCCAACCAGGAGTGTTGAAAAAAATATGCTCCAAACAATTTTCAAATGAGATCTCCCCTACTGTATGACATTAGTAACTGAAGACATTTTTTTGGGATCGGGCCTGTGTAGCATAGACTAGAAGCTACAAACTATTTTAAAGTGAGATCTTCCCTACTGTAGAACGTTAGTAACGAGACAAATTTGTTTTTAGTGTGGATGAGGCCTGTATAACCTAGAAGATATGCTCCAAACAATTTCAAACTTGGATTTAGCCTGCTGTATCACATTTGTAAAAAAAAAAAAAAAATATATATATATATATATATATATATATATATATATCTAATGTGCAACAGCTCTGCACACAATAATTTCACAGCCACAAAATTACAACGTGGGATATGGTGGGCTGTATCACATTAAGCAACAGAATTTTTTTTTTTTAATTTGCATGAGCTATGCAGCAGTGGAATTTCACTGCCACTAAATAATAAGGTGAGATATGGCACACTGAATCATGGTAGCAAATGCCAAAAAAAAAATGTTTTTGGCCAACAGCTCAAATCACAGAAAAATGTCATCACACCACTAAATGATAAGGTGACATATGCCTTGCTGTACCACATTTAGCAAGTGAAAAAACAAGATAAAGACAGCTTTGCTCGTGCATGGAGCACAATAGAAGCAGTGCACAACACACTTGTATGACATGTGCCATGCTGTCTTTGTCTGTGGACCTCAGTAATAGCAAAAAAAAAATATTGCTGTAAGGTCGAAACAACTGCCTAGCTAACTAGCTAAAATGTAGCTGCTAGCCGTGTCAGCATCAGGAGCCTCTCTGCACAGTTACTGTGTCAAAATGGCGCTAAAACAAGATGTCCGCTATTTATATGGAGAGGGTCATGTGATTTCAGCAGCCAATGACACAAGCCATTGTGTCAGGACATTGTGGGTGTTTCCTGCGCCCTGATTGGCTAGACGCAATGTGCACACATAAAGATAGAAGAAAAAAAAAAGTTTACAAGAACGTCATGCCTCTGAGCTCTGCAAACCCCCTCCCTCATCAAACAGGTGCCAAACACTCATAATACACCACCATTATCATAGCTAAAGTGCTGAAATATTTTGCAAATAGTGCAAATATTTTCCTGCACTTTTTACTGAATGTTTCTGATTTTTTCCGATTTTTATAAAATTTTGCTCATGCTTCCGATCACGAATCCGAGTGTGCCATATTCGTGATGAATTTATGTTTGGAGATTGTTTTTTGAACAAATTCGCTCATCACTGCAAGGGACATCCACAGATCTGTGGTTCGTTTTCCAAGATGTTTGCAGCCACTCCCTATCGAGTTTCTTCAATATCTGTGAGCAAGTGCATCTAGAAAAAATTATGCTGTTTTGAAGGTCAAAGGCAGTCACACCAACTATTGATTTGATTTATATTTCTTATTCACCCACTTTTACAGCTGAACGGATCGATTCACTGGACTCCGGTCCAGTGTCCAGGTCAGTGATACGTGGCGGCTGGATGACAAGACTGCGAATCTCTTACCTTCTGGTGTCCCCATTGCGGCTTTTGAATTGCCAGGGCTGGAGCAATGTCATCTGTGCATCACATCGCACAGATGCCGATGCACCAACCCTTATAAATCAAATGTTGTGCTAGCGATGCCGAAAAGTAAGAGATTTGCGAGCCTCTGGTCTATTTGCCAAGCAATATTGACCTGGACGGAGGACCAGATTCCCACGAATCGATCCGCTCATCTCTTCTCAGTTTGCATTTTGTTAATTAATAGAAACAAACTATTAATACTTCTGTTTTTGACAGCACTCTTACTTTGCAGCATTTTTTCACACTAGGGGTGCCAACTCTTTCAGTCATGACTGTATGTGTGGAGGGGAGCAACACTATGGGACTGCATCTCCCATCTTTATCCACGACCACTTATGAAACTTTTTTAGGAAAATGTGTTAAGTATGTTGTAGTCTTACTCTATAGGGATACTTTAGGGAAAGAGGGTGTTAAAGGGAATCTGTCACCAGGTTTTCACTGTGTAATCTGAGAGTAGCATGATGTAGGGACAGAGACCCTGAAGCCAGTAATGTATCACTTACTGGGCTGCTTGCCGCAGTCTTGATTAAAAACTGTTTTATGTGCTGTAGATCTTCCATATCTATGGATGCTGAATAGTGATGAGCGAACATGCTCAGGTAAGGTGTTATCTGAGCATGCTCGTGTGCTGTTAGACAATCCCTGCATGTGTTGTGGCTGTTGAACAGCCGTGAGACATACAGCCACAGGGACTCGAACATATTTTTCGAGCACGCTGAAGACACGAGCATGCTCAGATAACACCTTATTCCAGCACATTTGCTCATCACTAATGCTGAACTCTGTATAACCCTGCCCACATCACTGATTGGAAGCTCTCTGTATACACTGTGCATAGGAGGAAAGCTGCCAATCAGTGGTGTGGGCGGAGTTACACAAAACAGGAGGACTACATAGCACGAGACAACTAGTCTCTAGCAATAATTCTTGCAGCTAAAACAGCGATTTTATTGAACCTACATCAAGCAGCCCAGTAAGTGATACATTACTGGAATCAGAGTTTCTTTCCCTACATCATGCTGCTCTCAGGTTAAATAGCAAAACACCTGCTGACAGATTCCCTTTAAATAGGAAAAGGGTACAATCAGTGGTGAATCTGACCAGACATACAAGGAATCTAACAGCAGATCGGAGACGATCTGTTGCGTACCGGGTTAACAGCAACAAAATCTGGTTTGCCATGAAAGTTGTGATTGACATATTGACATCACAGTGGGGAAATGCTTGGAAAACTCTCTATTAGATCATGCTGCATTTTTAAAATTCACCACCGACTCCAAAACTCACCGAAAGGAAAAATGACACAAAAAAATGCACAATGTGTAGTTTGTTTTATACTTTCTTTTTGACTTATAGCTAATGTCAGTGGGTTGTTTTTTAAATAAAAAAAATCTGAAAAAATAAGAATGTTGAGTTTTGTGTTTCCCTATAGGAAACAAAGATTTGGAGGATCATGTGATTGCAGCAAAAAATCAGGCAATTGTAATTAGGGAAATTCTGAATTGTGTGACTGTAGTCCATGGTTTACGAGTATCCAAATGATGTCTTCTAGCCCCAGCCTCATATATGAGATTTCGTAATCCTTAACTTACGGCATTACTATAACCACTCAACTCTGACTGCTAATTATTGGATAAAGCTTCTTGATTGGAAATTTCCAAATTTTCGTTTGGACTTTTAGCTTTGACCAAGGAAGAAGTTCATAAAGTCGGCAGCCTGGCCCGACACATCACGGTTATTTTACTTTTGTTAGATACAATGGATGTTGGCAAGCAACATTAAAGCTGGTGTCACGCAAGCGCTTCTCCCCAGCATAAGGACAGAGCGTAACATGCTCTTTTCACAGCGCTTTCATGCTGGTTGGGGAGATATAGTGTGAAAGCCTCCACGTTACATCTGGCCAGAGTGTTTGGATTTTCATTATGATGTGAAGCCCGCCACCACCTTCTGCCCTTACTCTTCATGGAAATGTGCCGTGACTGTGACTTAATCATGGATGTGAGCGTTTCAGGTGATAATACTAAGGGATTACTGCAGAGAATTCTCCAGATGGTCCAAGCACTCTCACATTATTTTAGGAGATCTGTGGAAGAAAAGTTAGTGACATACTTGTCTTGTTACTCAGTGAAAGGACGGAAATCACTTGTAGAGTAACTAGCTTTCATTTTTTTTATTTTGTCAGCATGGAAAGTTATGCAATATTACAAATCAGTTTATTAGGGGATGACTTAATTCCTTAAAAAAAATGCATGTAAATGGCTTCCAAACCATGGCTTTTCCCTATCTGCTGGCTTCAGCTGCATTGGTATCAGAACATACTCACTTGGAGTACAGATGATGGCAGTGAAAGTTTCAGCACAAGTCTCCGCCTCTGAGTGTTGTGCTCTTTCAGATATCTGTGATTACCATCAGTCCGATCTCGGATTACAATGCACAGGCAACTCGTCTCAAGTGTGACAGCTTCTTTCATATATCTTTGAGGCTGTCCACGCTCGGGTTGGGAGATGCACGGCCAGTCCGTTCCTATGGATCCGAGATCGGACCGATGATCACAGATATCTCAAAGGGCCCTTAGTGAAACACTGGTGCTGAGCTGATCCTTTCACTGCCATCATCTGTACTCCAAATGAGTATGTTCTGAAGCATCTGAAGCCGGCAAACAGAGTGAGGGAGAGCAAAGATTTGGAAACATCTTGCATGCAATTTAAAAAAAAAAAAAAAAAAGAATAAAGAAAAATTCCCTAATAAAGTTGCTGGACTGAATTATTTAAAAATAACAAAATTTTTATTTATTTATTCTTTAATAGAAATTCCCCTTTATGTCTGCATTTCATGAGCGTAAATGTCCAAATAGATGGACAGATTTTGGCCCACTAACATTTCTAGATTGACTGTTTTGGCTCTCATTTACTGGTCCATTTACACAGGTCAGAAAAAACTTTATGGGGAAGAACAATCATTCATGCAATCACTCCATATATATCATGCATTTTGTTGGTAGCACAGCCACCGTTTACACAGGATGATGTGCTGCTGCCAAAAATAATTTAGTTTTCATTATTCAACAGCAAGGATTTTTATGCCGACATATAAGATCTGTTCATGTGACAAAAGTGATGCTTGTTTGTCATGTGAACGGCAGCACGTTTATGACCAAGGGAACGAACATTCGGCAAATATCAGCCCATTTAAATGGGCCTTAACACTGCAAAAAATTTATCATTCTAGAAAGCAAAGCTAGCTCTGTGTTAGAATAAAAGGATTTTTTTTTAATCGGAACAACTCTTGTACAGCTTATATGTTGTGTCTGTTATTGATGCTGCGCTCCCATTACTCTTCAATTTTTGGAATACCCATACAAGTGAATGCATGGAGTAGCTCATAGGACGTCAGCTCTCCGTTCCTGGCAGCTAGAGGTGGGACCTCATTCTTGAGAGGCAGGTTGCAGCGGTGGGACCCTCATCTACCAGACATTTATAGCATATTCTTTGGATGTCTAAAATCCAGTTTGAATTTACAATAATTTATATATATATTATCATGATATCAAATGAATACAATCTTCTTCCATCCAGTATAAAAAGTATAGATTAATGTATATATATATTTTTTTATACAAGGGACCCCATAGGTGATGGATGGCCATCAGTGAAGGAGACAATGGCTAATTAAATCAATTATTAACCTTACATAAGCTAGTAATATATGTGATGTGGCAAGATGGCGTCTACATCCTGGAACTACGCCCTGGAATCCTTGGAATGTGAGGTGGACACACTGAAGACCATATATGGAATAGACCCAGCACAGACCTAACACAGACTGATACAAGGGCTGCTGAGAAGCTGTGCAACGTCCTATTCCTGTCTGCTACATGATCCTTTGTTTATACTAATAAAGTTCAGTTCTGGGCCAGCTCTTGCCGAGAGAGGAGGACACATATGACCTTGTGTCCGATGTCTTTCTTCTATGCATGCACTTGGCTCATATTTATCAGGTCAGGGGAAGACAATCACTAAGATCTCACAAATGGCTTCTATTAAGACCTCTTTTTAAAATATAGACTTTTTCATGTTTGTTTAACATTTTGCACCATACCTGTTGGGATGTGTGTGATTGAGAACCAAGTATTACATAGCAGCCAATGAGATGATGGACCATCCATGTAATACATGGACAGCTCATATCTGCCACAATACATGGAATCCTTATAGGTCCATATTATGTGGCCACAGGGATACAATGTGCTGCTACTCAGCCTCCTGTTATGTGCATAAGACCGAAAGCTGGCAATATACATTGGGTGGTAGATAAGCAATGGCAGAAAGGTGACACAGCTGTTTATGTTGGCTGTAATAAATGAAGATGGGCATTGATGGTAATGGGGCTTTGGGGCTAGTTGTTTAGTTGAATAACTGCAAATTATTTTCCTTCAATGTAGAAATAAGCTGGCATTCTAGTGCCGCCCTTTCAAGGTAGTTACCCTACAAGTTAGCATCTGACATTTTAGCCAGCCTTTGGTATGAAGTACAACTTTGTGCACTCATCCACATTGTGGACAGGCACATAAGCTCAGCTCCATTCCCCACTGCCTCGTGGACATGACTTGCGCATGCTGCAATTTTTTCCACCCTTGTGGAAAATCGCTCGCATGAACTAGCACATTGACTTACACTGATTAGTGTGTTGCCTTTGTGCAGTCCATTGTCTCCATAGACAACCCAGAGACCAACATTTTTGGCTAAATATCCTAACTCAAGTGGCAAGGCTCGTTGTAGGGTAGAATATTAACTTCTAGGAGAGCATATTTCATGGATTGTATACAGACCTGTTGTGAATGGGTTTGAGATGAGTTCTGAGCAGAGGCTTCCTCTGGTGGTTACAAGCGGTGCTGGTCTGTCCAGTGAAGATTGTGAGGACTGGGAATCAGGTGTTACTGACTGGTCTTATATAAGGGAGTCACCTTCCCATCAGGGTTGCCGGTGATCAATTGTTCTGGTCTGAATCCTTCATTCCTGTTTCCCTTGTAGCCTGCTGTGTCGTGTCTGCATCTCCTGCTAACAGATAAGACATTTTCTTCTTTTTGTTTTTGTGCTATATTTTTGCATTTTGTCCTGCACTTCTGTGGGGGCCTTCAGGGTCCCCTCCAGGGGCTTTTGCCCTCTCAGTTTAGTTCAGCCACTGATGTTTGTACTTTTGCTTTTTCCAGTTTTTTCAGTGGCTGCTGTTTTGATTTTGTTACACCAGTGAACTAATTTAGGTGGTAGAGGTCGTGTGATCTCAGGTGTTTTTGCAATTAGTGAGTTGGTATTTTTTTAGGGTTTTTTGGATTGCAGTAAGTGTCCTTCCTATCCTTTTCTTTCTAGGAAGATTAGGCCCCAACGTTTGCTCATACTATTTTCTGTCTGTGTCTGTATTTCCTCTTGTCTAACTGCCATTACATGTTTGGGGGCTTCCTATGTTCTTTGGGGATCTGCTCCGGGGCAGATAGTTTTCCTCTTTTATCAAAAGCCTAATAGACTATGATGAGTCCAAATTCTATCTGTGAACAATATGGATAGATGTCTTAGGGGGCAGATAGGCGGCTGTATGTCTCGTGTGAGGATCGTATTGCAATCCTCGGACTGACCATCGACTCTCCTGACCGGAGTGTGACAGCTGCATAGAAATACATCACGCTGTCACTGTCAGGTCAGGAAAGGTGCCGGGCCAGTCTGTGAATGGCGATGCGATCCTCGCATGAGAAATACGGCTGTCTGTCTGCCCCCTCATGTCAAAAATTGAGATTTGAAAGAAGCCTAAATCTCACCATGCCGGCTAGATGTTTTTAACAAGGAGAAGCAGTAATAAGTAAATAACTAGGCAGAGCTATTTGAAGATTGCTATTGGGCGGCTAGTCCCACATGTGGCCATATTTGATGTCACCCAGGATGTTGACCAATTTGTCAGAAACGGACATGACTTGTCTTATGTATGATATCTTATGTATCACAGGATAATATTTAGGAATGTAATATTTTCGATGTGATGGTGATTGTGACATAATGGTAATACAAATTATAAGAAAATAAAATAATAATCTGTAATTGTTCCATTCAAAAACTTGCAAGGCAGCCGTGGAGCGTTCCTACGTTGGTCATAGACGCCTCGTCACAGCCTGAGAAGCTAACTACACCTAAAGATAGAAAGGTTGTCAGAGTTGTCAGAGATATTTTTCTGTTTGTTGCATTTTTTTCCCTCTGTATCTCTGGGTGCTGGGGAGGATCTTTTCTCCCAATGGAGTTTGTACAGTTGTCTGGCCGTGTGGATCAGCTTGCCACTGAGGTTCAGAGTATTGCTGCATATCTTGCTAGGTTGCCTGTTGTGGAACCTAGGATTCCCATGCCAGATTTGTTTTTAGGGGATCGAGCTAAGTTTCAGAATTTCAAAAATAATTGTAAATTGTTTTTTGCCTTAAAATCTAAGTCCTCAGGGAACGCAGCGCAGCAGGTTCAAATTATCATCTCTCTCCTGCGCGGCGATCCTCAGGATTGGGCTTTTTCCTTGACACCTGGGGATCCTGTTTTGAGTGATGTTGATGCATTTTTTCAGGCTTTGGGGTTATTGTACGATGAGCCTAATGTCACTGATCAAGCTGAAAAAGCCTTGTTGGCATTAAATCAGGGGCCTTATGACACTGAGTTATACTGTCAGAGATTCCGTAGGTGGGCAGTCCTGACCAAATGGAATGACGACGCTTTGGCAGCCCTTTTCCGGAAGGGTCTGTCAGATAATGTAAAGGATGTTATGGTGGGATTCCCTGTCCCCTCTGGTCTCAATGATTCTATGTCATTAGCGATTCAAATTGACAGACGTTTGCGTGAGCGGAGAAGTATGCGTGGAATGGTGTTGCCTTGTGAACCAGCTTCTGAACCCATGCAGTGTGATAGAGTGGTGTCTGGGGCACAGCGTCATGAGTTTCGAAAGCGCAATGGGTTATGTTTCTACTGTGGTGATGCCTCTCATGCTATTTCAGTCTGCCCTAAGCGGGGAAGACGTTTTGCACGCTCAGTTGTCTTGGGTAGTGTTCAGACTAAGTTTTTATTAACTGTCACTCTGATATGCTCTCTGTCCTCATTTTCTGCTCAGGCTTTCGTTGATTCTGGAGCAGCTATTAACCTGATGGATTTTGAGTTTGCTAAACGTTGTGGGTTTCCCTTGATACCCCTACAGAAGTCTATTCCCCTACTGGGGATCGATTCTACCCCTTTGGCTGAGAATGAACCCCAGTTTTCTACTCAGGTGATAATGAGGGTTGAACCTGATCACCAGGAGTGCTGCAAATTTTTGGTTCTGTATAATCTGCATGACATTATCGTGCTGGGTTTCACTTGGTTACAGTCTCATAATCCTGTTTTGGATTGGAAATCTGTGTCTGTAACCAGTTGGGGCTGCCAATGTGTTAATACCAACACTCCTGTTTTTTCTGCCTCCCCCAGGCTCAGGATGTTCCTGACTTTTTGATTGATTTTTCTGATGTGTTTAGCGAAAGTAAATCTGCATCCTTGCCTCCCCATAGGAGCTATGACTGCGCTATTGAATTAGTGCCGGTAGTAAATTCCCTAAAGGTCGCCTTTTTAACTTGTCTGTACCTGAACATGACGCTATGCGGTCTTATATCAAGGAATCATTGGAGAAGGGTCATATCAGACCATCCTCTTCACCCTTAGGTGCCGGTTTTTTCTTTGTGGCCAAAAAAGATGGTTCATTAAGGCCGTGTATTGATTATCGTCTCTTGAACAATATTACTGTGAAATATCAATACCCGTTACCCTTGATTTCTGACCTGTTTTCCAGGGTGAAAAACGCTACTTGGTTTACCAAGTTTGACCTCAGGGGGGCGTATAACCTTTTTCGCATTAAGCACGGGGATGAATGGAAGACGGCATTCAATACCCCTGAAGGGCATTTTGAGTACCTAGTGATGCCCTTTGGGCTCACTAATGCTCCTTCCGTCTTCCAGTCCTTCATGAATGACATTTTCAGGGATTTTGTGGACAAATTTCTGATTGTTTATTTGGATGATATCTTGATTTTTTCTAATGACTGGGACTCTCATGTGAAACATGTTCGAACTGTATTCCAGATTTTGAGAGAGAATGCTCTGTATGTGAAGGGATCAAAGTGTCTTTTTGGCGTACAGAGGATCTCATTTCTGGGATTCATTTTGTCCCCATCTGTTATTGAAATGGACCCGGTCAAGGTTCAGGCCATCTGTGATTGGGTCCAACCTACTTCATTAAAGGCTCTTCAGAGATTTTTGGGTTTTGCCAATTTTTATCGTAAATTTATTGGTAATTTCTCGGTTATTGTTAAACCATTAACTGATTTGACCAGAAAGGGTTCTGATGTGGTGAATTGGCCTCCTGAGGCAGTCTCTGCATTTCAGGAACTTAAGCAGAGATTCACTTCTGCTCCTGTTCTACGGCAGCCTGATGTTTCTCTGCCATTTCAGGTGGAGGTTGATGCCTCTGAAATTGGGGCAGGTGCCGTTTTGTCCCAAAAAGATCCAGAGACCTCTAAAAGTAACCCTTGTGCCTTTTTCTCTCGAAAATTTTCTCCTACTGAACGTAATTATGACGTGGGTAATCGGGAGTTATTGGCCATGAAGTGGGCTTTTGAAGAGTGGAGGCATTGGCTGGAGGGAGCCAAACATCAGGTGGTGGTCCTTACGGACCATAAGAATCTGGTCTATCTGGAATCTGCCAAGCGACTCAATCCTAGACAGGCCAGGTGGGCCTTGTTTTTCACACGTTTTAATTTTGTGGTTTCCTTTCTTCCTGGCACTAAGAATGTTAAGGCGGATGCCCTCTCGAGGAGTTTCCTTGCGGACTCTCCTGAGTTATCTGATCCTTCTGTTATTTTGAAAGAGGGTGTAGTTCTTTCCGCCATCTCGCCCAATTTGAGATTTGCTCTGGAGGGGTGTCAGGAGGATAGGCCCGAGCGCTGCCCTGTTGGAAAATTGTTTGTCCCGGACCAGTGGAAAAAGAGTATGATGTCTGAGATTCATTGTTCCGCATTGGCTGGGCATCCCGGAATTTTTGGTACCAGAGACTTGGTTAGTCGGTCCTTTTGGTGGCCTACCTTGTCTCGTGATGTCAGGGAATTTGTGCAGTCCTGCGGGACTTGCTCTCGCTCCAAGCCTTGCTCTCGCTCTAGTGGTTTGTTGATGCCATTGCCTGTGCCCAAGAGACCATGGACCCATATCTCTATGGATTTCATTTCCGACCTTCCTGTTTCTCAGAGAATGACCACAATCTGGGTAATTTGTGATAGGTTTTCCAAAATGATACATCTTGTGCCATTACCTAAGTTGCCTTCCTCCTCTGAATTGGTGCCGTTGTTCCTTCAGCACGTGGTTCGTTTACACGGCATTCCTGAGAACATTGTGTCTGACAGAGGAGTCCAGTTTGTTTCCAGATTTTGGAGGACTTTTTGTTCTAAACTGGGTGTTCAATTGTCTTTCTCCTCGGCATTTCATCCTCAGACCAATGGTCAAACTGAGAGAACAAACCAGACATTGGAGACTTATCTAAGATGCTTTGTGTCTGCTGATCAGGATGACTGGGTCTCTTTTTTGCCTTTGGCTGAGTTTGCTCTTAATAATAGGGCTAGCTCTGCCACTTTGATGTCTCCGTTTTTCTGTAATTCTGGGTTTCACCCTCGATTTTCTTCAGGACAGACGGAGGCTTCTGTCTGTCCAGGTGTTGACTCTGTTGTGGAGCGTATGCAACAGATTTGGGACCAGGTAGTGGAGAGGTTGTCCCTCTCTCAGGAGAGGGCCCAGCGGTTTGCTAACCGGCATAGGAATGATGGTCCTCGGTTTAAAGTGGGGGACTTGGTCTGGTTGTCCTCAAAGAATATTCCTATGAGAGTAGCATCTCCTAAATTTAAGCCTAGGTTCATTGGACCTTATAAGATCATGGAGATTATTAATCCTGTTTCTTTTCGTTTGCTTCTTCCAGGGACATTTAAGATCCATAACGTGTTCCACAAGTCCTTGTTGAAGAGGTTTGTTGAGCCAGTGGTTCCTGCTGCTGTGCCTCCTGACCCTGTTTTGGTTGAGGGCAATCTGGAGTATGTGGTTGAGAAAATATTAGATTCTCGTTTTTCTAGACGGAAACTCCAGTATTTGGTTAAATGGAGAGGTTATGGTCAGGAAGACAATTCTTGGGTGTTTGCTTCGGACATCCATGCTAGGAGACTCATCCGTGCGTATCATAGAACTCATCCTGACCGACCTGGTTGCTCAAATGAGGGTTCGGTGACCCCTCCTCAAGGGGGGGGTACTGTTGTGAATGGGTTTGAGATGAGTTCTGAGCAGAGGCTTCCTCTGGTGGTTACAAGCGGTGCTGGTCTGTCCAGTGAAGATTGTGAGGACTGGGAATCAGGTGTTACTGACTGGTCTTATATAAGGGAGTCACCTTCCCATCAGGGTTGCCGGTGATCAATTGTTCTGGTCTGAATCCTTCATTCCTGTTTCCCTTGTAGCCTGCTGTGTCGTGTCTGCATCTCCTGCTAACAGATAAGACATTTTCTTCTTTTTGTTTTTGTGCTATATTTTTGCATTTTGTCCTGCACTTCTGTGGGGGCCTTCAGGGTCCCCTGCGGGGGCTTTTGCCCTCTCAGTTTAGTTCAGCCACTGATGTTTGTACTTTTGCTTTTTCCAGTTTTTTCAGTGGCTGCTGTTTTGATTTTGTTACACCAGAGAACTAATTTAGGTGGAAGAGGTCGTGTGATCTCAGGTATTTTTGAAATTAGTAGAGTTGGTGCTTTTCAGGGTTTTCTGGGATTGCAGTAAGTACCCTTCCTATCCTTTTCTATTTAGATAGTTTGGGCCCCAGCGTTTGCTCATACTATTTTCTTTCTGTGTCAGTATTTCATCTTGTCTAACAGCCATTACATGTTTGGGGGCTTTCTATTATCTTTGGGGTTCTGCTCCGGGGCAGATAGCTTTCCTATTTCTATCTTTAGGTGTAGTTAGTTTCTCAGGCTGTGACGAGGCGTCTAGGACCAACGTAGGAACGCTCCACGGCTGCCTCTAGTTGTGGTGGTTAGTCAGGGTACTGCAATCTCATAGATTCCAACTGCTCTGGTGTATTGCCTTTTTTGCCTGCACTCCTCAGCTACCGAAACATAACACAGACCATAATTCCTGGACTTATCGTAGGGTTCCTAACAAAAACGTAGAGTCTCACTGTACTGTAAATATGAAGCTGTAAGTTTGATTCAAGAGAGCAATGGTTAGCCCAGGCAATGTGGTCCATCTACAGACCATGAATACAGCTATCTGAATGCAGTCTAAGGTAGATACCTCCAATAGGTGGCATTAGAAAACCAGTTTTCTTCCTCGTGGAGGAGAGGTAATTTGCATCCTTTCTTCTCATTCCCTGTCCTGTGACTGCAAATTCAGACTTCAGTGATTATTCTCATATGCAAAAATATCAACCAATTAATTGACTCGGATCTGAGTTTCATCAGTGTTTGGTTGGTACGTCAGTTCTTACCATCAGAGTTACATCCATTCTTTTTTTTCTTGGATACAAGACGTTTTTTCAAGCTTCTATCAATGAGACAGTTGTAGTTTTCACGGAACCGTAGACTTGTATTGGTTATCTTGATCTGTGACTCGGAACAAAATTGGATATGTCTCCATGTTTTGGTGCAGATACATGGTCCATAAAGAAACACGAACATATCAAAAGCCTAATAGACTATGATGAGTCCAAATTCTATCTGTGAACAATATGGATAGATGTCTTAGGGGGCAGACAGGCGGCTGTATGTCTCGTGTGAGGATCGTATTACAATCCTCGGACTGACCATCGACTCTCCTGACCGGAGTGTGACAGCTGCATAGAAATACATCACGCTGTCACTGTCAGGTCAGGAAAGGTGCCGGGCCAGTCTGTGAATGGCGATGCGATCCTCGCATGAGAAATACGGCTGTCTGTCTGCCCCCTCATGTCAAAAATTGAGATTTGAAAGAAGCCTAAATCTCACCATGCCGGCTAGATGTTTTTAACAAGGAGAAGCAGTAATAAGTAAATAACTAGGCAGAGCTATTTGAAGATTGCTATTGGGCGGCTAGTCCCACATGTGGCCATATTTGATGTCACCCAGGATGTTGACCAATTTTTCAGAAACGGACATGACTTGTCTTATGTATGATATCTTATGTATCACAGGATAATATTTAGGAATGTAATATTTTCGATGTGATGGTGATTGTGACATAATGGTAATACAAATTATAAGAAAATAAAATAATAATCTGTAATTGTTCCATTCAAAAACTTGCAAGGCTTTTTGGTAAATCAAATGTTCTGTTTAATGAATAATTCAGTACAAATAGTTCTTTGTCATCAGGATTAACCCTTTAGTTCTAGTATAAAGTGCATACAAAAAGCAGCCTGAATCCTATACAACAGAGATATGCAATGTATGGGCTCCTATTAGAGATATCAATACTTTGAAAATTTGCTGACAATTTTCTTAAAAAAAAACAAAAAAAATGATTGATAATTTAGATATCTTGGCAATATATATTTACGCAACCAGGTAGGATAAAAATAGTATGGAACTATTTTGAACTGTCAGTAAATTTACTGAGGATTGGAAAATCCGGACACTCTTAAAGGGCTGACATTACAAATGTAGAACGGTTGTGTCCTTTTTTCTTATAAAAGCCACAGATATTGTCTTCTATAAACCTAAGAAATAGACTGCAATTACCGGGGAGCTGCAATATATCTTTACTGCTGTTACACAATGTCTCCACATTCTGCGTCTGCGAAGAGGCATATTGCGGGTAACTTCAATAAGGATCCAAATTTTCAGGTTTTTAGAAAAATTAGGCTTTCATCAACATCTACATTCACCTGGAGAGCAACTGTAGACCGCATCTAGACTGCGTTTTATTTCTTGTACATGAAAAAAGAATGATAAGTTTTCTTCAATGATTGGTCGGGGTGTCCTTTTTACCATTAGAGTTTCATCAGTTTTTGGATATGCCAAAAAAACTGATGGATTGTTCTCAAGGGTTTAATAGAACATAACGATATGTGCACATTGAGGTTTTTTGAAGTGTTTTTGGAGCAAAAACTCAAATTTTTGATTTCTGAGTTTGAGTTTTTTTGATGAGTTCTGTGTTTTGCTCCAAAAACTCCTTCAGAAGCTCAGTGTGAACATAGCCTTTACATAGAAATCAGGCAGTTCTAGGATGCCATCAGTGCCACTTTTTCACAGACTCATTGCAAACATTCAGTCCACAAAAAAGACACTGATGTGAATATCCCCATAGATTATAATGAGCTCTATCCATTAAAAACACAAATAGGACACAAACGTGATACCTGGACGTCTGAATGAGGCCTTATTCCCCATTACCTTAATTGTTAGCCTAAATAATCCTAAAAGGCAGACAATTAAATTAACCTTCCATTTATGTATCACCCCATAAAACTAACCAGGCCCAGTTTTCCTTTCTGGTGAATACAGCCTTGCTAACAGCCAGATACAGGTTGTCTATGTCTAAAGAGTATAGATTCAGCAACCAATTCTTCAATAACATAAAGGGAATTTTTCATGAAAACACATTATAATGTAAAGTCCAACTTTGGAGACAATATATATATATATATGTATATATATATATATATATACATATATATATATATATTTTAATTATTTTTCACTTAAATGCATGCATTTAGGGTTAAAAATCGTTTTTGCAATTGGGTTTCATTAAAATTTTTTGATCATTTAGCTTTTACGGGCCCTTTGCTTTATTGTCTTTGATAAGGTTTGTGGTCATAAACTAGCGGAAAGGACTTCAGAAAAAGACAGAGAGGAGATACAAACTCTGTCAGACCATCAGAAGAAGCTTACTGATAGATTCTTAGTAAACTCATAGCAATAGACAGTACAGCACTGAGGCTGTAGAAGGCAAATGGTGCAATATTTTTAATAAAACTGAATTGCATACATGATTTTTAACCCTAAATAAGTGCATTTAAGTAAAAACAAAACATTGTCCCAAAGGTGGACAACCCCCTTTAAACTTTTATACTGTAATAGTTATCATGACTGTGTCATGATGCATGACATTTTATTAACCCTCATTACTGCAAAGAACTTGTTTATATACTGCTTTACAATCATAAGGCAGTTGAAAAATACTAAAAAATAAATAAAATATGTAATAAATAAAATATCTGTAGATATATTACTTGATCGCCTGCACAGCCCATGGGGTGTTGACTTATGATCATATTTTGCAATAGATTTCCAGTAAAAACTATATATAAAATGTTATCTTTTTGGATATAGCGGTAAAAAAGACAAGATGCACACCTTCATTTTCCGTAGCGTTCCCTGTAAGTAGCCATTACAAGCTGGAGAGGAATGGGCCTAGTTGTCCCACATGTCCACAGTTCTGAACAGACCTTGTTGCCCATAGCAACCAATCACAGCATAGCTTTTAACGTTCCACAACAGTTGAAGAAATGTAAACACGGCTCTGATTGGTTGCTATGGGTAACGAGGCCTGTTTTCTATTAGATAGTTGAAATGAAAGAGGCCCAGTAAAGAATATATGTTTATATAAACCACCCAAGTCTCTTTCACATGTGCTGTTGCTTAGTTCTATTCCTCCCATTCTGTAGATGCAATTTTCGTTTTTCTTGCCCAAATGTACAATCTTGCATTTCTCCCTGTTAAATACCATTCTATTAGTCACAGCCCATTTTTCAATCTTATCTAGATTCTTCTGAATCCTTTCTCTGTCTTCTCTAGTGTTAGGGCCCCATCTCACATAGCGACTCACCAGCGATCCCGACAACGATGTGAACTTGTCAGGATCGCTGCTGAGTCGCTACATGATCGCTGCTGAGCTGCCAAACAGGCAGATCTCAGCAGCGATCAGGACAGCAAGTACGCTGGTAACAAGCGACACACGTCGCTTAGTTACCGGCATACCAGCGCGCTGGTGCAGGGAGCTGGTAACCAAGGTACACAGCAGGTTTCTAGGCACTGCTCGGTGCTTAGAAACCCGATGTTTACCTTGGTTACCAGCTCCGGCTGGCTGATTGCTGGTCTCCCGCCAGTCACACGCAGCGATGCGTGCTGGCCAGTGGGAGACCAGGGATCAAAAAAAAGTCCAGGCATTTCTGACACGACCAGCGATTCACAGCAGGGGTCTGATCGCTGGTACGTGTCAGACATAGCGAGATCGCTTCTGAGATTGCTGTTGCGTCACAAAATTTGTGACTCAGCAGCAATCTCGCTAGCGATCTCGCTATGTGAGATGGGGCCTTTAGCTATCCCACCTAGCTTTGTATCGTCTGCATATTTGATCAGTTTACCTTCAGTTCCCTTACCTAGATCATTTATAAAAATGTTGATCAACAATGGGACCTGGACAGAGCATTGTGGTACCCCACTTGAAACACTTTTCCAATTGGATGTGCAACCTTTTATTACTACTTTTTGAGTATGATCACTGAGCCAGTTATGAACCCAACTAACCGTAGCCTTGTCAATCCCATACTTGGTCATTTTTTCAATAAGGATAGTATGAGATACTGTATCAAATGCTTTGCTGAAGTCAAGATATACAACATCTACCACATTTCCCTGATCCACCCAGTCAGTGATTCCATCATAGAAGGAAATTAGACTAGTCTGGTATGACTTGTTTGCTACAAACCCATGCTGCCTTTGGTTAATTACTGTATCCTTAGCCTAGTACTTACATATATGCTGAATGCTGATTAATAATTAAATTAATTCAATAATTCAGACATGTCTCCACAATTTTGCACGGACCGCTTGTTGCATGAAAAATTGCAAACATGTGAATGACTCCATTAACTCTTATAGGTACAAGTGCTATCCTTGCAGAACATGGATGGCAGTCATACAACTGATAGGTTGGGTTGCAGCCTTGCAGGGTGTCTCACCCCCACTGATCAGACATTCATGACCTATCCTAAGGATACGCCATTAATGTTAATGTCCCGGACAACCCCCTTAAAACATACATAAATGAAGGCAGTTGCCTTTTGGTCTCTCAAATATCCCCTGTTCCACATCTTCACTGCCATTTCTTTCAATGAGTCATATTACCAATATCCATTTTCCCATGCTTCTGATCTAAGTAGTTGCTTGATATTTTTTGACAGCCCAATTTTCCACTTTCTGATCACACACAAAAATTGTCCTGGCCACCCTAAAAGGAACGGAAAATGAGTGTGGCACCTCTGTCTTATGGTATTAAGCTGTTGGACCAATATAAACATGTAAAATCAAACTGAAAAATAGTGAAAGCAGTAAAGCTACATTTCTTAGGCTATGTGCCCACGATCAGGAAGTAGCAGCATTTTGACGCAGCGTATTTCCGCTATGTCCAAAACTCTGCATTCTATTCATGCGGGTAAATCTACATGTGTTCAATGAATCGTGCGGATTTACCGCATCCAATACGTTCTATTGTGGAAATTTGGCAAGCTACGGATCTTAAAGATGCGCGGCATGTCAGTGTCCGTGGGTGATCCGCTGGTGCACAAAAACGCACAGTGGATATAGGATTTCTAGAAATCACATCCACTCTGCAGTAACATCTGGCCTCTGCATCTTTGACGCAGCATAAATATGCAGCGTCAAAACCGCAGCAAATCCTGAACGTGGGAATGTACCCTTACAAATTCATACAGAATTTAGTCACACGGTTCCCAGTGCCTACCTGCATGGGCTGTTCATTTCAACGCAGGCGTATAATGCAAGCAATGTGGCAGAAAATTGCAATTACTAATCACAGTGTCTGCATGCCTCTATTGTTCACACGGGCAGTACACCCATATTGCTGCAAATGCATGTAAGCGCTGGGGTTAACCATCATTAACAAATCATTCCAGGACGACTCTGCCAATGACCCTTTATAGTGAGTACTCATGTTTGAAGACAATCTATAGGTCCATATTTATCTGCAATTTTTCTTCCATTAATGCATGTTCTGTTATCAGTGGCGTAGCAACGAGAACAGACCCGGGGAACTCTGGAGGCCCTAAGGTGACCCCTAACCTATTACTCAATCTGCTGCTGCTAGGTACAGTAGGCACAGATGACCGCTTTAGTCATATTGGAAGCTGTTAATTGTGTGATCCCTCGGAATAATGGGTGAGTGCTAGCAGCTATGCCACTGGTATACATCTCATTTACATAAACGTATAAAGGTAATACATAGAATAAGCACAACAATACCATAAATCGTATAGTCAATGAAATACATAAATCAACATCCACAAAAACAATTAAATATCAATTTGGCACTTATATTATGGAAGAACATATTTCTACCATATTTTACAGGCACCTTTGAAACCCCCCCCCCACTAAAATGATAGATTCCCTTTATTCCTCCAAACGTATTATAGATATCATTTCTAGATTCTCTTTAAGTACAAAAATGTTTTATCGGTTCAGGACATCTATGATAACAGACGGAGCTTAGCCCCACAATTTAGAAGGGTTGACCCTTTCATTGCCATGGACCTGCACTACAGTCTTCCACCAGCAATGAAGAGGTTAACCCGCGCTCAATACCACTACTTTTTTTTGTTTTTTTTTTAATACCCACTTTGAACACTTACTTTTTTATTTTATTTTTTTTTAAGACCAACTTGAAATACAGAAAACCTCAACATATTTACTCCATAGTTTAGAAAGTCCAATTGTTTAGCAGCTAATGAGTTGTGGTAAATCAGGGTCTGTCTTCTGCTGAATGCATTGTTTCTCCGGAGATATATTGGCAGAACTGATTTCTTTTCTATTGTCTTTTATTTTAAGATTATTTAAACTCTTCCCGGTGATTACGGATATAGTAGTTTCTTCTTCCAGGAATTTTACAGTAGGTCCATTAGAGAAGTGCGACTGAAAGATTCTGCCATCCGTCAGTATGATATAACTATCCACTATGGCATTTTGAGGGTGCACCTGCTTACAAAAAAATCCATGCAACAGCAAAAGGAATTCCTTTTTCAAGCTTTTATGCATATATCCATAGATATAAGGATGTATACAACACTGTAAGAAAAAGAGGACAAGAACTATAGATGTTACCCATTTAGGGACGATTGTACCGGCACAGGAGGAGACAATGCTCAGGACACTATAAGGGCCCATACTGATTATGTAGGATGATAAAATAGCAAAGATCACCTTGGCTGCTTTGCAGTGATATAGCGGTCTGTGATGACTTGTTTTGTCAAGTGCGTTTAATGCAGATGATCTTGTCCCATCTGACCTGTCACATCCATTTGCCTGAACTGGGTGAACTAAGGCATTTTGCCTCCTGGCTGCTCTGAACACCATCCCATAGCACGCCAACATAATGCTCACTGGCAAGATGAAAGAAAATAAGGCGCTGAGCGTGGTGTACGAATAACTTGACGCCCATAGTACTTTGCAATAGTGGCTTTGGAGATCAAATTCAACTTTGCCCCATCCGTAAAGAGGAGGGGTGCTCTGGAGGACGCTGAGGATCCACGTGAAGAAGATAAGAAGACTTCCTCTCTTTGGGGTCATCTTGGTAGGGTAAGATAATGGATGAATAATAGCCAAGTATTTATCTACAGAAACCACAGTAATGGTGTTAACGCCGGCGAATGCAAAGAGATGCATGAGCACCACTACTGCACCACAGAGTCCATGTTCCAAAGGCCAAATATCTGGGAGGGAGGTAACAATGACACAAGGCATCACCAGGACTGTCTGCAGTATATCGGCAACCAAGAGGTTGAAGATGAAGCGATTGGCCACTTGCAGTAACTGGGGCTTTCGATGGAAAACCACTAAAAGCATTATGTTTCCAAACAAAGATAGGCAAAGCAGGGATATGATGAGTGCTATCCTCAGGACTGTGTCAGGCATTGACAGTGGTTCTTGATCTGCAGGGAATTGACTCTGGTTCCCGGTGGCCCTGCGGTCACCTAGCCTCTGCATGTTGGATTAGAAGCCCTGATTACACCTCCATTCAGTATGAGGTGAGTGGAGGATGCATGCCGGAGCTCAGAATGGTAATGGTGGGGGCTTATTCTATACCTACATGATCCATGGCACTCGTCGAGAGAGTTCTTCTCTGTAGCTTGTGTCCATACATTATCCTTCTACTGCATCAGGGAGACTCATATTGGGTTAACCAAGACTTCACATGCTGACAATTATCTAGATTTTCACTTCTTATCCAGAGAGGCCTATGTAGTGAATACAGAAATAAATGACAACACCAGTTTTTAAGTGAAAAGCACAGATTTAGAAATAATCTAAGCACAGACTGCGAATCATAAATAGATACAAATACATAAATGTATTATCCCACTGCTGGAGATAGTATGTGCATTATGCCTAAAAATAACACCCCCCATTCCCCAATACATTCCCCAATTCCCCATTCCCCAATGCCAATGATAATACAGATGAAAAAAAACTGCAAGGGTCTTTTACCTGTTGATGAGCATTGTCTTATCCCCTGTGGTCCTGAGGAAGGTGATACAATGATAGACCTGTCTCCATGCCCCCTCCCCGTTGTGTCTATTTCTGTGGTTTGGACAGCTCAGTGCTGCTGGAGAGAAATCAGCCCTCTCCTCCTCCTCCACCTCCTCTCCCCCTGTCTTTGCAGCCCTCCCCCCAATGATTCTTGCTTCAGCTATGGAGATGCTTATGTTGAGCAAGCAGAGGGAGCTGTACCAACGCCGGCAGACTCATTCTTTTTAGAACCAGCAGATTGCTGCATTAAAACATTTTACATATTTCCTTCTCTAATGACTTTCAATTTGAAATAATGAAGTTGGCAGGGATTCCTCCAGCCCCTTGCGGTAGCCATTGTACGGTGCAGATTTGTTTAAACAATACGTCTCAATCTCTAGGAGACGGTGCAAATGTCTGCCTAGACCCGGTAAAATACGAGACGCATTTACGAAATGTGCCCAATATGACACGATCACTAACCACATGTGACGTTCTGCCACGGAGCAGACACTTGAAAGCAAATACCTTATCCCACATATCGCCATTAGATTTACTCGTAATATAATAGCGAGTCGTTTGCATTGACAGCACAATCTCTGCTTTCATTTCGTCTTCTCGCAGATGCCAACAAGCCTACAGATTATTACCGCATGTCAATCATCTCACCTGCCTGGGGAAGACTTTAGTGCTGGTTTTACGTTTCTTTAGATTGGCTGGACACAGATATTACAATAGTTCACGCCAATATATAAGATAATTATCCCATATATGAAGCAAAATTCCAAAACTAACCACAGGCATGCTGTTACATATTACTAATGGAGAGGTAATCTGTTACAGGGCCTATCCCACAATTAACTATTATACCAGAGCTCTCTGCCACAATGCAAACATTATTATAAGGGTCCCTTAAACCATTTGGATTTAGTTATTTTAAAAATCCATATCAGAATGGCTGTATAATCCTTTTTGAAAGCGAAAACCCAATCTCTGACCCTCCTCAGTGTCCCTCCATCCTGCTGAGATCTCACACTGCTCAGTGCAAGCTGCTACTGTCAGTCAGGATGGGTGGGAGGAAAATAAATACACTTGGATTCATAAGTTGTCTCGCTGCTTATTTCAGTATTGTTACCCAGCCATTCTGATATGGATTTTTTTCAATGTAAATACACCAGCCTCATCAGGTTTAATAGATCTACTTATTAGTGTATGCAGTTTGTACTGTGAAATCTAGAGACACATCCGCTTTGAACTGCTCTGTTAGATAACAAAATTGGCAACACAGGGCTGTTGTGACTAGATATTGGCATTGCATACTTATTATGGTGCCTCATGCTAAAAGTCCACCTGATCTGTCTACTGTTGGTGGTCACTCATGCTCAGTTACAACGCTCAGTTCCTGCTATTGTGCAAGGCAGACAATTAAAATCTTCACAGTAGAAATATCTTTTAATCGCCAGCACTGGATAGATTAGGTGGATATTCTGAGAAAGAAAAAAAAAACTAACTTAATAAATAGTAAGTAGCTGCAGCATTTTTAATAGAAACCAAATGCTTTATTATATACAGTAGATCTCTTAAAGCTGATGGATTTCCCGTACTTACTTTAATAATTCAAGTTAGAATGGCCATATAATCCTTATTCAAAGTGTAAACTCAGTTTCAGCCCACCTTGCCTTATTAACAGCTTCTCAGTGTTCCTCCTCCCTGCTGGGATCTCACACTGCTCAGTATAAGCTGCAGTTGTCAGTCAGGCTGGGTGGATGTTCTGAGAAAGAAAAAACTATACCTAATATGTAGCTGCAATAGCTAGATAGAGAAACATTTTTTTAAATTACGGTATTGAAATTGCAAGATTGATAGGATTAGCAATATTATTCTATCTCTATCTAGCTACAAGAAAACATTTGCCATGGATGTTTTATTCTGGGAGTTTCTAATCTTTTTTTAATTTTTGTATCTGCATCTTTCCTTTATTACAGTAGGGAATGACAATATACGGACACTTTTCACCTGTAATTTTGACCATAGATATTTTCATTGGTGGATTCAACTACACTGGGAGCTACCGATATCATGATATTCATGGTGATCAATCCAAGAATCCCTCAGCATTTTCAGTTGTTTGCTTTGGTATATACCGACCCCTTAACAAGCTCCCACCATAGAAATGAAATGCTGATATTGCTGACCAGATTGGATATGTTTATGTTGCCGTTGGGGAGATGGCTGATGGCTGAACAATTATTCCATGTTTACAGCGTTTTTTCTATTGGGTCCCAACAGTCCTGACTTGATATTAAAATTATTATTTGTTTTTCGAATGAGATGCAATCAAATTGTAATATACTGTTTACATACAAAAATTGTAAACATTTCTATACATGATGTTCGCAGATCGATCCATGGGTTTCATGTAAATTCAACCACTTTCAGATTCTATTTGTGTTTCGCAAAAAAAAAATAAAAAATGTGTCCGGCACTATTTCCACAGTAGTGAGGCATCAGAGAGCAAGCTAATGTCTTTTTGTCAGGTTACGCAGGCCTCCCCACAATGCACAGCAGCTATGGCATCGACTGTATTATCATACCTTATACAGTGGTGGTCCGTATCGGGACTATCACAGATCGGCAGTTACCAACAGAGCACAGTTTGTATGGCAGAGTCATTTTTCCTCCCCAGAGTTACTGGGTAAGTCTCTCTCCTGTAGAGAGTAAGCTCTTATGGTCAGCGGAGTCTTCTCTTTCCTGTAGAGTGTAAGCTCCTATGGTCAGCGGAGTCTTCTCTTTCCTGTAGAGTGTAAGCTCTTATGATCAGCAGGGTCCTCTCTATCTCCTGTAGAGTGTAAGCTCCTATGGTCAGCGGAGTCTTCTCTTTCCTGTAGAGTGTAAGCTCTTATGATCAGCAGGGTCCTCTCTATCTCCTGTAGAGTGTAAGCTCTTATGGTCAGCAGGGTTCTCTCTCTCCTGTAGAGTGTAAGCTCTTATGATCAGCAGGGTTCTCTCTCTCCTGTAGAGTGTAAGCTCTTATGGTCAGCAGGGTTCTCTATCTCCTGTAGAGTGTAAGCTCTTATGATCAGCAGGGTTCTCTCTCTCCTGTAGAGTGTAAGCTCTTATGATCAGCAGGGTTCTCTCTCTTGTAGAGTGTAAGCTCTTATGATCAGCAGGGTTCTCTCTCTCCTGTAGAGTGTAAGCTCTTATGGTCAGCAGGGTTCTCTCTCTCCTGTAGAGTGTAAGCTCTTATGGTCAGCAGGGTTCTCTCTCTCCTGTAGATTGTAAGCTCTTATGGTCAGCACGGCCCTCTCTTTCCTGTAGAGTGTAAGCTCTTATGGTCAGCAGGGTCCTCTCTCTCCTGTAGAGTGTAAGCTCTTATGGTCAACAGGGTCCTCTCTCTCCTGTAGAGTGTAAGCTCTTATGATCAGCAGGGTCCTCTCTCTCCTGTAGAGTGTAAGCTCTTATGGTCAGCAGGGCCCTCTCTCTCCTGTAGAGTGTAAGCTCTTATGGTCAGCAGGGTTCTCTCTCTCCTGTAGAGTGTAAGCTCTTATGGTCAGCAGGGTCCTCTCTCTCTCCTGTAGAGTGTAAGCTCTTATGGTCAACAGGGTCCTCTCTCTCCTGTAGAGTGTAAGCTCTTATGGTCAGCAGGGTTCTCTCTCTCCTGTAGATTGTAAGCTCTTATGGTCAGCACGGCCCTCTCTCTCCTGTAGAGTGTAAGCTCTTATGGTCAGCAGGGTCCTCTCTCTCCTGTAGAGTGTAAGCTCTTATGGTCAACAGGGTCCTCTCTCTCCTGTAGAGTGTAAGCTCTTATGATCAGCAGGGTCCTCTCTCTCCTGTAGAGTGTAAGCTCTTATGGTCAGCAGGGCCCTCTCTCTCCTGTAGAGTGTAAGCTCTTATGGTCAGCAGGGTTCTCTCTCCTGTAGAGTGTAAGCTCTTATGGTCAGCAGGGTCCTCTCTCTCTCCTGTAGAGTGTAAGCTCTTATGGTCAACAGGGTCCTCTCTCTCTTGTAGAGTGTAAGCTCTTATGATCAGCAGGGTCCTCTCTCTCCTGTAGAGTGTAAGCTCTTATGATCAGCAGGGTCCTCTCTATCTCCTGTAGAGTGTAAGCTCTTATGGTCAGCAGGGTTCTCTCTCTCCTGTAGAGTGTAAGCTCTTATGATCAGCAGGGTTCTCTCTCTCCTGTAGAGTGTAAGCTCTTATGGTCAGCAGGGTTCTCTATCTCCTGTAGAGTGTAAGCTCTTATGATCAGCAGGGTTCTCTCTCTCCTGTAGAGTGTAAGCTCTTATGATCAGCAGGGTTCTCTCTCTTGTAGAGTGTAAGCTCTTATGATCAGCAGGGTTCTCTCTCTCCTGTAGAGTGTAAGCTCTTATGGTCAACAGGGTCCTCTCTCTCCTGTAGAGTGTAAGCTCTTATGGTCAGCAGGGTTCTCTCTCTCATGTAGATTGTAAGCTCTTATGGTCAGCACGGCCCTCTCTCTCCTGTAGAGTGTAAGCTCTTATGGTCAGCAGGGTCCTCTCTCTCCTGTAGAGTGTAAGCTCTTATGGTCAACAGGGTCCTCTCTCTCCTGTAGAGTGTAAGCTCTTATGATCAGCAGGGTCCTCTCTCTCCTGTAGAGTGTAAGCTCTTATGGTCAGCAGGGCCCTCTCTCTCCTGTAGAGTGTAAGCTCTTATGGTCAGCAGGGTTCTCTCTCTCCTGTAGAGTGTAAGCTCTTATGGTCAGCAGGGTCCTCTCTCTCTCCTGTAGAGTGTAAGCTCTTATGGTCAACAGGGTCCTCTCTCTCCTGTAGAGTGTAAGCTCTTATGATCAGCAGGGTCCTCTCTCTCCTGTAGAGTGTAAGCTCTTATGGTCAGCAGGGTCCTCTCTCTCTCCTGTAGAGTGTAAGCTCATATGGCCAGTGGGGTTCTCTCTCTCTCCTGTAGAGTGTAAGCTCTTATGGTCAGCAGGGTCCTCTCTCTCCTGTAGATTGTAAGCTCTTATGGTCAGCAGGGTCCTCTCTCTCCTGTAGAGTGTAAGCTCTTATGATCAACAGGGTCCTCTCTCCTGTAGAGTGTAAGCTCGTATGATCAACAGGGTCCTCTCTCTCCTGTAGAGTGGAAGCTCTTGGGTCTGTGCACACGTTGCGGATTCTGCTGCGGATCCACAGCAGTTTCTGCTGCGTTGTACAGTACCATTATAACCTATGTAAAAAAAACGCTGTGCACACGCTGTGGATTTTTCCACGTGAATTTTGTGCGGAATCCGCAGCGGTTTTACACCTGCTCCATTATAGAAATCTGCACAAAAACCTCAGAAAATCCACAGTAAATCCGCAGTAAATCTGCAGGTAAAACGCAGGATGTTTTACGTGAGGATTTAGCAAACTCTGCGTGGAAAAATGTGTGCTTGTTTTTAACGTGAGGTTTTCATCAACGATTTTCACTGATGAAAAAATAAACTACGACGTTTCTCATATACATTCCACTGTTGATCACGGACAGTACATGTACTGCACACTGATGCTTTCTGTGTGCCGACATGTAAGCAGCTCCATAGAGAGTAAGGAATAAGATTTGTGAATACAGTGAACGATTGCAGGAATTGTATCACAGCATGCTCCACAATCCCATTGCACTGGTGAGTTTAATGTTATTCATAGCAAAAGTGGACATGTCTCTGTGATTTAGTGTAAATCATTTGATCTGTTGAAATAAACAGACATGCGGACTGCCTTATAGACTGTAATAGGTGCTGATTCTATCTATGAAAAACATGAATAGGACTCGTGTGTGAAAAACTGATGTCTGAATGAGACTTTATTCACAGTCAGAAAAGTACAATTATTGTCAGGATTGTTGCTGCTCTATTCTCCGGAAAAGATGTCTAACTGTCAGCTAGAGTTTGCAAGATTTACGATTGACAACCGATCCTTACGTCACCAATATAGTAATGGTGGGATTCCGCTCCTGGATCCCCAACGTTCAGTAGAAGGATGAGGCAGTAAAGCACACTGCAGACCCAATATGGACAGGACATGGCCACGCCGCCTGTCAAATTCATCATAATTTGTGTCACTAACTTACTCCATAGTCTTATGCTGGTCCCGGACTGACGTACATTTATGATGGCGGCACATGCTGGGTAATACAAGCTCCCATTTCATTCAGCAGAAAATGCTGCCTAATGACTCAGCTGACTGTACTCCTGCGAGTGCTTCATTAAGGGTATGTGTCCACGTTCTGGATATTCTTTGGACTTTGGACGTAGCGGAAACCCCGCTCTGCCTAAAACCCTGCCCCCTTCTGAACGCGCAGTGAATCCGGATGTATTCATTGAACACATCCGGAATCGCCGCACCATACACATAGAACTGTGTTATTTACCTTGCAGCGATAAGCGTTTCCGCAAGGTAAATAGACATGCTGCGATCTGAAAAGACGAGCCGCATGTCCGGTTTAGCGGGTGTCTCAACCGCGTAATCGGACGCATAGTGGAGACGGGATTTCATAAAATCCCCTCCACTATGCTGGAACATCTGGACGCTGCTGATTAAACGCTGCGGCAGGACACAGCGTTCAATCCGCAGGTTTTTGCTATGTAATCTGAAGACAGCATACTGTAGGGGTTAAAACACAGATGTCAGTGATGCCTTTCTTATCAAGCTCAGTGTTTTTGTTTGCTTTCAATGATTGTTTTAGCATCAGATATTAGAACTGCTGTGACACAGCAGCGCCTGCATGCTAGTCTGACACGCCCCTCCTGTGATAGGCACCTCATAGTCTATGAGTATTATACATACAGAGCCTGGTGTGGGCGGGGGCAGCTTCCTCAGCTCTGCTTCATGCTAAATCTAGAATCTCTGATTGTGTCAGAGCAGCTGCATCTAGTAAACTAAGTGATACATTGTTTGATTCAGCTTTTTGCCTACGGCCGGGATCACACATGCGAAGAAAACGTCCGTCGCTCGCATGTGAAATCCCAGCTCTGACACCGGCACTCGGGAGTGGAGCGAGCAGCTGTATGTAGTTCTATGCAGCCGCTCGCTCCACTTCCGAGTGCCGGCGTCAGAGCTGGGATTTCACATGCGAGTGTCGGACGATTTCCTCGCATGTGTGATCCCGGCCTACAACAGGTTTCTCTCTCATGGGGTAGCAAAAACCTTCTGACAAATTCCCTTTAATAAATCACCCCCTTTGACTCTTATTTATGGTAGTGTTGGTATGCTGAGAGTTGTAGTTGCACCACAGCTGGACACTTGCAGGTTACAAACCTCTACTGTGAAGTAAAATCATTGTATTAAATTGTTCTGATTCACAAGACATGATCATTGTAATCATCTGTTTCCATTAATGTTGACTTTACAGAGGGAAAACTGAATCCTTTGTAATCCATGGCCACAATACATTTTAGAAACATGAAAACTGCATATGATCCCCAAATATTTACACCTTAAGCAAATATTATAAGATTATATATTCTAGTCAGTAATGCCATTTTCAAAGATTAAAAATAACTGTTCTGCATTTGGCATTTATAGGAGGAAATATATAGTTTGCCGCAATAATATGGGACAATTCTATTCTAGTTAATGCAAATCAGAGGCGAGCGATCATGTTAATAGGCTGCAGAGCCCGATGAATCATTCCCATAGCAATGTTTGCCCACCTACATATTGTGCAAGTGCTGATGTAGGGATTGTGTTTTTAATTGAGCAGCCTAGTAAACGAAATAATTCTATAACCTTGGTGCCATTAGAGCGTTTGTGGTCTGAAAACCACTGACTTGAAATACCAGGATCAGGTAACAATGTAATTAGATCATAGTTGCCAACATAAGAATACAGTTTCCAGGGATACATTGAGGTTGGTCAGGCAAACCTGTGCACATCACATGTAAGCTATTTACATGAATAGAAAGCTTCCGGCGCGGAAGCGTGAGCACTCAACACCATCATACGCTGCTGTTAGAACTTGTAGAATATGCAATGTCTACTTATAGAAAAGTCAACAGATTTAAGGAGGTTGTCCACTACTTAGTCCAGTTGTCCACTACTTAGTCCAGCTGTCCACTATAGGTCATCAATGCCGTCTACTGTATGGTGGCCTCGTCCGGGTACGGCCCATACACTCGTTATTGATTTGAATAGGGGGCTGATGCGCAGTACCCAGCCATGGCCACTATAAAGTAACTAGTGATGAACCCGTTCTACGCCCGGGTAGCAAGCATTTTTATAGGTACATGGTCTCCCATTCTGGTATGTGCTGCCCCCCTCCTATCCTGGTATGCATGGCACCCCTCATCCCTATCCTGGTATGTATGGTCCCCTCACCCCCACCCAAATCTACTATGCATGGCACCCCATTCCTCATCCTGGTATGCATGGTCCCCTCATACCTATCCTGGTATGCATGTTACCTGCTCATTCATATCCTGGTATTCATGGTTCCCTCACCCCCAATCCTGGTATGCATGGTCCCCTCACCCCCCAATCCTGGTGTGCATGGTCCCCTCACCCCCCAATCCTGGTATGCATGGTTCCCTCCTGCCCAATCCTGATATGCATGGTCCCCTCACCCCCAATCCTGATGTGCATGGTCCCCTCACCCCCCTATCCTGATGTGCATGGTCCCCTCACCCCCAATCCTGATGTGCATGGTCCCTCACCCCCCAATCCTGATGAATGCATGGCCCCCTCACCCCCCAATCCTGATGTGCATGGTCCCATCACCCCTTCCTGTTGAGCATGGTCCCCTCACCCCCAATCCTGATGTGCATGGTCTCACCCCCCAATCCTGATGTGCATGATCCCCTCACCCCCAATCCTGATATGCATGGTACCCTCACCCCCAATCCTGATATGCATGGTCCCCTCACCCCCCAATCCTGATATGCATGGTCCCCTCACCCCCCAATCCTGATATGCATGGTCCGCTCACCCCCAATCCTGATATGCATGGTCCCCTCACCCCCCAATCCTGATGTGCATGGTCCCATCACCCCCAATCCTGATGTGCATGGTCCCCTCACCCCCCCAATCCTGATGTGCATGGTCCCCTCACCCCCTATCCTGGTATGCATAGTCCTCTCACCCCCTATCCTGGTGTGCATGGTCCCCTCACCCCCCAATCCTGATGTGCATGGTCCCCTGGCAAGCATTTTTAAAGGTATATGGTCTCCCATGCTGGTATGTGCTGCTCCCCTCCTATCCTGGTATGCATGGCACCCCTCATCCCTATCCTGGTATGCATGGTACCCCTCATCCCTATGCTGGTATGTATGGTCCCCTCACCCCCACCCAAATCTGGTATGCATGGCACCCTATTCCTCATCCTGGTATGCATGGACCCCTCATCTCCCAATCCTGGTATACATGGTACCTGCTCATCCATATCCTGGTATTCGTGGTTCCATCACCCCCCCAATCCCGGTATGCATGGTCCCCTCATCTCCCCAATTCCGGTATGTATGGTCCCCTCACCCACCAATCCTGGTATGCACGGTCACCTCCCGCCCAATCCTGGAATGCATGGTCACCTCACCCCCCAATTCTGGTATGAATGGTCCCCTCACCCCCAATTCTGGTATGAATGGTCCCCACACCCCCCAATCCTGGTATGAATGGTCCACTCATCGCCAATCCTGATGTGCATGGTCCGCTCACCCCCCAATCCTGATGTGCATGGTCCGCTCACTCCCCAATCCTGATATGCATGGTCCCCTCACCCCCCAATCCTGATGTGCATGGTCCCCTCACCCCCCAATCCTGATGTGCATGGTCCCCTCACCCCCCCAATCCTGATGTGCATGGTCCTCTCACCCCAACCCTGATGTGCATGGTCTGCTTACCCCCAATCCTGATGTGCATGGTCCCCTCATCCCCAATCCTGATGTGCATGGCCCCCTCACCCCCCCAATCCTGATATGCATGGTCCCCTCACCCCCCAATCCTGGTATGCATGGTCCCCTCACCACTCTATCCTTATGTGCATGGTCCCCTCACCCCCCCAACCTTGTTGTGCATGGTCCGTTCACCCCCAATCCTGATGTGCATGGTCCCCTCACTCCCTATTCTGGTATGCATGGTCCTCTCACCCCCTATCCTGGTGTGCATGGTCCCCTCACCCCCAATCCTGATGTGCATGGTCCCCTCACCCCCCAATCCTGGTATGAATGGTCCCCTCATCGCCCAATCCTGATGTGCATGGTCCGCTCACCCCCCAATCCTGATGTGCATGGTCCGCTCACCCCCCAATCCTAATGTGCATGGTCCCCTCACCCCCCAACCCTGAAGTGCATGGTCCTCTCACCCCCCAACCTTGATGTGCATGGTCCCCTCACCCCCCAATCCTGATGTGCATGGTCCCCTCACACACCCCAACCCTGATGGGCATGGTCCCCTCACCCCCCAACCCTGATGTGCATGGTCCCCTCACCCCCCAACCCTGATGTGCATGGTCCCCTCACCCCCCAATCCTGATGTGCATGGTCCCCTCACCCCCCAATCCTGATGTGCATGGTCCCCTCACCCCCCAATCCTGATGTGCATGGTCCCCTCACCCCCCAATCCTGATGTGCATGGTCCCCTCACCCCCCAATCCTGATGTGCATGGCCACCTCACTCCCCAATCCTGATGTGCATGGTCCCCTCACCCCCCCAATCCTGATGTGCATGGTCCCCTCACCCCTCCAATCCTGATGTGCATGGTCCGCTCACCCCCAATCCTGATGTGCATGGTCCCCTCACCCCCCAATCCTGATGTGCATGGTTCCCTCACCCCCCAATACTGATGTGCATGGTCCCCTCACCCCCCAATCCTGATGTGCATGGTCCCCTCACCCCCCCAACCCTGATGTGCATGGTCCCCTCACCCCCCCAACCCTGATGTGCATGGTCCTCTCACTCCCCAACCCTGATGTGCATGGTCCGCTCACCCCCCAATCCTGATGTGCATGGCCCCCTCACCCCCCAATCCTGATGTGCATGGTCCCCTCACCCCCCAATCCTGATGTGCATGGCCCCCTCACCCCCCAACCCTGATGTGCATGGTCCCCTCACCCCCCCAACCCTGATGTGCATGGTCCCCTCACCCCCCTATCCTGATATGCATGGCCCCCTCACCGCTATTAAACTGCACAGATACCCCAAAAAAAACAAACATTTATACTCACCTTTCATCCCTGTGCTCCAGCGCTGTTCCGTTCTGCTGGACGCCGGGGAGGAGAGCGGCGCCGGAGTACGCGCATGCCCATACTGCGCGGTCCGGCGCCATATTGCTGAAGACACACTGTAAATGTGTCTTCAGCAAAATGGCGCCGGATAGCGCTATTGCGCATGCACGATCCGACGCCTGGTCTCCTGCCCCGGGAGAAGAGAAGCGCCGCGGCAACGCTCCTCCCGGTCAGGTAAGTATGTGAGTATGGCGCCGGAGATCGCGGTATGCATCCAGTACACATACCGCGATCTCCGGCGCCATACACAGTTCTCACCGCTGGATGCCTCACTCTGTCTGGAGCCAGACTGTGCAGGCGTGTCGCGCTTGCGCAGTCTATAAAGGCTTCAGACAGAGTGACGCTCCTAGCATTATATTATAGATAAAGTAGACGGAGCTGTGCAGCTCCGCAATCGATCAGTTCTGGCCGCCGCCAACATTGAGAACAGCTGACCAGTAGGATTGCCGGGTGTCACACCCCAACCGATCAGACATTGATGACCTCTCCAAAGGATACCCCTTAGACTCCAGTAAAAGGTCTCTGATGCAGCCAAATCAGATCTCATGCTTTGCACTGAGGAGTGACAACACCGTGAAACACGTATCTGTAAACAGATTCTGGTTTGGCTTTTATGCTAAGTCGTGTGACATGACTCGTTAAAGAGTCAATATTGACTTTCAGAATTGCTACTTCCAATAGGTGGCACTACACTTTTTGCTTTCTTCCTCTCTGAAGAGTCAATTTACACATTTAATATTTCTGAAAAATGTACTTTTAACTCATTTTTTATGGAGTCTTTTGAAAACATGGAAGAGCATGGCAGATTCTGATCAAAGCCCCTTTTCTATAGAATAGTAGCTCTTCCATGGGCTATTGTTGGGTGCTTGCACCAAGGGGCCTGCTCCAATTGACTACATAGTGACTTAATCAATTGAAGTCCTGTCCGGGTCACTGAGAAAAGCAGAGATTGATTTTCCAGTTGGCAGCAGTTTATTTCTTCACCCAGAGGCAGCGTCATCCAGAATGCCAGCCATCATTGACTACCCAAGAAAATCAAGTCATTTCGAAGATGGCCAAGAGAATGTTACCGTTTCAAGTATTCTGTTGCCTATTAAGGAAAATTCACACTTACATTTGTGACTGTGCTGCCTTTGTGAGGAGGTGATACAAACATCATAAAAGTTCTGAACAGCTCCATTTCAGCAACACTTACATTCATTGTGTGACTTCCTGCTAAAGTATACTTCAAAATACACTTCAGCCGAAACTGAAAACTATTATATTAAGCGTAACGAAAAGCTACGACTTCCAGACTGCAGCAGGTACAGTCTGGTGATATAGACCGTCTCCGGAGACGTGCCTTACTGATGGCCAATATAAGCCTAAATTATCGATGACTCACTTCTCAGAATCTCGGTGCTGCCTTTCGTCCAGTTTCTGGCACTACATGTACAATACTTGACTTCTTTCTCCAATAATGGAAGCCACTTTCTTGCTTTTTGTTTGCAGTTGCCTCTATCCATGGTGCTGAACGGCAGGGTCTGCATAACTAGGTCACCAACTAATTATTTGCTATACAAATTGCAGTCATTTTGCTTGATATTGTTGGCCGGTGTTATGCTGTTAGTTGGTGTGTTGAAGTGTTTTCATGTTGCTGATGTTTTCAATATTACTGTTGTTAAATGGTAAAAAGAATGAATGCACAAAACTACTTTTACATTAAAGAAAATTTTATGCAATTTTAAAGGGTTTTCCATGGGCGAATGTGCAGTATGCTGGCATGTAAAAAGGTGTATTCGTGAGTATATTATGGATGAAAATGCTGTATTATGTGCTGTATTGTGGAACAGTTTAAGAAAATATGAAAAACTGAATCTGAAGATAAAAGAAGCTTATTCATTTTATATTGGGTGCAACAATGCTGTCCCCAGGGTTTACAAGTTTAAAGGGGTTGTCCAGTCTAAAGTTACAAGTCTGCAGTCATTCTATGTGACTGCAGACTTGTGAATACTCATTTCACGGGCACTGCCTGGGAGCAGGAGGTCATGTGAGTGAAAGCATGTGATATGCATACTCCCGGCCACATTCCGACCAGATGGGTACGGCCTCGCTCAATGCAACTGTATGGACCGAGGCAAGAAACTGTCTAGTCGTAATGTGGCCGAGAGTATGCATATCACATACTTGTGGTCATTTCACCGCCTGCTCCCCGTGACAACACCAGAGAATCCTCACAGCACGATGTAAAGATTCACAAGTCTGTAGTCACATACAGTGACATCTCACATAGTACAGTCAATCCATAATAGTGCCCTATATTGCTATATAGTGACTAAGTGATGTCCCAACTGGTGCCATGATGTACGTTAGACTCAGTTCCTCAAGTAGGTGGATTATGTCCTCCAGCAAATTGCTTTATACATAGAATGCTACCTTACTATCTATAGTCTGCCTGTGTAAATTGCTTTATACCACCCAGTCCCATCCTTACATTCTGAATCTTTTCATTACAGACAACTTTGTCTTGTGATCGACAGCCTGACAACTAATACAGTACACATGCTCCTGTGTGGAAAGGACGAAGAATTTCATTGTGAAACGTGCGTCGTGTGTGTTGGGTCCCTGGTTTCATACACTTCAAGTAACGTTGCTTTTACTATTAGTCCTATATGTGTGGTCTATATGCTGTTAGATAGATTTGTGCTGTGCAGGATTGTCACTGTGACTTATTTACGCTTCACTCAGCACTTCTTTTTACTTTCGATATGGACACCATGTTTTTTCTGAGTTTTTTTTATATTTTACTAATTTCATATGGACCATACCGTGTATTATATGCTATACTACCCAGGTGTACCCACTTCTTTATTTCCTGTATTTGTTTCTCGCATTCATGTTTGTCTATTGTGATACTGATTTTATATATATATGTCTTTTTAATAATTTATAATAAAGATTTTTTTTAGCCCTCTATAAAGACGTTTAAGAAGTGTTTTTGTGTAGAAAGGAGTTCAGCTTCTGACAGTTCTGCCTTATATGAGACAGCACTGTTATGGTAGGCAAGTCTCTATAATAAATTACTCCAGAGTTATTAAACTCATCTGATTCACTTTGATTATCTATATGTTTTTAAGTAATGTATGCAGAATGCCCAAAGTTTTTCTATAAGGTTCAGCTTCAACCTGTTTCCCCTGCCTTCTGCTTGAGAAAGCTGACATGGAGTAACCTAGCACCAAGTTTAAGGAAGAGTAGATAAGCTAAATCTAAAAACCTAGAATACACTGAGACCCTACACTGTAAGTCAGAAGTCAGCAGGTCTAGGTCACTGCTGCCATTAGTTTGGCCCTGGAGCAGAGCAACGACAATATGATGAATCTGCATCCACACTGAAACACGAGAGCCATCATTGGAAATGTAGTCTGCATTAGGAGAGCCATATCAAAAGAGAAATCTGCCATTTTGGCATTAACACTGAAATAGCAAACTAACTAAACAGGTATTCACAAGGTGTCCAAAACGACTTTCACATTATACTGTAATAATATAACCTCTGTTATACTATAAAACCAAGAAAGATACTGGAGTGCAGCTTTAAAGTATATTACATGTAGTGATTACACAGGCATAGCTAGGGGATTGGTTCAAGGGGGGCGGTGGGCGCAAAACGCCTGAATGGGCCCCTATCCAGGTAACCATGATATCAACTATGGTGGCACAGGCCAATAGTGTATGTAGGAGAACTTCAGCAGATGACTGTGCTGTTACTAAAAAAAAAAATCTCTATACAAAACTTAACACTGATATTACTGTCATATGCTGACTATTTAGCGATTGATACCAGTGCTGCAGAACATGTAAGAGATTACAGCACAGTTACAGATAATGACTTACCGCTGACGTTCTTTTGGTGGAGTGGTTCACTTTTCCCATCTTTTCCATCTGGCCCAGATTAACATGGCAACTTCTTCCAGCTAGGACTCATCTACAGAGATTACAACAAAGACACATCTGACTTCTCACATTTCGAGCACTTTCCCCATCTATCCCCAACCTGCACAAACTTCTCATCCTGCTGATACCCAATACTGAGCCACTGCTGGCATATGTGTCCCTATTACTGCACCTACTGTGTGATACTGTGTTCCCTCTAATTTTCTTCCTACTGAAGTCCTAGAGTCCCTTTTATTGCACTCATAAAGTATGACGTCAATTAAAGTGCCCCACAAACACTTTAAGATACCTCCACAGTGAATTCCTCCAAGGTACCCTCCATATGCACAGTATGATGGCCCTATTGTACCCAACCCTCAACTCCCCAGAAAAGTATGATGGGTGACCCCAACACAATATGATCACACGACTGTGCCCCCCACACAGCCCTACATGCAGTATAATGGGCCTACATATAGTATAATAGCCCCACACCTCTCCACACTGTGTAATTGCCACAACACAGTCCTTCACACAGTATGATGGACCCCACACAAACCTTCACACTTTATAATTGCTTGCATAAATTATAAAGACTCCCACATAGCCATCCAAATATTCTAAAAGCCCCATACAGCCTTCCATATAGTATAATGCATTCCCCATAGTCCTCCATATAGTATAATGCACTCCTATAGTCCTACATATAGTATACTGCACTCCACATAGTCCTCTATACAGGGTGGTCCAAAAATAGGTAGACAGTATGTGTAATAGGTTATGAAGGGGGAGATTTATCAAACATGGTGTAAAGTGAAACTGACTCAGTTGCCCTTATCAACCAATCAGATTCCACTTTTCATTCTTCACAGACTCTTTGGAAAATGAAAGGTGGAATCTGATTGGCTGCTAAGGGCAACTGAGTCAGTTTCACAGATCCAGTTTTCACAGATAAATCTCCCCCAAAATGGCAAATAATTTAAATACAGAACAAAGAAAATGGATTTTAAAAGAGTATTGGAAATCTCAAAATGCTGAAATAGTTAGAGCAAATTGGGTCGAAACATTTGGTACTCAAGCCCCAAAGAGACAAACCATTTACCACATTCGTGACAAATTCGATGCCTCTGGCTCAAACCTTAATGCTTCAAAAACTGGTCGACCCAAAACAGCCTGTACAGAAAATAATAAACAACTTGTTGCTGAAACATTTGTTCAGAGTCCAAAAAAGTCATCAGAAGAGTCTCTTTAGAATTGGGTATTTCACGAGCTTCCATCATGCAAATCCTGAAATCTATTGGGTGGAAAACTTATTGTCTACGTCTAATTCATGGTTTATTGGAGGATGATCCAGACAGGCGGCTGCAATTTAGTGAGATTATGCTTAAACGAAATTGAAGAAAATCCAGTGATTTTAGATAACATTATGTGGAGTGATGAAACTTCTTTCACATTATCCGGCCACATTAACAGACATAATTGTATTTACTGGTATAATGAGAACATGCATTTAACATTAGAGCAACAACTAAATGAGCCTGGTGACAATGTTTCGGGTGGTATTTCAAGTTTTGGGTGTTTTTGGACCATTTATTTTGATGGAACAGTCACAGGAGATAAGTATCTGGAAATTCTAGTGAATCAAGTTGTTCTCCAGTTACAGCAACAGCCTAATTCAAATGACCTTTATTTCCAACAAGATGGGGCACCTCCACATTATTCAGAGTAGTCCGCGAGTATCTTGATGAAACATTTCCCAATAAGTGGATTGTCCGAAGAGGCCCACTTGATTGGCCGGCGCGTTCACCAGACTTGACCCCAATGGATTTTTTCTTTTGGGGAGTACAGAGTTTATAGTCGAAAACCAAAAGTGTCAGTGATTTGAAAAATTACATAAGAGATGCATTTCAAGAAATTAATACCCAAAGAGACTTGTGCAAAAATGTTTGTCGAAACGTAAGAGGCAGACTTCAAAGCTGTGCAAATTGTGATGGAAAACAGTTTGAGCACCTGAGTTGATAAAATTTAAGGGCTTTTGTATTATTGTTCAGAATAAAATTTAATTGTCAATGTTATGCTTGTGTTAGTAAATATAATTTTATATATAAATCAAAATAAATGTTATTATTTTCTGTCCACCTACTTTTGGACCACCCTGTATAATATAATGCGCTCCTCATAGTCCTCCATATATCTGAAGGCAGTTGTATAGGCTGTGAAGATACGAGATGTGCAGTATCTGAAACAATGGATACTGGAAGCCTGTGCTAGCATTTCTTCTGTGGTGTTGCTGTCCATGTGTCAAGAATGAGAGAAGAGGGTTGCATTGACAATCCAACACAATGGGCAGCACTTTGAACACATTTTATAAGTGGTCATAAACTTGTAAATAACTCATGAAAGAATAAAGTTACGTTATAACCAAGTACACCATTGTTTTTCTTGTGAAATTCTCAATAAGTTTGATGTGTCACATGACCCTCTTCCCATTAGAAAAAATAAAGTTGGATCCTAAATGGCCAACTTCAAAATGGCCACCATGGTTACCACTAATCTTGAAAAGTTTTTCCCTCCCATATACTAATGTGCCACAAACAGGAAGTTGATATCACCAACCATTCCCATTGTAATGTATGTGATACAGTTCATATAGCGTCTTGTGCTTGGGTGCGATGAAAATACTTGAGACACAGGTTGAAAAAGAAAGTCTTGTATTGCTTCATACAAATTGGCAAAAATAAACACACAGGTTGCAAACACAGAAGCAGGAGACACAGCAGGCCAAAGTAATCTAAGTTCATCAATAACTCTCCACAACAGATTCAGATCTTCTTCTATGTTACGCAAGTCCATGCAACCGTGAGGCTTTCAAGAGCAGAGTTCAGAGTCCACAAGAGCTCCAGAGTTTCTCAGTAGAAATGGCTGGAGTACAAAGTCCAAGGCTTCAGGAGTCAGAACACAGGTTCACTGCAGGCCAGATTCTGAAGCACTGATTGCTCAGGTGTGGCTGTTTAAGAAGCAAACGGAGAGAATCAGGGCGGGAACATGCAAGCTGGAAAACTCCATTTTAACTGAGGGCAAGATAGCTGCAGCAAAACAGAAAGCAAAATGGCCGACGAACAAACTGAGTTTCAGAAACAGATATACAGAACCTTACATTACTCCCCCCTTAGGGGCAACCTCCGGATGACCTCAGACCAGGCTTATGTGGGTACCTCTGATGAAACTGACGGAGCAAGCGAGGAGCATTAACGTTATTGACTGGCTCCCATGAGTTGTCCTCCACTGGGTAGCCCTGCCATTTGATCAGATATTGTAACTGATTTCTATACAACCTGGAATCTAAAATCCTTTCCACCACAAATTCTTCCTGACCATCGACTAGCACTGGGTCAGGGCAAGGAGAAGAACGTCCAGGAAACGTATTGGGTGTCGCAGCCTTTAGTAGGGATACATGAAAGACAGGGTGGATTCTCATAGTTCTGGGCAATTGAAGACGACAAGCAACGGCACTTATAATCTTACTGATTTTATAGGGTCCAATGTACTTATGTCCCAACTTAGATGATGGAATCCTTAACTTAAGATTTCTGGTTGACAGCCAGACCAGGCTCCTACCTTAAAAACTGGTGCAGGTTTACGAAATTTATCTGCTGCCTTCTTGTACCTTTCCTGAGCCGATTCCAGATTCTCCTTTAGAAGATCCATATTCTTCTGTAAAGTCGTGACTCTTTCAGCCACTGCTGGCAAAGGCGTCTCTATGGGAAATCGTGGTAGAATATTAGGATGATAACCTAAATTAGAGAAAAAAGGAGACTGTTTAGTGGAGGCACTCTGAGAGTTGTTGTAAGAGAACTCAGCCAATGGAAGTAGATCACCCAATCATCCTGTAGGTGACAGATAAAACAGCGGAGATACTGCTCCAGGGTTTGATTGGTTCGTTCGGTTTGTCCATAGTCTGGGGATGAAAAGCAGAAGAAAGGTTTACTTTAATGTCCAATGCTGCACAGAAATTTTGCCAAAACCTAGAAGTGAATTGCACCCCTCGATCCGAATAACCTCATCCGGTACTCCATGTAAACGAAACACATCTTTAATCATCAAATTGATGTCTGTTTTGCAGTGGGTAAGCCGACACAAGGGATAAAATGAGCTGCCTTTGTTAAACGATCAACCACCACTAGAATAGTGTTTTCCCTTGAGAGGTTGGTAATTCCACAATGAAGTCCATAGAAATGGATCCCCACGGCGGGACGGGGTGGGAAGAGGCTGTAACAGACCAGTTGGTGAAGAGCGAGGTGTTTTGCATCTTGCACAAACTCACACGAAGTGACATAATCCAAAACATCCTTCCTACAAGTGGGCCACCAAAAGAAACGAGAAAGAAATTCTGTGTCTTTAGAATTCCTCTATGCCGGCTATTTTGGAATCATGAATGAGTTGCAATACTCTCAATCTGACTGTTTCAGGTATATACAGACGTTGTCCCAGAATCCACACACCATTCTTAAAGACAAGACTTACGTCCCTTGGGGGTTGAGCCAAAAAAGAATCCGCATGGTATGCTTCCTTGATGTCTTTAATTAGGTCTTGATGATGAATCACTCCTAGGAATCTAGAGTCAGGAAGAATAGTCTTAGGAGGAGTAATTGGACGTGTCTCTGCTGAGTAAATCCTAGAGAGTGCATCAGCCTTTCCATTGCGCGATCCTGGTCTATAAGAAATATAAAATTAAATTGGTTTAAGAAAAGATTCCCAGCGAGCCTGGCGAGGAGTCAGGCACTTAGCCGACCTGATAAACTCAAGATTACGATGATCTGTCAGAACGACTATTTGCTGTGCAGCTCCTTGCAGAAGGTGTCTCCATTCTTTGAAGGCGGCAATAATGGCCAACAACTCTCTATTGCCCACATCGTAGTTCTTCTCAGCCGAAGACAACTGCTGGGAAAAGAAGGCACAGGGATGCAAGACATTCTTCTCACCTGTTCTCTGAGAGAGTATAGCTCCCACGGCACAGTCTGAAGCATCCACCTCTATTATGAAGGCAAGCTCTGGGTTGGGATGTACTAGAATAGGTGCAGTGGTAAATTTATCTTTTAGACGGGAAAATGCTTCCTGGGCTTGGGGAGTCCAGGAGAACTTAGACTCTTTCCGGGTAAGTTGGGTGATAGGTGACACTACCTCAGAGAAATTTCTAATGAAACGTCTATAGAAGTTTGCAAACCCGATGAAGCGCTGTACTCCTTCACATTTCTAGGACTTGGCCAATCATTGATGGCTTGGGTTTTACTTCCATCCATACTAATTCCTTGTGTAGACAGTACATACCCCAGAAATTGAATTTCGGTCTTATGGAATTCACACTTTTCAAGCTTGATGTAAAGATGATTTTGTCTTAGACGTTCCAAGACCATTCTCACATGTCCATGATGTTCCTCTGTGGAGTTAGAAAAAATTAAAATATCATCCAAATAAATTACCACGAATGTATCTAGGAGATCCCTGAAGATGTCATTCACCAAGTGTTGGAAAGTGGCTGGGGCGGTACTCAGACCAAAAGGCATAACCAGATATTCAAAGTGTCCATAGCGTGACCTGAATGCAGTCTTCCATTCATCCCAGGTCTAATACGGACTAAGTTATAGGCCCCACGAAGATCTAGTTTAGAAAAATTTTAGCATGTCGCACTCTCTCCAATAACTCAGGGATTAAAGGCAATGGATAACGGTTTCTAATAGTAACCTTATTAAGTTCCCTATAGTCTACGCATGGTCTCAGGGATCCATCTTTCTTCTTTACAAAGAATATGGGTGCCCCTGCAGGAGATGAAGAGGGGCGTATGAAGCCCTTGGCTAGATTTTCGTCTATGTACTCTTTTAAAGCCTTCAGCTCGGGCCCGCCAGGGGGTAGATCTTACCAAAAGGTATCTCTGCTCCAGGCAATAATTCAATTGGACAATCATATGGACGGTGAGGAGGAAGCTGGTCAGCGTTCTTCTTGTCACATAAATCCACATAGTCCTGGTATACAGCTGGTAATTCAGGGACTGACATGGTTCCTTTAGGAACAGAGCAAGCTGAAATTTTTTGACTCATCTGTTTCTCTGGGAAGTGTAATTCCTTGGTCTCCCAGTTAATGGTAGGATTCTGAGCCTGCAGCCATGGTAGCCCTAGAATAATGGGAAAGTGAGGAGAAGAGATAAGCATAAAGGACAGTTTCTCTTGATGATCTTTACCATAAGAACCTTTAAAGGCTCTGTTTCCTGATCCACTGGTCCAGAGGTCAGCAGGGAGCCATCCACAGTTTCCATCTGTACGGGAGCAGCCTTCTTCACTGAACGTATTCCCTGTTTTAGAGCAAAGGAGACATCCATAAAATTTCCACTTGCACCTGAGTCGATCATGGCAGAGCTAGACACCCAGGCTGAGTCAACCCAGAGTTTGATGGAAAGAAAACAGTGAGAATTGTTTTTCTTACAACTCAGCTGGGACACCGCTGAGGAAACTTGAAAGATGGCAGCATTTACACAGTCAACGTCCTCAGAGGTAACGGAGTTTAAGTCCGAGAAATCAAGATCTGCTGCGGCAGCTATCTCTGGAGCCTGAGGCTCGGACCTGACAGATCCCTCTCGCAACACTCACAATGAATGAGTGCTGCAGTAGTCTTGCGAGAACGGCTGGGACAGTTAATAATAAAGTGCCCTGACTTACACCAGTAAAAACATAGATTCTCCTTAAAACGATGTTCCTTGCGTGCATCACTAACCCGTCGTAGCAAAGAGTCTACCTGCATGGGTTCAGGTTCAGGTTCCCGTGTAACCCTATTCAAAGGTTCCTTAGTGGAGAGGAAGGTAGGAAAAGGTTAGTACGATTGCTTTCGAACCATCTCTCTTGCCTGCGTTCAGTTTAAACGAGTATCAATACGGATGCAGTAGTTAATAAAGTCACCTAACGCAGTGGGAGGGTCGGCACGAGCAAGTTCATCCTTAATTAGTGGGGATAACCCCTTTCGAAAAATAGATTTTTTGGCGGAATTGTCCCAGGTGGTATCAAGGGCCCATCTCCTGAAATCCAAGGCATATTCAGCTACTGAGTGCTTACCTTGGCGCAAAACTAACATGGCTGCTTCAGCTGTTGCACCTCGATTGGGGTCATCAAACACCTGCCCCATGGCTGAAATAAAGTCATCAAGGTGATTCAAACAATCATCCTCAGTCTCAATCAGAGGGTTTGCCCATATCAAACGCTTGTTGGTAAGCAACATAATTATAGTAAGCACCTTAGATCGTTCAGTAGGAAATTGTGAAGCATGTGCAGAAAAAAAAGATTACATTGATTAACAAATCCCCTGAATTTTTCACGTTCACCACCAAAACGAAAAGGGGGCAACTTGGGAATCCCAGAACTCGGGGCCATGGCAGGAGCCTGGACTCGCCCCTCTAGAACCTCAATCCTGGCTCGCAAATCCTGAGTAGTCTGTCCAACCACTTGCAAATTGTGATTATTTAGGTCCTGAAGATTTGTAAGACGGGTCTTTATATTCTGCAAATCTGCAAGGATATTATCAGTCACTCCACAAAGTTCCTTTATGCGGGCCTCCATTTTCCAGATCTTTTAAAACAGGATACTGGAAGAAGAGGAGAGAAAAAAAAACAATAGTGTTCACCTGTGGCAACACTGAAGAAAGAAAAAACTTTAAGGGGAACTGCTCACCTGGAATGGTTGTGAGAAGTCACAACCACTATCATCACAGAAAGCTTTCAACCAGACATCTGATATCCAGAGTTTCAGCAGACAAAAGAGAAGAGAAAAAAAAAAACAATAGTGTTTACCTGTGATAACTCTGCAGAAAAAAACTTAAGGGAATTGCTCACCTGGAATGGTTGTGAGAAGTCACAACCACTGTTATCACAGAAAGTACAACCGGACATCCGATATCCACAGTACAGCAGACAAGCCTTTCCAGACCCAGCAGACACTAACGTTTGGCTTCAGAATCTTGTAATGTATGTGATACATCTTCAAAGGCTTGTGCAATTGTGATGGAAAAACTTGAGACCTGAGTTGAAAATAAGGGCTTTGTATTGCTTCAATAAAATTGTAAATGTCAATGTTAGTTGTGTAGAACATATAATTTATGAGAAAGATGCAAATAAATTTTATTAGTTTCGTCAATAACTCTTGACCACCTGATTAATAATCTCTCCTATAGTTCCATATACTGCAACAGTTGATGGCTTGAAGAACGAGATGTGTATCACTGAGTCACATGGAGCTTCAGATTTCTCGTGGGCTATCAGTGTGCAGAGTAGAAGTAGGTTCATGACAATCCAACATCAATGGGCAGATTTGAAGCACTATTTATAGTGGTCATAACTTGTATAACAGAAGAATAAAGAGTATAACCAAGTCATGGTCGGGAAATTGCAAAGTGGGAAAACTCCTTTTAAATAAAGGGCAATGACTGAAAATGGCACCAGACACTAACTGAAAAGTTTTGCCCGTCCAATACTAATGTGCAAAACAGATATATCAGCAACCATTCCCATTTTATTTAGGTGTATCCATATAAATGGCCCACCCTGTTTAATGCACTCCCCATAGTCCTCCATATAGTATAATGCACTCCCCAATAGTCCTCCATATAATATAATCAATAATAATTCGCAGCACTTTACATTATAGAGGGGACGTGTACAAATAATAGACATTACAGCATAACAATAAACACAGATCAAAGTAGATACCAAGAGGAATGAGGGCCCTGCTCGCAAGCTTACAATCTATGAGGAAAAAGAGGAGACACGAAAGGTAAATGGTAACAATTGCTTTCATTGTTCGGACCAGCCATAGTGTAAGAATCGGGTGTTCATATAATTTTGCATGAACCAGTTAACAGCCAAAGTATGTAACAGTACAGACACAGAGTGCTATTAAATGCATAAAGTGGGTGAGAACATAATACGAGGTGCCTGATTATGGTAAAAAAATTTTGATTGGGCCAAGAGGGATAGTTAGGTTAATGCGTTGAGGCCGTAGGCCAGTCTGAACAAATGCATTTTTAGGGCACGCTTAAAACTGTGGGGATTGGGGATTAATCATAATAACATGGGTAGTGCATTCCAAAGAATTGGCGCAGTACGTGAAAAGTCTTGGAGACGGGAGTGGGAGGTTCTGATTATTGAGGATGCTAACCTCAAGTCATTAGCAGAGACAAGGGAGGAGATGTAGGGTGGTGCTGAGCCATGGACTGTTTTGTGGGTAAGGGTAATAAGTTTGTACTGGATTCTGTAGTGGCTGGGTAACCAATGTAATGACTGGCACAAGGTAGAGGCATCGGTATAACGATTGGTGCGGAATATGATCCTGGAGGCAGCATTCAAGATAGATTGGAGAGGGGAGAGTTTGGTAAGAGGGAGACCGATTAGTAGAGAGTTACAATAGTCCAGACGAGAATGAATACGAGAAACAGTAAGGGTTTTTGCAGAGTCGAAAGTAAGAAAAGGTCAAATTCTAGAGATGTTTTTGAGGTGGAGATAACAAGAGCGAGCCGGTGATTGGATGTGGGGGGTGAATGAAAGCTTGGAATCAAGTATGACCCCAAGACAGTGGGCATGTTGCTGGGGAGTAATGGTGGAACCACACACGGAGATGGCAATGTCGGGCAAAGGTAGGTTAGTAGAGAGAGAAAACACGAGGAGTTCCGTTTTTGACAGGTTCAGTTTGAGATAGAGGGAGGACATGATGTTGAAGACAGCGGTAAGACAATCACTGGTGTTTTCGAAAAAGGTAGGTGTGATATCGGGAGAAGAAGTGTATAATTGGGTGTCATCAGCATAGAGATGGTACTGGAAACTAAATCTACTGATCGTCCAATAGGGGCAGTATACAAAGAGAAGAGGAGGGGGCCTAGGACTAATCCTTGAGGAACCCCAACAGTAAGGGGAAGATGAGAGGAGGAGGAACCAGCAAAAGATACAGTAAAGGAGTAGTCAGAGAGATAGGAGGAGAACCAGGAGAGAGCGGTGTCCTTGAGGCCGATGGAGTGGAGCATAGTGAGGAGAAGCTGATGGTCCACTGAGTCGAATGCTGCTGAGAGATCCAAGAGAATTAGCATGGAGTAGTGACCATTACATTTAGCAGTTAGTAGATCATTAGAGACTTTAGTGAGGGCAGTATCAGTAGAGTGTAAAGAGCGGAAACCAGACTGAAGAGGGTCGAGAAGAGAGTTATCTGAGAGATAGCGAATAAGACTGGTGTGGACCAGGCGTTCCAGTAGTTTAGAGATGAAGGAAAGATTAGAGACAGGTCTATAGTTAGGGCCGAGTTAGTTTTGGCCGAGTGACGGTTTTTTAAATAATGGATATATGATGGCATGTTTAAATGAGGAGGGAAAGATACAAGAAGAGAGAGAGGGTGAATATTTTTGTTAGGTGAGAGGTGACTGCAGGGGAAAGGAACTGGAGGAGATGTGATGGAATGGGGTCACTGATGCAAGTGGTAGGGTGAGAAGATGTAAGGAGCCTGGTTACTTCTTCTGTGACTGGTTCACAGTCAGAGAGTGAGCTGGATGCAGTGGGGGAGGGAGGACAGTGCATGGTATGAAGGGATTGGGAGATAATTTCTTATCAGATGTGGTCAATTTTTTCTTTGAAATAATTGGCCAGATCGTCAGCGCGGAGATCTGTGTTTGGGACCTGCACTTTTGGGTTGAGAAGGGAATGAAAAGTGAGAAAGAGACGTTTGGGATTATTGGATAGTGAGGTGATGAGGGTGCTGAAATAGGTTTTTTTGGAGAGGTGAAGGGCAGAGTTGTATGTTTTAAGCATAAACTTATAATGGATGAAATCTTTGGGTAGATTAGATTTTCTCCACAGACGTTCGGCGCACCTGGAGCACCGCTGCAGGAAACGTGTTTGCAGCGTGTGCCACGGTTGTCGGCGTCTGTATCGTATTGTTCTATGTATAGGAGGTGCAATTTCATCCAGGGCACTTTGCAGGGTTTCGTTGTAATGCTTCAGTGCACAATCTGGACATGAGAGGGAGGAGATAGGGGCCAATGATGACTGCAAGTTTTTCATAAGTTTCTGGGTGTTAATGGCTTGAATGTTTCTATATGTGTGGAATGTCAGGGTGACCTGAGCAGGATGCCAGTTCTTGATAGGGAATGAAAGAAGGTTGTGGTCAGGGTGCGGGAGAGGGGAGTTTGTGAAATCATCCACTGAGCAAAGCCGGGAGAAGACCAAGTCGAGGGAGTTCCCGTCTTCGTGCATGGGGGAGTTAGTATGCTGCAAGAGGCTGAAAGAGGAGGTTACAGATAAAAGGTGAGAATTAGATGAGGAGAGGGGAAGAGCAGTGGGGATGTTGAAATCACCCATGAGGGTGGGGATGTCACAGGAAAGAATGTGGAAGCCAGGTGGCAAATTGATCCAGGAACTGATGACAAGGGCCGGGAGGATGATACACCACTGCCACTCGCATGGAGAAGGGGCTGTAGAGTCTGACAGCATGGACCTCAAAAGAAGGGAAGACAAGTGAGGGTACTAGAGGGATAACCTGAAAGGAACATTTGGGTGATAGGAGCAGACCAATGCCTCCACCTGCTCTGCTGTCCGATCTTGAGGTATGAGAAAAGTGTAGTCCACCATATCAGAGAGCAGCAGCAGCGGTGGTGTCTGACTGCCGGATCCAGGTTTCATTAAGAGCTAGAAGGTTAAGAGAATTTTAAAGGAAGAAGTCATGGATATATGCGTTCCCCATAGTCCTCCATACAGTATAATGCAGTCCCATAGTCCTCCATACAGTATAATGCAGTCCACTGACAAGCTCTATAGAAGATACTGTCCATCACTATAAGAGTGCAGAATTGGCTGGTATCCTAGGCAGTAAGCAATAACATTAAAAATTCCTCCTTTCTTGAGTAAATTGCAAAGTTGATCATTTTTAAAAGTACTTTGTAATGGTAACTACTTAATAATGGTTCTAATAAGAATAACCCTTTAGGTATTGTTTTACAATGTCATACTATATCCATAAACATTTACTGAACATAACTGATACATTTCTTTGAAATGATAAGTGACATGACATTGGTATAGCCAAAGTCGTATATGGTGTTCACCAGCACAGTATATTGGCAGGAAGGTATTGCCATCCATGGCCCCCAAGCATCATGAAGATTATTCTGTTCTCCTATGTTCACTTAAGCTAAGAAAGCCCCTACAAAATGTTTACTACCATGAAGTCAGTAACAAGCCATGTGGAAAAACACAGACACTTTGCTCCAGGCACAAACACCAACAGAAGGGGAAGTGCAGAGATTAGCAGACAGGAGCTGGAGGCAGATGTCACTAGATGTCTCTAACATATAAAATGCTCTAATGTAAAGCTCACGCACAAATAATACCATAATTGCTGCCTTCCAGCTCGTCCAGTAATGCACAGCTGTGTCTAAAAATGTACGTTATAAACTATTCCAGTGTGAAGTGTAACCACTGTCTATGGTGGCTGACCGGCAGTGAAGTGTCGAATCCTCCTGAGGATCTTCTGCATCACCGTACATGACAGTATATACACGTATAATCTTTAATCTGCTACACTGTTCTCCCATTGCTTCACCATTCAGTCCTCTCTTCTGGTCACAAACTGTGTAGGGTCGTTGTGATCTTTTGCTTCTTGATAGAGCAGTCTCTCTTTCTTTTTGCACTCATGTGTTGCTTGTTTGTACACAGCAGGTGTTTCTCCATAGCACGTTATGTCACTTTAGTTACATCATTACGCCTGTTGGACAATACCATCAGACCCGCCGTTGATCGATCTTCACTACTGATTGACGTTAGTGACATCTCATCTTGAAATTACTTTGCCAAGTGAAGAACAATACCAGAGTAGATGGTCGATGGATTGTTATCACCTTTATCTGAACATTTCTTAGGTTGGAGAAAATGTTATTTGGATCTGTTTTATCTTAGTATAATATTTTATTACAAAGTTATTTAACTTGAGTGATAAAAATTTGGATATTTAGTAAAACCAATTTAATAAAGATAAGAGAATTGATTAACAGGACCCCAATCCAGTGGCCACATCACTACTCTGTGGCTGCCTGAAGGGAGTCCTGCAAACCATTTCTACCTCTCCATATCCTTGGCATCTTTTCTGATTAGTATGCCAGGCATAACGCCTTGCGTGCATAACTCCGAAATGATGACGTCGCACAATGTCTACAAATAGGAAGAGAAGCCGTGGATGCCAACGGGTTTACAGGGCTCCCGCCAGAAGCCACAGAATAATGACATGGCCGCTGGACCATGGACCTGAGAATAAATTCTCTCATCCCCACAACATAACAATACAATTTAAATATTATGTACGAAAGATATGCACGCCATAAAGTTTAAGAACCCCAAGCTGATCCTAATGAACGTAAAATAATAGTAAAAGAAGTGGTACTCGAAAAGCATGGCTGCTTTCTTTCACAAACAGCTGCACATCTGTGTGTAACGTGGCGCGGGATAGTAGCCGTGGGTGAGATACTTGTCTCTTACACCCAGGTACCTTACTGAAGGTGGGGGTTCAGGCTGGGCGTGTGGACTTGTGGTGTGGGGGTGCTACACCCTTGCAGGCTGCATGTAACCGATGACTTGGATTGGCCAGGACCAGTTGTTTGACAGTTCAGTAAGGGAAATGTAATGTCAGTGCAGGCATCCCTGCACCATCCCCCTTCCCCCTCCTGACACTGATGCCAAAGTGCTTACCGCCACACCAGTGCTTTTCCAGTCCCCGCCGCAACTTCTTCCTTCCAGGACCTGTGCACAGTGCGCAGGTCTCTCAGGAGTGTGCTTAGGGCGCATGCTCGATCCCCACTTCTTAAAAGAGTTGCATGTGCACTCAGTGGCGTAGCAACTGTTTGTGGCACCCGGGGGCGGCAAATTTTAGGCCACACCCCTAGCCACACCCATTTCACTGGTCACACCCATATCCACGCCCTGACCACACCCACTTAGCACTGCTGATCACACTGTTTCATAAACAATAATTATAAACACATACCTCTCAACCGTCCCGGTTTCAGCGGGACAGTCCCGATTTCAGGACCCTGTCCGCTGTCCCGGCCAGGTGGTTTACTTTCCGGATTAGAATCGTACATACGGAAACCCCGGGGACCTCCCACACATTCTGGCAGCCACAAGTCATGTTCCATCGCTGACCTCATTTCCCCAGGATGTGGGGATCTCACCAGCTATGAGGCGCTCCATTCAATACCCGGCTCTCACTGAGCGAGACAGGCAGGATCTGGGGATCTCTTCATCTGTTGAACAGATCCCATGTTGAGATCCCCACATCCTGCTTGTCTCGCTCAGTGAGAGTCGAGTATTGTATGCAGCGGTCCGTACAATACCCGGCTCTCACTCCAACAGATCCAGCGGCTTGATGCGTCGCCGTTCTGAAGACTCTCCCGAGAACGAGTTACAGTACCTGCTGCTGTAAGCTGACCGCCGGAAATGAGGTCAGCGGTCATTTCCAGCGTTCAGCTGACTTACAGCACGTCACCTTCGGTGGAACGTGACATGTGGCTGCCAGAACGTGTGGGAGGTCCTCGGGTTTCCGCATGTACGATTCTAATGCGGGAAAGTAAACCTCCCGGCCAGGACAGCGGGACAGGGACCCAGCCCTACACAGATAACAGCATTCGCTCCGTCCCCACGCAGACCCATGCACATAATGGCACCCCTCCTTCCCCCTGCAGCCCCCAAGCACACAGATCCCGCAAGTAACAGGACCCTTGTACATGCGCGGCTCCGCTCTTTGTGGCCCTGTACACACACGGCTCCGCTCCACACACCTCACACGCACAAGGCTCCGCTCCGTACACCTCGTACACACACGGCTCCGCTCCGTACACCTCGTACACACACGGCTCCGCTCCGTACACCTCGTACACACATGGCTCCGCTCCGTACACCTCCGCTACGTACACCTCGTACACACACGGCTCCGCTCCGTACACCTCGTACACACACGGCTCCGCTCCGTACACCTCGTACACACACGGCTTTGCTCCGTACACCTCGTACACACACGGCTCTGCTCCGTACACCTCGTACACACGGCTCCGCTCCGTACACCTCGTACACACGGCTCCACTCCGTACACCTCATGCACACACAGCTCAGCTACATCCACACTGTAAACCCCTTATGATCCCACATATAAACTTACCATCATCCAGCACCATGACGACCAGTACAGCAGTTTCCTGCACACAGGGGCCTGATCATGTGACACCTAACTCCTCCCCTCCTGTGACCTCATCACAGGTCCTGCTAGCACCTTTACAAAGCACAGCACAGCAATGGTAAATGCTGGCTGTGCGAAGTTGGGAGGGCAAGGAAGGGGTGCATGGGGGGCGTGGCGACTTCTCACTGCAGGACACATAGTGTCCTGACCGAGCCAGCGAGCGGTGGGAGGGGTTAGAATCGGGACTGTTGGGGTATGGAATTGCTGCTGCTGCGCCGCCCCCACACACACGTGCTGCCTGGGCGGACCGCCCCCCGCCCACCCCACGCTACGCCACTGTGTGCACTTAGTTGTAAGGTCCCTGTATCGTCCTATCTAAACCTGATCCTGTCCGAACCTGATCTTGAACCTAGCTGCATCTTATCTTGGTTCTGATCTGCCTTGTCCCCATCTGTGCCTCGTTCTGCTTCTGCCCTGCCTGTACCAGTACCGGTATCCATACTGTCAAGCAGCCGTACCACATCCATCCATTCTGTGAGCCAGTTCCTGGCTGCTCTGACTCTCTGAGTTCATCCCTGCCTCACTGCACCTTTGGGATCAGCTTGTGCTGCTCCAGGGTCTTTCCTGGAGTGTTACCTGGCGTCTACCTGCGGCTCAAGTCTAACCACACCACCAGGGACTCTAGTGAAGAACCAGTTGGTCACTTAGTTACGCCCCTCCAGGCATTCCTCGGTCCATGGCACAGTGGTTCCACAACCATCAGCATGACTGAAAATCACCAGTCAAAAATAAACTTTTTTCTCAACGATAACTTAGGAGGGATTATATACAGTAGATAGCTGGTACACATCTTGATGAACATTTCCTTCACAATACGGAGCATTTTTCACACTCAGTTTCAATTGTTTCCTCTTTTCTCGTTTGTCCTCTATCTTCAATATCCCTCTCTACTTCACAACCTAGCTCAGTACTACAGTCCAGTTTCCAAGAGGCCTATTCTCTATCCGCGGTTCTGTGTCTTCTTTCCCCTCTAGGGAACCATATTGTCACTATAGCCGATACTTATTTTCTCTGTCTCTAACATTCTGGGACTCTAGCCACAGGCACTCTTTTCATCTTTCGTTCCCTGCCCTGACTTGGCCCGTTAACTCTGTGAATTATAAACTTTGGGCGGTACTGCTAGGTGTCCTGACCCAGGACCCGTCTCCGATGAAGCACTCTGTTCTTTTGGTCACTTCTCTCTCTTGCTCTCTGCTAGGCTCTCGCTATCCTCTGTCTCTGTCTCCTATTGTTAAGGACACCCGTGCCATGCGGCACTGCTCGCATTAAACCTTAGGTCTTTTCTCTATGCACACTAGGCCCTTTCTGATGTTCTAACAGGAAACTACCTCTTTCCCTTCAGCTTAGCTCCCCCCACTTTGAGCTAGTCTCAACCATTAACTCTTACCTTTCCTATTGTCAACAACACACATTGTCAATATCATTAATGTATTACACTAATTACATTTACAATATAACCATATACAGTGGTGGCCAAAAGTATTGGCACCCCTGAAATTCTGTCAGATAATACTCAGTGTCTTCCTGAAAATGATTGCAATCACAAATTATTTGCTATTTTTATCTTCGTTTAATTTGCTTGCAAGGAAAAAACACAAAAGAGAATGAAGCAAAAATCAAATCCTTGATCATTTCACACAAAACTCCAAAAATTGGCCAGACAAAAGTATTGGCACCCTCAGCCTAATACTTGGTTGCACAACCTTTAGCCAAAATAACTGCGATCAACCGCTTCCGGTAACCATCAATGAGTTTCTTCCAATGCTCTGCTGGAATTGTAGACCATTCTTCTTTGGTAACCTGCTCCAGGTGTCATGTGTGCATTGCCACGAAGATCGTCGCGGTTGCACATTCTGACTTCTCACAGCTGAGTTGCTGTTTCTTTGTGTTTGGCAGTTAGGGAGTTAATTCTGTCTGTGCTCAGTTCTGGGACTGGGTGCAGTTTCTCCGGCTGCAATTAATTA
>JARQOD010000008.1:74621394-74703435 GCA_033576555.1 Oophaga sylvatica
ATGAGGGCTTGTGTTTTCACAGGATAAGTTGTTTTGAATGACAAAATTTAATTTATTTTATCATATAATGTGCTAAAAAAAGCAAAATGTATGAACTTTCACACTAGCCACTAAACAAAAAAACTAAGACAGAAGCACAGTTATTAAATACACCGCAGTAAATAAATAAATTGCATAGTACGTGAAAATATATGGTATTTAGTTAACATGTTTTTTGATTGAAAAAAATGCGAAAACCATCCCGCCTCGTCACGGCGACCATAATTGGGACAGTCATAACCCTAATTTTAAAAACCTTACCGTTTGTCAAGCATGCATGTAGATAAGGGCTGAAAAGGACTGAGCACACCCTTTGGAATATATAACTGCAATCAATAACTTCTTATAACCATCAACAAGCTTCTTATACTTCTCAACTGGAATTTTGGACCACTCTTCTTTTGCAAACTGCTTCAGGTCTCTCATATTTGAAGGCGCCTTCTCCCAACAGCAATTTTAATATCTCAGATGTTCAATGGGATTTAGATCCATACTCATTGCTGCCACTTCAGAACTCTTCAGCTCTTTGTTTTCATCCATTTCTGGGTGCTTCTTAAAGTATGTTTGGGGTCATTGTCCTGCTGGAAGACCCATGTTCTAGTATGCAAATCCGGCTTTCTGACACTGGGCACTACATTGCGACCCAAAATCCATTGGTAATCTTCATATTTCATGATGCCTTGCACTCAGTTAAGGCACCAACACAATACCAAAACATCTTTGAATCTCCACCATATTTGACTGGTGGTATCATGCTCTTTTCTTTGCAGGCCTCATTCCATTTTCAGTAAACGGTAGAGTGATGTGCTTTACCAAAAACTTTATCTTGGTCTCATCTGTGCACAAGACACTTTCCGAGAAGGATTTTGGCTTACTCATGTAGATTTTGTCAAACTGCTGTGAAGCTTTTTTATGTCTGTTTGTCAGCAATGGGGTCCTTCTGAGTGTCCTGCCATAGCATTTCATTCCATTCAAATATTGACAAATAGTGTGCGCTGACACTGATGCACCTTGAGCCTTTAGGACAGCTTGAATTTCTTTGGAACGGGTCCTGAATGATTCAGGACCCTTTGAAGCACACATTCTTGTAACATCCGTGTGCTGTCCAAGTCCGTGTGTCCATGTGCTGTCAGTGTGCTGTCAGTGTGATACGTATGGAATGAAATGCAGCATAGAAATTAAAGAGTGTTATGTATTAAAGATGTTCAAAGATAGAGATAGTGATAAGGAACATGAAAATGCTTTGTGTGTTTTTTTCTGTACTTGTTTTTTTTTTTAAATAAATTAATTTTTTTAAAAACGGTGTGGCTCCAGCATAATTGTCATAACCAGCAGAGGGAATGCAGACCGCTGGGGGCTGATGTTAATAATCTGGGAATGTGGCAATATCCCAAAAGGTTCCCAGGCTACTAATACAGCTCACAGCTGTTTGGTTAGCCTTTACTTGTTAGTTTACAGGGGGAGAATCCAGGAAAAAATGAGGTAGAGTCTCCTTATAGTTTCTAACCAGAAAAGGCTAAACAGACAGCTGTGGGCTGATATTAATATCCAGGGAAGGGGCCATGGATGAAGCTAGGCTAAAGGCTGGGAGCCAGTAGTGTAGCTACCGGGAGGGCAGAGTGGCGGTGGCCCCGGGCCCCGCGCTCTGAGGGGGCCCACCTGGAGCTACGCTACTGTACCTGTATTGGCACGCACAGCGCGCCAACACAGTTACATTTTGCAGTAGAGCAGGGAGAATCGATCTCCCTGCTCTGCCGCCCGGCCGCTATGGAGCCCTGAGCAGGCTGTGGGGGGCCCGGTGCCAGCAGTGGGCCCCCCGCCCATCTTCAGAGAGTCAGCTGTATCGGCATCTAGCCGATACGGCTGACTACATTGTGAGAGAAGGAGCGAGCGCTCCTTCTCCCATAATCCCCCTCTCAGCGTCTGACAGCGGGCGCGATGACATCACTGCCCGGCGCCGGCAGTCAGACGCTGAGAGGGAGAGCAGTGAGCAGCGCAGGAGCCGGGAGCAAGAGAGGTGAGTACAGGATTTGTTATTTTTGTAATGGGGTTGCATTATCATACAGAGGCTCCATATGGGTGTGCATTATAAATAATATATACAAAAAAAAGGCTGCACTCTAGCATACTAAAGCATGACAATATTGAATACATGAAATTTAGAATAGCAATATGGCTTTGGAATATAAGGAAAAATTTGAGACGCTTAGTATAAATATTTGGCCAAACATTTTAAAGCCCACCAACCATCGTCAAGGTGGTCTCAATACTGGTGAGTCCCTGACCTAATGTGAACATACCTCTATTAGGCTGATATCTGAATTTCTGGGTGAATATGCACCTCTGTCAGCAATGCCTGCATTTATGGGTAAAGTAGGGACCTGGTGTAATTAAAATCACCACCTGGTGGGGGCGGAGTGCTCGGTCAGCAAGCTAACATTCAATAGACAAAAAAACCTGACTGGCACATCCAGACTAATGTGAACTAGGTGCAAACCAAGGGAAGCTACCCCCATGTAAAACATACAAAAAAGGCTGCACTCTAGCATACTAAAGCATGACAATATTGAATACATGAAATTTAGAATAGCAATATGGCTTTGGAATATAAGGAAAATTTTGAGACGCTTAGTATAAATATTTGGCCAAACATTTTAAAGCCCACCAACCATCGTCAAGGTGGTCTCAATACTGGTGAGTCCCTGACCTAATGTGAACATACCTCTATTAGGCTGATATCTGAATTTCTGGGTGAATATGCACCTCTGTCAGCAATGCCTGCATTTATGGGTAAAGTAGGAACCTGGTGTAATTAAAATCACCACCTGGTGGGGGCGGAGTGCTCGGTCAGCAAGCTAACATTCAATAGACAAAAAAACCTGACTGGCACATCCAGACTAATGTGAACTAGGTGCAAACCAAGGGAAGCTACCCCCATGTAAAACATACAAAAAAAGGCTGCACTCTAGCATACTAAAGCATGACAATATTGAATACATGAAATTTAGAATAGCAATATGGCTTTGGAATATAAGGAAAAATTTGAGACGCTTAGTATAAATATTTGGCCAAACATTTTAAAGCCCACCAACCATCGTCAAGGTGGTCTCAATACTGGTGAGTCCCTGACCTAATGTGAACATACCTCTATTAGGCTGATATCTGAATTTCTGGGTGAATATGCACCTCTGTCAGCAATGCCTGCATTTATGGGTAAAGTAGGGACCTGGTGTAATTAAAATCACCACCTGGTGGGGGCGGAGTGCTCGGTCAGCAAGCTAACATTCAATAGACAAAAAAACCTGACTGGCACATCCAGACTAATGTGAACTAGGTGTATAAAGTATAAAGCATGCTTTAGTATGCTAGAGTGCAGCCTTTTTTTGTATGTTTTACATGGGGGTAGCTTCCCTTGGTTTGCACCTAGTTCACATTATTCTGGATGTGCCAGTCAGGTTTTTTTGTCTATTAAATGTTAGCTTGCTGACCGAGCACTCCGCCCCCACCAGGTGGTGATTTTAATTACACCAGGTCCCTACTTTACCCATAAATGCAGGCATTGCTGACAGAGGTGCATATTCACCCAGAAATTCAGATATCAGCCTAATAGAGGTATGTTCACATTAGGTCAGGGACTCACCAGTATTGAGACCACCTTGACGATGGTTGGTGGGCTTTAAAATGTTTGGCCAAATATTTATACTAAGCGTCTCAAATTTTTCCTTATATTCCAAAGCCATATTGCTATTCTAAATTTCATGTATTCAATATTGTCATGCTTTAGTATGCTAGAGTGCAGCCTTTTTTTGTATGTTTTACATGGGGGTAGCTTCCCTTGGTTTGCACCTAGTTCACATTAGTCTGGATGTGCCAGTCAGGTTTTTTTGTCTATTGAATGTTAGCTTGCTGACCGAGCACTCCGCCCCCACCAGGTGGTGATTTTAATTACACCAGGTCCCTACTTTACCCATAAATGCAGGCATTGCTGACAGAGGTGCATATTCACCCAGAAATTCAGATATCAGCCTAATAGAGGTATGTTCACATTAGGTCAGGGACTCACCAGTATTGAGACCACCTTGACGATGGTTGGTGGGCTTTAGAATGTTTGGCCAAATATTTATACTAAGCGTCTCAAATTTTTCCTTATATTCCAAAGCCATATTGCTATTCTAAATTTCATGTATTCAATATTGTCATGCTTTAGTATGCTAGAGTGCAGCCTTTTTTTGTATGTTTTACATGGGGGTAGCTTCCCTTGGTTTGCACCTAGTTCACATTAGTCTGGATGTGCCAGTGAGGTTTTTTTGTCTACTGCATTATAAATAAGACTGCCTATGGGGGTACATTATAAATAAGACTGCCTATGGGGGTACATTATAAATAAGGCTGCCTATGGGGGTACATTATAAATAAGACTGCCTATGGGGGGTGCATTATAAATAAGGCTGCCTATGGGGGTACATTATAAATAAGACTGCCTATTGGGGTACATTATATATAAGACTGCCTATGGAGGTATATTATAAATAAGACTTCTTATGGGGGTACATTATAAATAAGGCTGCCTATGGGGGGTACATTATAAAATAAGGCTGCCTATGGGGTACATTATCAATAAGACTGCCTATGGGGGTGCATTATAAATAAGATTGCCTATGGGGTACATTATAAATAAGACTGCCTATTAGGGTACATTATAAATAAGACTGCCTACGGGGGTGCATTATAAATAAGACTTCCTATGGGGGTACATTATAACTAAGGCTGCCTATGGGGGTTACATTATAAATAAGACTGCCTATGGGGGGTGCATTATAAATAAGACTGTCTATGGGGGTGCATTATAAATAAGGCTGCCTATGGGGTGCATTATAAATAAGGCTGTCTATGGGGTGCATTATAAATAAGGCTACCTATGGGGGGTACATTATAAATAAGGCTGCCTATGGGGGTACATTATAAATAAGGCAGCCTATGGGGTGCATTATAAGTAAGGCTGCCTATGGGGTGTATTATAAATAAGACTGCCTATGGAGGGTGCATTATAAATAAGGCTGCTATGGGGTGCATTATAAATAAGGCTGCCTATGGGGGTGCATTATAAATAAGGCTGCCTATGGGGTGCATTATAAATAAGACTGCCAATGGGGGTGCATTATAAATAAGGCTGCCTATGGGGTGCACTATAAGTAAGGCTGCCTATGGGGTGCATTATAAATAAGGCTGCCTATGGGGGTGCATTATAAATAAGACTGCCTATGTGGGGTGCATTATAAATAAGACTGCCTATGGGGGTGCATTATAAATAAGGCTGCCTATGGGGTGCATTATAAATAAGGCTGCCTATGGGGGTGCATTATAAATAAGACTGCCTATGGGGTACATTATAAATAAGACTGCCTATGGGGGTGCATTATAAATAAGACTGCCTATGTGGTGCATTATAAATAAGGCTGTCTTTGGGGGGTGCATTATAAATAAGGCTGCCTATGGGGGTGCATTATAAATAAGGCTGTCTATGGGGAATGCATTACAAATAAGGCTGCCTATGGGGGTGCATTATAAATAAGACTGCCTATGGGGAATGCATTATAAATAAGACTGCCTATGGGGGTGCATTATACTACAAAGGCTGCCTATGGGGGGTGCATTATAAATAAGACTGCCTATGGGGGTGCATTATAAATAAGGCTGCCTATGGGGTGCATTATAAATAAGGCTGCCTATGGGCGTGCATTATAAATAAGACTGCCTATGGGGTACATTATAAATAAGACTGCCTATGGGGGTGCATTATAAATAAGTCTGCTTATGGGGTACATTATAAATAAGACTGCCTATTGGGGTGCATTATAATAAGACTGCCTATGTGGTGCATTATAAATAAGGCTGCCTATGGGCGTGCATTATAAATAAGACTGCCTATGGGGTACATTATAAATAAGGCTGCCTATGGGGTGCATTATAAATAAGGCTGCCTATGGGGGTGCATTATAAATAAGGCTGCCTATGGGGGGTGCATTATAAATAAGGCTGTCTATGGGGAATGCATTATAAATAAGGCTGCCTATGGGGGTGCATTATAAATAAGGCTGCCTATGGGGGTGCATTATAAATAAGGCTGCCTATGGGGAATGCATTATAAATAAGGCTGCCTATGGGGGTGCATTACAAATAAGGCTGCCTATGGGGGTGCATTACAAATAAGGCTGTCTATGGGGGGTGCATTATAAATAAGACTGCCTATGGGGGGTGCATTATAAGTAAGGCTGCCTATGGGGGTGCATTATAAATAAGGCTGCCTATGGGGGTGCATTATAAAACAGACTGCCTATGGGGAATGCATTATAAATAAGACTGCCTATGGGGGGTGCATTATAATACAAAGGCTGCCTATGGGGGGTGCATTATAAATAAGACTGCCTATGGGGGTGCATTATAAATAAGGCTGCCTATGGGGTGCATTATAAATAAGACTGCCTATGGGCGTGCATTATAAATAAGACTGCCTATGGGGTACATTATAAATAAGACTGCCTATGGCGGTGCATTATAAATAAGTCTGCCTATGGGGTACATTATAAATAAGACTGCCTATGGGGGTGCATTATAAATAAGACTGCCTATGTGGTGCATTATAAATAAGGCTGCCTATGGGCATGCATTATAAATAAGACTGCCTATGGGGTACATTATAAATAAGGCTGCCTATGGGGTGCATTATAAATAAGGCTTCCTATGGGGGTGCTGTTGTGAATGTGTTAGAAATGAATTCTGAGCAGAAGCTCCCTCTGGTGGTTACAAATAGTACTGAACCATTCAATGAAGATTGTGAAGATTGGCAATCAGGAGTTACAGACTGGTCTTATTTAAGGGAGGTTCCCTCCCATCAGGGTTGCCGGTGATCAATTGTTCTTGTCTCAACTTTGGTTCCTGGTTCACTTGGAAGCTTGCTGAGTCTTGCCTGCATCTTCTGCTAACAGATAAGATATTTTCTGCTTTTATTTTTGTGCTTGCTTTTGGCATTTTTTCCTGCACTTCTGTGGAGGTCAGCCAGGTCCCCTCCGGGGGCTTGTGCTCCTCTCAGTTTATCTGAGCCACTGTTATTTGTTCATTTGCCTTTTCCAGTTTTTTCAGTGGCTGCAGCTTAGTTTTGTTACACCAGAGAACTAATTTAGGTGGTAGAGGTCGTATGATCTCAGGTGTTTTTGCAATTAGTAGAGTTGGTATTTTTTTAGGGTTTTTTGGATTGCAGTAAGTGTCCTTCCTATCCTTTTCTTTCTAGGAAGATTGGGCCCCAACGTTTGCTCATACTATTTTCTGTCTGTGTCTGTATTTCCTCTTGTCTAACCGCCATTACATGTTTGGGGGCTTCCTGTGTTCTTTGGGGATCTGCTCCGGGGCAGATAGCTTTCCGCTTTCTATCTTTAGGTGTAGTTAGCCTCTCAGGCTGTGACGAGGCGTCTAGGACCAACGTAGGTACGCTCCACGGCTGCCTTTAGTTGTGGTGGTTAGTCAGGGTACTGCAATCCAGTAGATTCCAACCTCTCTGGTGTATTGCCGTTTTGCCTGCTCTCCTCAGCTACCAAATCATAACAGTATCACTGGCCAAACTGAAAATTATATGGTACTCACAGAAGGGAAAAATAGTGTGAAAAAAAAAAAAAAAAAGTTGTCAGAGTTGTCAGAGATTTTTTTTTTTTTTATGTTTGTTGCATTTTTTTTTCCCCTCTTTTTCTCTGGGTGCTGAGGCTTTTTTTTCTCTCAATGGAGTTTGCACAGTTGTCTGGCCGTGTGGATCAGCTTGCCACTGAAGTTCGGAGTATTGCTACCTATCTTTCAGGGTTGCCGGTTGTGGAACCTAGGATTCCCATGCCAGATTTGTTTTTAGGGGATCGAGCTAAATTTCTGAATTTCAAAAATAACTGTAAGTTGTTTTTTGCCTTAAAACCTAAGTCCTCAGGGAACGCAGCACAGCAGGTTCAAATTGTCATCCTCTCCTGCGTGGCGATCCTCAGGTTTGGGCTTTTTTCCCTGACACCTGGGGACCCTGTTTTGAGTAATGTTGATGCATTTTTTCTGGCTCTGGGGTTATTGTACGATGAACCTAATGTCACTGATCAAGCTGAAAAAACCTTGTTGGCATTAAATCAGGGGCTTGAGGACGCTGAGTTATACTGTCAGAAATTCCGAAAGTGGGCAGTCCTGACCAAATGGAATGATGATGCTTTGGCAGCCCTTTTTCGGAAGGGTCTGTCAGAGAATGTAAAGGATGTTATGGTGGGTTTCCCTGCTCCCTGCGTGAGCGTAGAGGTATGCGTGGAATAGTGTTGCCTTGTGAACCAGCTTCTGAACCCATGCAGTGTGATAGAGTGGCTTCTGGGGCACAGCGTCATGAGTTTCGAAAACGCAATGGGTTATGTTTCTACTGTGGTGACGCCTCTCATGCTATTTCAGTCTGCCCTAAGCGGGGAAGACGTTTTGCACGCTCAGTTGTCTTGGGTAGTGTTCAGACTAAATTTCTGTTGACTGTTACCCTGATTTGCTCCCTGTCCACATTTTCTGCTCAGGCTTTTGTTGATTCGGGAGCAGCTATTAACCTGATGGATTTTGATTTTGCTAAACGTTGTGGGTTTCCCTTGATACCCCTACGGAAGTCTATTCCCCTACTGGGGATTGATTCTACTCCTTTGGCTGAGAATAAACCCCAGTTCTCTACTCAGGTGATAATGAGGGTTGAACCTGATCATCAGGAGAGTTGCAGGAAGGGGTTGATTATAATACAAAGGCTGCCTATGGGGAGTGCATTACAATACAGAGGCTGCCTATGGGGGGTGCATTATAATACAAAGGCTGCCTATGGGGGTGCATTACAATATAGAGGCTGCCTATGGGGAGTGCATTATACTATATTGAGGACTATCTGGTGTATTATGCTATATGGATGCTATCTAGCGGGCCATCATACAGTGTGGGGATTATAGTGGCGGGGCCATCATACAGTGTTAGAGCCATTAAATAGTTTGGGGATATTAAGGGGTCAGTATATATCCAGTAAGGGGGTATTATACTGTGTATAGGGGAGCTGTACAGTGGGAGACTCGGGACATTATTAAGTCTAAAGTGGGCACTTATTGTTTATAGGGGAACTCTGGTTACTGTGACTCTCAAAGGGGCACACACAGGGCATTATTACATTCTAGGGGACAAAATGTGGGCACTGTTTTCTAGGGCACTAGCACCTGGCATTACTACATTATAGAGGGTTGCTTTAGAATTTAGAGGTCACACAGAACCTCACAGCAGGTGCATTAATAGGGACACATACGGCAGCAGCGGCTCAGCATTGGGGTATCAGGTGCAGTAATAGGGACACATATGACAGCATCGGCTCCGTATTGGGGTATTGGGGTATCATGAGTTTGTACAGGTTGAGAATAGTCCAATTGGTGACCGTGACTCTGTAGCCGAGTCCTGGCTGGAGGAGTCGTTATGTCGGTCTGGGCCAGATGGAAAAGATATGAAAAGTGAACGATTCCATCAGAAAGAACATCAGCGGTAAGTCATTATTTGTAACTCTGCTTTAATCTATTATATGTTCTGTAGGACTGGTATTATTTACCACTGACCATATGGCGGTGATATCAATATTGGTCTTTTTATATATAGATTATTTTTGGCACCAGCGCGGTCATTTGCTGAGGTTCTCTGGTTAGGGGCCCACTCAGAATTTTCGCCCCCCTAAACCCAAACCCTAGCTACGCCTCTGCTGGGAGCGCAATAATTTCCCAATGAAGGAAGTGCAGTGCCAGGTTTAAGTAGGGTGCTCAATCAAGAGATCACAGGGTGAGCCAATCAAGAACTTGGGATGGAGACATCTGGAACAACACAGGTACTAGTATCTGATTTAGCAAGGAACTATCCAGCAAGCTGAATAGCACAGAGGGCAGAGCTGCCGCCTGGTGCACAACAGCTACTGGGTTCAAATCCTGACAATTACACGCACTAACCAACCATAAGAACTATTCTTTTAGGAAGCACAGTTCGGAGATACACGTGTCTCTTTCTATAGGTTTTTTTTTTTACCTCCCTCATGTCTTTTAGCCGATTCTTCTCACCGTTCTCAATTATTGTGCTGTTATATTATTGTTTTGCTATACTAAAATATTTTGATACTCTATTTCTAAATCCTTGGTCTATGTGTTTTCTTTTTCTGTGTTATGTATACGGTGTATCAGTGTACGTATTGTTCAGTCATTTGAAGATACCCATCCCTTCGGTTTTCATTAACTGACATCATTGTCGCCTGGTCACCATGCGATCAGCCTGGTCTTGCTGAGCAGGAGACCAAGCGACAATGATGAGGAGAGCTGTCTTCAGCACCCGGTGTCGGGGAAGAGCGCAAATTGTACTACTTTTCCCAGGTGCTGGTACATGTCACACTGATGACACATGGATGTCATCTATGTGTCATCAATGTGCACATGTGCTGCACTCATAGTGACTTTTGTGTAAAAATACAACATGTCTGCGCACGGTGCATGTGGAAAACCTGACGTGCACACCACCATTGAATACAATTAATGTGCACGTGTCCTTAAAAAACGGACCACGTACAGACATGAAAAACGGAAAGGTGAAGGGGGCTACAATAGGATACACTGAATGTCGGCAGTGTAAGTCGAGACAGCAGGTATATATCGCTATTGTAATTGCCATTACTACAAATTCAGCCTGATGAGACTCTGACACCTCTGAAAAGCCAGAGACATCATGGAAAATGTAGTCGGGGGTTAGAGGACCCATATCAGAAATAGTGTAAGAATCCACATGGCTGACAACCCATCAATAGCACATCAACTAAAACAGGTATATACAAATCACACTCCGAAGAACTTGGCATTATTCTTTAATAATATCATATTCTGCAATAGATAGGTAAAAAAATATATATTTGCTGAAGTATTGCTGCTTTAAATATTCAGGAGCATCTTTTCTTGATGCAACTATTATAAACCAGATTGTTATAAAATGAAACTGCTTGAAAGTACAAAGTTCTATTAAAAACTAGTGAGATGTATTTTTCGGTCTTAAATTTAAATAGCTTTTTCGTTTCCTTCTTTTACATCTTTATGATTAGCTTTTATTATATACAGTTAATTATTGTCCCCGTAACATATGTTTCTGCGGAAAATGAAGTGCTCAATTATCATTTAGCTTTTATGGCTTGAATATATTATGCACACAATGTTTGCCATGATAATTAGGAATTCCTACATCTCTGTACTTATATTCCTTACTTCTCCGGAATGATTTTTTTTCTATATACAGTATAATAATGAAGTACTGCTGAGGTATTATTTAGTATTCATTACACTTTTTTAATATATAACCTGTAGAAAAGCTTGCCACCTACTGAACAAATCAAGTAAGTAGATTTTCTTGATTTTTTTGGGCACATTTCAGTAAATACATGAACATAGATAATTAAAATTTAACAAAATAAATGTAATATGTAACAAATCCTATATTCCCTATGGAGTTCTCTTGATGTTTTTTTACTTTTAGAGGTGTGAGATTTCAACTACTAGCTTCAGGATAGTATTGAACAGTTACTGTATATACAGAACACCTTTTGTTTGAGGGTATTAGGGAAAATTTGCCAAGCTAAACAATCCAGAATTTTGGCACAATTTTCACCAAATACGTTCATGATGTGCAGCATATTTATTATGGCCCGATTCATCATTTGCATTTTTTTAATGTAACTTTCCTTTTTTGTCTTGTGGTATGAGATAAAGTTTTGGGCGTCAAATTCTTCAAATTGGAACACGCAATTCATGACTTTAGTGCAAAGTCAAAAATCGTCTTTTGTACTGTCTTGAACTGTTTTTAACAACTCTTTTGCGCCAAAGTTCTTAGTTTGCACAAAATGGAGCAAAAATTAAGCCCAAACACTGGCACAGTCAGAAACGCACAAGGAGGGGGACTGGAGAGGAGTTGTACCAAATTTTACGACTTTTTAAAAAGTCGTAATTGATGGATCAGTTATAAAGCATCTGGAATCACAAAACTTAACCCACAAAGTGGAAAAAATAAACAGGCGAGCACATATAAAATAGACTTCAAAAAAGTCATTAATAGAACAATAAATTGGGTGCAAACAAAAAAAAAATGCACAAAACTAGACAAATAACAGGGGCAAAGACCATGATGAATCGAGGCATATGTGTTTTAGACAATTTTAGTGCTTTTTCTGACAAATGGGCATGGCTTCACTGAAAAGGGACGTGGATTACTGCAAGGCTTAACGTGAGACATTGTGTGCCAAAATTCTCGGATAAGTTTCTGGCACAAAGTATGCCAGAGTTTATGTATGCCAGATAATAAGTGGCATAAACTTAGTCTAAAGATGCATCAAACTTATCAAACAGTAAAACACTATGATAAATCAGGTACGTTTTAAGACCGTTCAGTCTAATTCTACATTGTCCGACAATTACACAGTATTGATAAATATGTTCCAGCGCCTTTTAGATTGGCAGACCCCTATAAACAACATTTTATTGAAAAAGTATGAAATAATAATTACAGTTTTTTTGGCAAATGTTTGTTCTTTTGAATAGACTTGTATTAATGAGTTTTCCCTTAGTCTACTTGCAACCTCTAGTGTTCAATATCTAGAACTACAATTTAAGGTGCTGGTGACAAAAAGCGGTTGTGAAATAGATGATTAAAGGCTATGTACATCTTTTGTTTGCTTGTTTTTATTTGCTCCTTTAAGCAACTATCTAAAAATCCTTCATTAAAATTCCTTAACCATATTGCATCTGCAGAGTGTCTTTAAGTTCTTGAGCTCAATGCTTCTGCAAAAATGTTCCAAATCCATCAGTCTTGAACCTATTTCTGAAGGCTCTCTGCTCCACCTCACTAATCTGAGTGCTGGTGATAACAAGAGTGAGGAGGTTATATGCAACTCTACAGTGGAGAGGGGAGAAAGTATTTCAAGGAGCATAGAGAATACAGGCTATACATGAGCAAAAAAACCCATGGAGAGGAAAGTAGTGCAATATTGGTGCTATGCTAACATATGAAAGCAAGTAAGGACACCAGCTTCATGAATACACCCAGACTTATTACCCAGCCTATATTACTGGGAGAGACACTCTCACAAGACAAACAAACATGAAACTTGGATTAAACTGCATATCAGGGGGTCTAATGATGGAATGAAGATTGCTTCTTGAAACTTAGTGCAATTATATTACCTAAAGGTAATTTATTCACATGTATAATATTTTTTTCCATGTCACAGGTTCGCATAGCCTTTAACCCCTTCACCCACTGGCGTTTTTTCTGTTTTTTTTCTCCCCTTCTTCCAAGAGCCATAGCTTTTTTTATTTTTCTATCAATATAGCAGTTCTACTTTTTAATGACACCATTCATTTTATGATATGATGAATTGGAACGCAGGAACAAAAAATCAAGTGGGTTGAAATTGCAAAAAAGAGCAATTTCACAATTGTTTTTTTTTTTTTAATTTAACATGTTCACTATATGGAGGAACTGACATGACAATGTTATTCTGCAGATACCAAATATGTATAGGGTTTTTTTAAGTGGTGAAAAAAATCAGAAATTCATAAAAAAAATCTTTTCTTGTATCGCCATTTTCCAAGACCCAGAACTCTTTAAATTTTCAGGTTATGGGGCTGTGTGATAGTTTGTTTTTCGCGCCTTGAGCTGATGTTTTTATTTATATCTTTTTGGGATATATACAATTTTTTGATCACCTCTTATTGCATTTTAGTGCAATGTTGCAGCTGTCAAAAAAGGTTTGCATTAATTTGTTTTATATTTTGATAGGTCGGACATTTCCAAACACAGCGATACCAAATATGTGTATTTTTTATTTTTTTATTGTTTTTCTTTTATTGGAGCAAAACGTGAGTGATTTGAACTTTTGTGGAGACATGGCGGGTCAGCGGGCGCCCTGGTCCACTAGCCAAAACTTCAAAGATCAGGGGTCATCCCACCGAATGTCTGTTCTCCTTTTACCGTGAGCATAATACTACTCAGACAACATAGGGTGAGAGTAAAACAGTGTGGCAATACTTTATTGAACCACAAGCCAAACAGGCAGATAACAAATAGAACAGTCCCAGCAAAATACCCAAGATGGTGCACATTGTAGTCTCACCCCTCCGCTGACTCGCCAAGATAAGAGCAGCTGTGACTTCAAAGCTTCCAGAGCCAACTACACCACATGTGGCACACAGAGAGGAGATAACGACAAGCTTAGGAAGATGACAATCCATTTAGGTACAAGGCCAGTTGACCGGAGGGTCACAACCTGGCTTTATCCTCCAGGGCCAAATACCCCACCTGTGGCATGCAGAGAGAGAAGGTATCGGCAAGCTTAGGAAGATGACAATCCATTCAGGTACAAGGCCAGGTTACCGGAGGGTCACGACCTGGCTTCTTTGAACATCACCATGGAGCCAGGTGACCGAATTCTGGCTTTCAAAAATGTATACATGGCGCTCAGGCGACCGGTGACAACATCTGTAAGGAGTTTGTATGCTCTCCCCGTGTTTGAGTGTTTCCTTCAGGTTATCGGGTTTCCTCCAACACTCCAAAGAAGTACTGATAGGGAATTTTAGATTCTGAGTCCCAATAGGGACAGCGATAATGATGTCTGTTAAGCACTGCAGAATATGATAGCGCTATATAAGCAAAGCATAATAATGATATGAGATTTCCTTCGAAGGGGAACTCTGATTTTAAAATAAAAAAATTCCATTGTAATTGTTCACATTACAGAGATTTGTAACATAGTATTTATTTGGCCTCTCAGCCCCTCCAGTCTGAACTGACATCAAATCTACACATGGAAATCCAAGTTTAATGAATGGCAAGGATATTTCCGATATACCCAACAAGATATGTTTTAGTTCTTAGTTTAGATATTAAAAGGATTGTCAGTGCAGTAATTTTTTTTACTTAAATACAGTGAATGGGTTAAAAAAAATAATTTTCCCTTTACTGACCACCGATGCTCCTGTTACAGCAGTGACTAGTCCGCAATAGTCTCTACTTCCTGCTGCAACAAGGACGTCATGTCACTTGTTATTTACCATACCTCATGTGTTACTATACCTCGCCTGGATCCAGCTCCGGGTGCCACATATCACAGCTCAGGCCGACTGACACTGCCTGAGTATTCAAGGAATTGGCATCCATGCAACTACTATAGTCTTCTGCCGAGTTTTGCCATATAACTGTGCCAGCTCTGCAACATTGGACTCAGCTACATACTTAGTTCTATGTCACTGAATCAACACTTCTATATTGCCATCTAGCTCTGCAATATTACAGTCTGCTCTGCTATATCATTGAGTCAACTCTGCCATAATGATGTGCCATATTGAAACCTTCTGTACTATGAAGAACATGTATCATATATTCACATGTTAGATGCTTAATTTATGGTTTGTGGGGGCTCTGGCAGTCAAGACTGCCAAGTAGGAGCAGGCATACTGCCACTGCAGCAAGTGCAGCTGCACCGGGGTCCAGAGGTAGACTGGGCCCTATCAGGGCGGCTAATGCTGAGGGGCAATTTGACCTGTTTCTTGGAGCCCGAGGCTCCAGAGGGCCCATGGCCAAATTGCCATTATCAAAAGCAGCAGGTAGGGAGTGATCCCTGCAGCTTCACTGCCTACAGGAGAAAATGATAGAGGAGCTCCAGGAATCCATCCTCTGCTTTCGGCCCTGCGCTGTCTCCCTGACACAGGCGTGAGCGGCTGGATGACGTCAGCAAGCAGCACGCCTCTGTGCTGGAGAGAAAGTTGCCGGTGATGATGATGCTGCATGGGAACGGTCAGAGAGGTGAGTGGTAGTGTGTTTTTTTTGTTTGTTTGTTTTCTAACCAATACACTGGGGAGAGGATACTGAGAAGTGGTGGGAGAGAACAATGATGGGGTGGTGGAGAGGATACTGAGATGTGGTGGAGGAGAACAGTAGTGGGGTGGTGGAGAGAATACTGAGGTGTGGCGTGGGAGAGCATTGATGGGGTGATGGAAAGGACACTTGGGTATGGTGGGGGAAAGCAATGATTGGGTGGTGGAGAGGACACTGAGGTGTGGTTTGGGAGAACAGTGATGGAGAGGACATTGAGGTGTGGTGGGGGAGAGCCAGGGCCGGCTCCAGGTTTTTATGGGCCCCGGGCGAAAGAGTCTCAGTGGGCCCCCTTAACACAGACCACGGTTCATGATGCACAGATACTGCAGAGAAATATGGGTATAGCACAACGCCAAACACTTCTCTTCTTCCATTACATGACTGATATTTATTGTAAATTGTACAATAGCTCAAAAAACGCCAAATCCTCACAGTGCACAGTACAGACTGGACAGTACAGTCCTCCATACAATATTATGGGCACCACATAGTCTCCCCCTCATCACCCATATAATACCCCATGCAGGATGTCACCCCGCCATCCCCTATATAATGCTCCATACAGAATACTGGACCCAATATAATGCTCCATACAGAATACTGGACCACATATAATGCTCCATACAAAATATGGAGCTCTCCTCTACACTGTGCTGCGTTCTGCACTGTTACGGCTCATGAAAGGGCGCTGTGGAAAGACTCCCCATTATCATCATCATTGCCTGCCCATCATCATCATCATTGCCTGCCCATCATCATTGCCTGCCCATCATCATCATCATTGCCTCCCTATCATCATCATTGCCTCCCCATTAATATCATCATCATTTCCTTCCCATTATCATTGCCTCCCCATCATCATCATTATCATTGCCTCTCCATTAATATCATCATCATTGCCTTCCCATTATCATTGCCTCCCCATCATCATCATTATCATTGTCTCCCCATTAATATCATCATCATTGCCTTCCCATTATCATTGCCTCCCCATCATCATCATTATCATCTCCTCCTCACCACCATCACTGCCTGCCTCCCCCCACCACCATCACACATACAGCACTGCAGGCAGCACTCTCTCTCATACACACAGGCAGGCGCACACACACACAGGCACACACACACATCGATCTCACCTGTCCGGCGTCCGTGCGCTCTCCGCCACAGCCGGCCGCTGAATGATGACGTCATTCAGCGGCGCTGCTGTGAGAGAGGAAGCGCCGGCGCAGGCGCCCCCTGGAGCTTGGAGCTGCGGCAGCGGAAGCACGGGGAGGGGTGAGTATTGCGCCGGCTCCTGCCGGGGCCCTGAGAAAGCGGGAGGGGCCCAGTGGCGGCGCTGACACCGCTAGCGGGCGCCGTGGTGCCCAACGGCGAGTGGGCCCCCTGCCTGCTCAGGGCCACGGCACTTGCCCGGGTGTGCCGGGTGCTGACGCCAGCCCTGGGGAGAGCATTGATGGAGGTGATGGAGAAGAAACTGAGGTGTGGTGGGGGAGAACATTAAGAACTTTAGGACCACTCAGCAGACTCACATTGATCACACATTTATTCCCTATTCTGTGGATAGATAATAAATGTAGTTCACGGCATAACCCTTTTAATAACTGAAGATTTTTACAGACTTTTTCTGACAGTGTTGTCTCTTAACCTATTAAAGTGGATTTCCAGGACTTTGTGAAAACAAAAAGTAATCTGCCTGTGTAAGATGTCCAAGCGAGGTAGTCGTGGGCGAGCTTCGGTCCCCACTCACTCTGGCATCCTACAGACAAGTTGTGTCTCAGTCCTGGTGTTCTGCTAATTATGTGGTGCTTTCCACTGGCTTCTGGCTTGCAAGCTTCTTCTGACTCCAGGAATCCTTCTTCTGGAACCAGGGCAGCAATTAATCTAGGAGACACTTGGGGCATAAAAAACAAATTTTCACTTTGTGAATAGCAGTCTGTACAGTACTTACAAGCAGATGCAAAGGATAAGGCCCAATGGGTTGTCATCTTTCCCACAGGTACCGGATACAACTTCAGCTATGGGTCCCGGTATATGTGGCATATCCCCCTCTCTGGCTTTCCTAGTCCTTGGGGATCTTTCTCACCTATAGCAGTATATCTGGATTGCAATACCTTCCGCCCCATGTAGTCTCAGTCCATCTTTCCTTGTAGCTTCACAAGCAGAGTGTGCCTCTGGCCTCCGACGTCCATCTCCAGGTTGACCCAGGCCATTAGACGGAATCACACGGAAGGGTATTTGTGGCAATCCACTGCCCCGATTATTAGGCTCACGCTGTCCCTAGCAGCCAACTGTAGCCTGCTAGTATACTCTCTGCTGCCCTTACACTGACTGGCCTGTCACTTCCTGGACTTGCCACTAACATTTAGCTCTCCCTCACAAACTGGGATAGCTGTTAACCCTCAACTAACTCATGCCTGTTGTGCTACTAGGCAAAAGTCACCTGCATTCTAGACAGTGACATCTTGTGACCGTTAGTTATTACTGCAGCCCACAGGGGAATTACAATAGTTAGAACAAGGAAATATATCAGGAACAAAACATTATTCACATTCTACACCAAAGTAGCATTGATGTCTTCAGGGAGAACATATCAAAAACTGACCGGCACTTCCAAACATAGATCCAATGTGAACAGGTGCTAAAACCTAGAGTCACCAACTCATACACATTCAAGAATAAAAGGTAGCACACTGTAGCGCTATAACTTGCGGACACAAAAATATGAAAAATACGAAAAAATATGAAAAATAAATTGCATCACTGCCTTAGAAATATGAAAAATTGAGAAGTCTTAGAGCATAAAAAGGCCAATTTATGTGTGCCTGATAGCCACGCCAAGGCTCTTCTCGCATACCAGGTCCTAACTATGCCAATCCTCACTTAGAAAAGTCTGTCTGCATGGGAACATATGAATCCTCTCTCCAGACTAAAATCTACATCTCTGTGGAGGGGTAATGAACCTGTTATAATTAAAACGCCTATGACCACCAGGTGGAGTGCTCAGGCAGAAGGTAAATGAATGCATATCAAAAACTGACCGGCACATCCAAACATAGATCCAATGTGAACAGGTGCTAAAACCTAGAGTCACCAACTCATACACATTCAAGAATAAAAGGTAGCACACTGTAGCGCTATAACTTGCGGACACAAAAATATGAAAAATATGAAAAAATATGAAAAATAAATTGCATCACTGCCTTAGAAATATGAAAAATTGAGAAGTCTTAGTGCATAAAAAGGCCAATTTATGTGTACCTGATAGCCACGCCAAGGCTCTTCTCGGATACCAGGTCCTAACTATGCCAATCCTCACTTAGAAAAGTCTGTCTGCATGGGAACATATGAATCCTCTCTCCAGACTAAAATCTACATCTCTGTGGAGGGGTAATGAACCTGTTATAATTAAAACGCCTGTGACCACCTGGTCCATCTCCTTACACATGAGCACTAAAGGGCCGGTAGATGCTACCTACCTGCCTGTTGTGCCTGATGCCCTACTTCCCTGGCACAGAGTAGTCATAGACCACTCCTGCCAGGGATTTATTTGCTTCTGCAGATGTCACGTTGACAGAGCTGCAGGTTCTTTTCCGTTACGCTCTGTTGATGGGGTGGAACTTCAATGTCATTCTGACTGACAGCCGGATTTATACTGCCTAACTGGGGGGAGCCGACTGTCAATCAGAATGACGTCGGCAGTCACACCTTGTTGACGGAGCAGGGCAGAAAAGAAGCTGCCGCTCTGTCAATGTGACATCAGCAGAGGCAGCTGAATCCTTGCCAGGAGAAGTCTGTGACTGTTCTGTGGTGGGGAAGAACGACTTCATGCACAACAAGCAGCTAGGTAGCAATTGCCTTCCTGTTAGTGCTTAGGCACATTTTTTGTTTTTCACAAAGTCCCGGAATTCCCTTTAATAAATATTGAGGTCATAGAGTGGTTGGAAACTGACTTTGTGATAATTAGTCGCTGTTCACCACTACTTCCATGTGAAAAAGTTTGTCTATGGTGAGACAACTTTAAGAAATAATTTGGAAGACGAAGTGCTGTAAAGAGGTTAGTTGTATGTTGACGACCTAACCTTTGGTATAACTCAATAATGTTGTTTGGTATAAATCATTACTGTTTTGATTGATAGCTTGCTGTCTCACTGACAACAGGAAATCTTGAGCCTGCTCACAATTGCCATGTTCCCTGCACATATGCTGTAAGGTGTCCTTCTGAAGGCACTGGCCTCAGCATGCTACTGCACATGCAGCACCCATCGAAGTAGACTTTCAGGGATTTCCTTCACCAAACAGGTGATAATGATACACATTCATTAACTAAAACAGAAAAGCTGCATAGGAGAGTTAAAACTAGGTGAGGAACAGCCAAACTCAGAAATAAAGGGGTTTCATGTTAGGGGTCATACACTGTGACAAGATGAAGCAGGCCATGTTGAGGATCATAGAATCAGTAGTCCGTCAAAGAAAATTAGTGCAGAAGATGAAAGACATATCATGCTTCAGAGGTGTATCTATGTTTTCCAGCACCTGGGACAAGAATTCAGTTTGGCGTGTTTCCCCCCATCCCAAGCACATATGCTATTTGCACACTTACAGTCATGTACCGACGAGCTGCTCTTCCTAATTCTCTCAATGTTCAGTGAAAAACTGAGGGAAGCAAGAAGAAAAGCTATTTGTCTTGTGACCCTAAGTATTAAAATGGCATGTGAGTGAAGTAGCCATGTGATGACTGCAGGAACCTGCAAGCAGAGCTGAATCCTGACACTGACTATATTACTCACTGCATTCGTTCTTGCCATGTTTTTGTACTTCTTAAGTGCTTTCAATACCTTACAGCCACCCTTACTACGTAATAAGTTGACTGATATGGCGGTAGATAAGGGGATGGTGAACTGGATAAGTGACTACCTGACGGACAGGCCGCAGTTTGTAAGGATGGGGGAGGTGGTATCTGGCAGTGTACGGAGCAGTGTTGGAGCCCTCAGGGTACAGTGCTGTCACCCTTCCTCTTCACATTGTATACAGCTGACTTTCAGTATAAATCTGATTTTTGTCATCTCCAAAAATTCTCAGATGGCTCCGTGATTGTAGGGGGCATTGTGGGGGGCCGGGGGGAGGAGGAATATAGAAGGGTGGTTTCTGACTTTGTGGATTGGTGTCAGACTAACTGTCTAGAACTAAATGTAAAGAAAACCAAGGAGATGGTGGTGAGTTATAGAAGGAAAAAGGAGGATTACTTACTGATCACTATTGCTGGCCAGGAGGTTGAGATTGTTGAGAGCTACAAATATTTGGGGGTTCACCTTGACAGTAAACTTGATTGGAGGTGTCATACAGAAAAGATTTACAAGAAGGGAATGAGCAGACTGCACTTTCTGCGGAAGCTCAGGTCGTTCAATGTGTGCAGTAAAATGCTGGAGATGTTCTACCAGTCCGTTGTAGCAAGCGCCATTTTTTTTGCTATCATTTGCTGGGGCAGTAGTGTGCGAGTAGCTAACGCTAATAAGCTCAACAAACTAATCAAGAAGGCAAGTGCAACTGTTGGCCTCCATCTTGACTCTTTTGAGGAGGTATTGGAGGATAGAATTCAGAAGAAGTGTAGGGCTATAATGAACAATAAGACACACCCACTATACGAGTAGTGCAATGGATAAGACAAGTGACGTAAAGCAGAACTATCCATATGGGAGAGGGATGAACAGTTGTGGCAATAAATATTGGATCAGTTCATAGATAAGGAGTGTGAAAGTTTTATTGCCCTCTGATTGGGGTCTGGTAATGTTTTGTGATGCTCCCACAGGGTCTCAGGAGCAAATTCCTTAATTGATGTAAAAAGCCATAAATCCAAGTGATAAGTTCATTCCAGCATTGAGAGTGTCAAAGGTCGTCATCAGTTTGTATTCACAAACTCTCCTGTGTCTCTGAGATGTGAAATTACCTTTCAATACCAGTAATTTCATGTCCATGGTGCTATTGTGGAGCCCAGCTGTGCTTGGATTCCTCATTCCCAGAAGGGTGCACAGAAGGTAACAACCACTAGAAGTCCTATATACATTCACACACCTTCACCCATTCCTAAGACCACCAGAGGGAGCCGTATAGAGATATAAAAGAAGGGTGAAGACAGGAAGGAGAGAGCAGTAAGCGCAGTTTGTGCAGTCTAGCTCACAGAGAAGAGCTCAGAGGAGTTCGGAAGGAGCAGTCTGAAGAGAGAGAGAGCCCACAGTTCAGTTCAATAGAGTGGAGGCTAGTAAAGTGGAACTGAAACCACTACAGTCTAGTCAGAGCTGAACCGAGTGAGTGCAGCTCAGGAGGAGGCCCTACCACAAGGTCAGCCGGGCGTAGCATGGAGACGAACTCAGGCCTAGTTTCACACAGGTCAGAGACTTATTATAGGAGACAGGAGGCCCTATACCTACTCAGTGGGAAGAACTGGATGTGCACCCTTCACCCTACAGTGCTCCGGGGAGTGCCTGCAACATCTACAGTAAAAGGTACCAAAGTGACAAGTGTGTGTGTGTCCATCTTCTATCACTGCCTGGCTCCCTCCGTCCTGTATCCCTACACATCTACCTGCCCTGAAGGACTCAGCCTCACCTGTGGGATGCCTAACATCTAGCTACGCAACACCAACCCTTCAGTGGATCTGCACAGCAGCGCTGGTCACCCTGACCAGGTACCACAGGTGGCGTCACGAACATTCTACAAACCTTTATTCCCCTGTAAATATCCCCTTTTCAGTGAGTGCCCAGGGCCACGGACCGAGCTGCAGCTACCGTGACATCCCCCATAGAAATCGACGGGCTCAGTGCTGAGTACCCCAAGGCCCTGGCGGGCGACTCACTATGATCGGGAATACAAAAATGTTTGGCCACAGGTAGATCCATTCTCTTTTCTCTTATTGTATGGCGATGAGAATTCATCCTTGTTCTCAGTTTTTGCTCAGTCTCACCGACATACAGACCCCCAGTTGGACATTTAGTACATATAATTAGGTACACCACATTAGATGTGATGCAGCTGAAAGTGCCTGGGATCATGTAGTCCTGATGTGAGTTGGGGATCTTTATCTTGTTCGTGGTCATTATAAATGGACAGGTTTTACATTTTTTCTTGTTGCAAGGAAAGGTTCCTGCGGCTGTTGGGGAGGACAGGGAGCTTCTGACAATGATGCTTCTTATATTTGGGGGCTGCGTAAAACACAGTAGGGGGGGTCTGGAAATATGGATTGTAATCGGGCATCTTTTTGTAGTAAAGGTTGTAATTTCCGTGCAGCTCCCCTTAGCACCTCCAGATTTGGATTGTAGGTGACCACTAGAGGCACCCGGTTATTTTCTTCTTTAGCTTTGTAATGTAGCAGGTGATTCCTTGATATTCTGGTGGCTCTTGTAATTTGGTTTTCAATTGTTCTTGGATGGTAGCCCTGATTTAAAAAGGTCTTTCTGAGGCATCCATCCATGGGGTTGGAACATATACGGTTGTATCTGATGGCTTGGCTGTAGATAATAAAAAATTTTATGTGTTTTGGATGGAAACTGTCCCATTTAAGGTATGTTGGACGGTCGATTGGCTTCTGATACAGGGATGTCTCTATTTCATTGTTCTTTAGCTTAATGATGGCTTCCAAAAAGTTAATTTCAGTGCTGGAGTAGTTGATTGTTAAGTTGATGGTGGGATGAAATTGGTTGAACTGTTCGTGGAACGTCTTTAGCTGTTGCTCAGACTCCGTCCAGATGATTAAAATGTCATCAATGTAGCAGTAGTAGGCCAGAGGCCTGATGGGATACGAGGACAAAAAGTTGCTTTCAAGCTTGGCCATGAAAAGATTGCATACTGTGGAGCCATTTTACTTCCCATCGCTGTGCCAGGGAATTTCATGAAATTCGACTTGAATATTTTTTTGCCATGAATTGATCCGTTCACCTCTAGCAGACACTTATCAATCATGTAATACAATTAGGGACGCGTCTGGTTGTCTATAAATGTATTCTGGCGCAGGACAAGGACCCCAAATATACAGCCAAAGTCAAGAAGAACAAGGTGTCCTGGAGGTGATTATATGGCTTCCGCAAGCCCTGATCACATTTCTATTTTTTAAAGAATTCTTATTTTGCTGCATTTTTTTTAGCCTCTGAATAAAACTTGTGCACAGTATTGCATAATTTAATACTCTATGTGGAGTCTGCTAATGAGATATACATTTATTTTTTTGTAACTATACAATGACAAAGTAATATTGACAAATATAAAGATTATTTTATCTGCAGTTTTCTTAGGCCACGTTCACATGTTCCATTGTTTGTAAGCCAAAACCAGGAGTGAGCGAAAAATGCAAAAGTGGTGTCGTGTTTCTATTATACTTTTCCTCTGTGCCACCTCTGGCTTTGGCTTACAAATACTGATGAAAAATATTGACCAAATACTGAACGTGTGAATGTAGCCTTAGAAACACAGAAAATACTAAAACTGTAATTCCACTTTCTATCCACAAGGTGTCAGATATTGCACGGCTTACGAATTTTCAATGCCTGCACTAGACAGCCAGACATAATGAGGAAAATTATTAAACTTTAATTAAAAGACTGAATTTTGTTATTTCCAAGTAACAAAAAAAAAGCTTAAAGGTTGATCTTAGTCTCTAAATTTTCCCACTTTAGATGTAAAATCCACTTTTAGTACTTAGGATATTATTGTCGTGCATGGTTTACACTTGTCTAATTGTTTCTAGGGTTTTGCATTTATGATAAACTTTGAAATGTTTTATGTATTTTCATAGACTGCCCAAATGTAAAGCTTTAACAATTTTCTATCGATCAACTGTCAAGGGAAACACTTAAAACAGTAACTACATTATTTTTTTTTTCTTATAATTTTGTCCAGTTATGGAAAGTTATGAAATTTAGAAAATCACTTTATAAGGATATTTGTCTTCATTCTTCCAAACTCCTTCTTTACACCTAGTCTACTTTTTTGCCTGTTGCATTGTATTCAAAACATACCCATGTGGACTAGATGATGGCAGTGAAAGAGTTAACTAAACACGTCTCAATTAAGGCTCATTCAGACGACAGTTCCAATTGGTCCGAGCACGGAGCACTAATGCATAGACTGGCCGTGGCTCTCCCGACCTGAGCGTGAAAGCTTCATATATTTCTATGAAGTTGTCACGCTCAGGTCAGGAAACCCGCGGTCAGTCCATGCATTGCAGTCCGATCATGGATCAATTTGCATGGACATCTGAAAGAGCCTTAACTCTGGGAAGAAGCTACTACTAAAGATTATTGTGATCAACACTCAGATGAGGAGACAGATGCGGAGCTGACCCTTTCACTGCCATCATCTGTACTCCAAATGACTACTTTGTGAATACAATACAAATAGACTGTGAAAAGCAGTTTACACAGGAGTAAATAGAAGCACAGTGGGCATGGGACTTCTATAAATCCCATCCGCTGTGCTTCTACTGTAGAATGCAGCATTTTGGATGCAGCGCAAATGCTACTGCTGATTGTGGGCACGCAGCCTTAACAGTAGAGAGTCCCGTGCTGCAGCAGAAGCATCCGCTCTTTAGCCTTCTTTGCATGCACAGCGCAGCACAGTCCAGTGCAAAGGCGTGCATGCAGATGAGGTGGCTGCTCAGTCTTTGGTGATGCTTATTATGCTGGGGAAAAGTTGCATATGTGCTCATTTTGCCCTTTGAATATATAGAGTGAAATCTGCAGTGTATTCACAGGAAAATCATAGCTATATTAGAAGTTCATAAGGAAACTGAAAAGCGGGACTTATTATTTTAGAGTGTAATGGATGAAGGACCCAGTCCAAAGTTCGCTCTGGGACCCATGCGACTCTATTTACCCCACTGGCAATAGACCCTATTTACAGTAGTCCATGGCCATTGGAGAACTTCAGACAGGCAATGCCACAACTACAAAGAACGACAATAACATGGCAGCACCTGCAAGTAAGGACTACCAAGTCTATGACACTATAGGCAATGAAGTGGGCTGTAGTGCACGTTAGTGACCACTAATCCATTTAAATGACATGGGACCCAGAACTACAACTGTTGAATATATAGTCCCTTAGGTCACTGTAACTGCCCCCAAGAATGTCCCCAAAATGTCTAACCCAGAATTTTTCATAAAACCTTTTGTGGTTCAGATTGCAGGATACTTCTGGGACTAGAGGCATATCAAGGGGTTCAGCTCAGAAGGGGGCAATACATCTGAATGGGCCCTGTAGTGCAGCGGGGTTGGTGCAGTGCGACAGATAGGCAGGGACCACAGAAAGTTCAACATAAATGGTGTCTTTATTTTCAGAACTCACACATAGGAGTGATGTTCTCTGGATCGCAGATGGATTTCCATAAACACAGTCCAGAACTCAAAACCAAGGCACCTCCGTGTCTTCTGGGTGCGTCAGCCGCCTTGAGTTCCCTGGCTCCGTGTTAGCTCCACACAGACCTGGGTGCACAGAGCCTCCTGCTCTGCAGCTTGAAAACTCCAACACTGACACACCCAAGGCAAAACTGACAAATTTAAATGGAATTGTGGCCATAGAGCCATTTCTAAAACGCAGAGTGTAGAGAGGGATTTGCCCCACTACCAAACCTGCAAATCCCTCTAAGACTAAAAGTTAATAACCGGTTTTCTTAAAAATCTGACTGAGTCACTACTTGGATCCAATCTTTCTTTTATTTTGTCTTGTGATTCACAGGCATCCTGCTGTGAACACAAGGCACTCCATCAGGTTTAATAGGACTCCGTCAGGATCCTGGGAGACACATATCGCATATGATGCCCCTCACTGCCTCACACCCTAGAAAGTAAAAAATGTCCACAGTGTGCCCATTTGAGAGTCACAATACCCATTTGACAGTCAGAATACCCTGAGTGCCCCTGTAAATGTGACTGAGGTGGTAGCCATGAGCGAAAGACTTGTTTTCCACCCCACGGCACGCTACAGAAAATTTGTGTCCCTGATCACATGTGCTGTCATGTGTGGGGTGCGCTGTACTCACTTGTAGGACACAGACCTCAGCTGTCTCCAGGTCTTCAGTTTCAGGAGCCACCGGACATAAACCAGAGGACACCCAGTTAGTTTCATATGTGACATCTTGTAATATGTCGTAATGGGCACAATACGTTCTGCTTCTTGTTTCCAAAGCACAGTACACCTCCAGATTTCCCTTCCGGTCTACCTGGACTATCCCTGCTTTAACCAGTCCTATCAGTCCCAGGTATTCCCAGCCCAGTCCGGCACTACATCCAGGGGTCCATTACTTCTCCCACTTGCTTCAGAGGCTAACTGAGTTTGTTCGTCCAGGAGTTCTAGTAAATGCCTCATACTTCCCAGAACAACATGTACTCTCACCTTTCTGTTCAGCCAACACTCTCTTAACTAATTCTAACTCGAAAGCACAGTTCTATTCCTGTCACTAAGCCCTTCCCTTGTGGCTAGTCCCAAACATTAATACTTGCCTGACACTAATGTCACTATCTTAATACAGTCATTATTTAACACTACGCACATTATGTCCTAAGTCCCAAACCATGTCTTATCCTATGCTATCGTTACTGTACACTATGCATTACCTCTACATTACTTATACACTATACATTACCATATCACAATACAAAAAATATATAAACGACACATAACATAATTCACACTATAATATGACGCAGTTGATGTCTTCAGGGTAGGAACGTGACAGTCATTGCCCACTACCCTTATACCCCTATACCAGAAAGTTGAACCACTGAAAAATACATGTTGTCGTACAACAAAACAAAGCTGTCGTACATCTCTCCTTAGGCCAGGGTCACACTTGCGAGTGCAATGTGAGAAACTCACGCCTCAATACATGGAATTGCCGCCGGCACTAGGACCGGAGTGAGCGACTGCATGTATTTCTATGCAGATGCACACTCTGCTCCCGAGTGACCGCGGCAGTGTCTGTATTGAGGCGAGAGACTTGCACGAGTTTCTTGCATTGCACTCGCAAGTGTGACCCGGCCTTAGACAGAAAATTGTATAACTTATGGCTCTCAAAATATGGCGACACAAAAAACAAAAGAATTATTTTCAAATAGTAAAAATGTTAACAAAAACAGCAAAATTTAGGAACAGCATAGAACAAATCCCATTCTGTTGATGTTAATGTCCATATCATTTGTCCTGGTATAATAAGTATGGTAAAAAGTTTTTCCACCTTGACATCTCGATGGCTGAAGCTGACCTTAGCTCGCCTTTCATTGTCATCCTTTCCTCCTTCTGACTTCTATCAGATCTTACTCCATAATGACTAGTTACTTAGCAACAGGTGCCACTGAGGTCTCATTCTGTGCATAAAGGGGGCAGATACAGGTGAAGACTTACAGAATGAATATCACATTGTGTTTATAAGACACATGAACTTACTGAGTAAAGTAACTGCCTACAGTCATGGCCAAAAGTTTTGAGAATGACACAAATATTATATTTTCACATGATCTGCTGCCCTCTGGATTTTATGTGTGTTTGACAGATGTTTTTATCACAGACAGAAATATAATAATTGCAAACATATGAGTAACAAAAGTTTATATTGACAGTTAGAATGAGTTAATGCAGCAAGTCAATATTTGCAGTGTTGACCCTTCTTCTTCAGGACCTCTGCAATTCTCCCTGGCATGCTCTCAATCAACTTCTGGACCAAATCCTGACTGATAGCAGTCCATTCTTGCACAATCAATGCTTTCATTTTGTCAGAATTTTTAGGTTTTTGTTTGTCCGCCCGTCTCTTGATGATTGACCACAAGTTCTCAATGGGATTAAGATCTGGGGAGTTTCCAGGCCATGGACCCAAAATCTCTATGTTTTGTTCCCTGAGCCATTTAGTTATCACCTTTGCTTTATGGCAAGGTGCTCCATCATGCTGGAAAAGGCATTGTTGATCGCCAAACTGCTCTTGGAGGGTTGGGAGAAGTTGCTCTTGGAGGACATTCTGGACCATTCTTTATTCATGGCTGTGCTTTTAGGCAAGAATGTGAGAGAGCCGATTCCCTTGGCTGAGAAGCAACCCCACACATGAATGGTTTCAGGATGCTTAACAGTTGGCATGAGACAAGACTGGTGGTAGCGCTCACCTTGTCTTCTCCGAATGAGGCGTTTTCCTGATGTCCCAAACAATCGAAAAGGGGATTCATCAGAGAAAATAACTTTACCCCAGTCCTCAGCAGTCCACTGCCTGTACCTTTTGCAGAATATCAGTCTGTCCATGATGTTTTTTTCTGGAGAGAAGTGGTTTCTTTGCTGCCCTCCTTGAGACCAGGCCTTGCTCCAAGAGTCTCCGCCTCACAGTGCGTGCAGATGCACTCACAGCTGCCTGCTGCCATTCCTGAGCAAGCTCTGCACTGCTGGTAGCCCGATCCCGCAGCTGAAACACTTTTAAGAGACGGTCCTGGCGCTTGCTGGTCTTTCTTGGGCGCCCTGAAGCCTTTTTGGCAACAATGGAACCTCTCTCCTTGAAGTTCTGGATGATGCGATAGATTGTTGACTGAGGTGCAATCTTTCTAGCTGCGATACTCTTCCCTGTTAAGCCATTTTTGTGCATTGCAATGATGACTGCACGTGTTTCTTTAGAAATAACCATGGTTAACAGAAGAGAAACAATGATGCCAAGCACCAGCCTCCTTTTAAAGTGTCCAGTGGTGTCATTCTTACTTAATCATGACAGATTGATCTCCAGCCATGTCCTCATCAACACCCACACCTGTGTTAATGGAGCAATCACTGAAAAGAGGTTAGCTGGTCCTTTTAAGGCAGGGCTGCAATGATGTTGAAATGTGTTTTGGCGGATAAAGTTCATTTTCTAGCCAAATATTGACTTTGCAAGTAATTGCTGTTAAGCTGATCACTCTTTATAACATTCTGAAGTATATGCAAATTGCCATTAGAAAAAGTGAAGCAGTAGACTTTGTAAAAATTAATATTTGTGTCATTCTCAAAACTTTTGGCCATGACTGTATATATCCTATTAATTACGGTACAGATTTCCCATACTATTCGATTCAAGAGTAAGGGCTCATACTCACTTGAGCCGAAAACGGATGATTTTCAGCCGATAAAAAATCGGATTCAAATCGGACCAATGTTATTCAATAGGTGACATCTCATTTGCGATTTTTTTCTCAGCCGAAATCAGTGTGAGAAAAAAATCGCAACATGCTGCGATTTGATGCGATTTTGGCATGATAATCGCTAATGCAATAGATGGTGCTATAAAAAATCGCATGCAAATCGCATGACAATTGCTCATAATCGGACCATCCTGAAAACTGACCGATTTTTTTTCCAGCAAGTGAGTATGAGCCCTAACACTGAATTTCAAAACTAATTAGCCTTTTACGCTTCAATGCTATAAAAAATATTTTGTGCCCGATTTATTAAGACAGACGTTATGCTTGTCACTATTAATGAACGCGACAGGTGGAGTAAGATGCACCTAATTCATCACTTAATGATTTAGGTGTATCTCACATGTGCTGTGCACCTCCGCCAGGAATCTTACTCTTGTCAGGGACTCAAGTACATTTCTAGCACAATTTATGCCACTAAAGTGGTGTACATTTTGGTGAATTTGCTAGTTGTGCTTCACTATGCCCTGTCCCACCGTAGCCCTGCTCAATTTGGCAAAGCTAACTGGGATTGGCGTAAAAATGGCAAAAGTCACAATTTTTTACAAGTAGTGCAAAGCTTTTGCGACTTTTCAATGTGTTTCACACCTGAATTGTGACATATTATAGATTATAGGCGGAAGATAAAGTTTAAATTTCTTTTAATGGCAGAGTAATAGTACAAGTGTGACGTTTTGGTCAAATGGGACCTTCATTAGAGTACACACTGAGCGTGCCCATGAACTAGAGGTGGATACTGCCTTCACTCCACGATAACATTTATGCAGCACCTGGTAAATTCTGAGGTTACACCACCAGACACAGTGTCCCCTTCTACATTTACCTAAAGCAGTGTGTACTCTGATGAAGGTCCCACTTGACTGAAACATCACACTTGTGCTATTACACTGCCATTAAAAACAATTTAAACTTTATCTTCCGCCTGAGTGCCAAGTTTATCTATATTATTATCAGGCTTGGGACCTTACTAGAGCACCTCACCAAGGAGTGCCGATATTGTACTTTCTATGAATTGTGGCATAGACATTCTGATGTATCGGGCCCTTATTGACTAGGCCTCACATAACATCACATCATAGGCATCACTGGGGCCTAGTAATCACAAAGAAGCACTCAGGATGCAGCCACTGAAGTGCCGATAGAGGGAACCCAAAATGCTCTGGTGAGTGCATGTTGGACCAGGGTCCTGTGAATCTTTTTGCTCAACTGCAGTAAATGTGTCCGTTTCTTAGCCAGCTCTATCTATTGTGAGAGTTGGGTCCCCCCACACACATTAGACTAACTTCGGCTGAGCCCGCCAATACTGACAGGTTTGTCAAACAGTCTAATGTGCATGGAGCCTCCCGACGCTCCCCTAGATCAGATGCAGGGTCTGGGAGCAAGTCACTGAGAGAAGAATGACCTGTCAGTCAATGACTAAAGGTCAACAGGTTGGTGGGAAAAGAAGGAAGAGATGCCAGAGAGTTGTAAGTGCAATGCCATGGTCAACTTCATTGTCTTGTTCAGTGATGGTCGGGTTTCAGTCTTCTTTAACCCATCCATGTCTCTGAGCACCGAACACCTTATACTTCTGACACTGCAGGTAGGTTGCAGATCTGGCATATGACAGCACTGGAAGATAATGGCTTCCTGGTATCTTCACATTTGATTGTTTTCAAATCTTTGGCAGCTAATGTGTGTTTTTTTTCTCAACATGCTTTTCTGCAACCCTGTTGACTATTTCCAATAAAATTCTCCATGGTTCTGTTATCACATCCCAATATCTTGGGGTGTGATAACAACAATGTCTTAGCAATTTCTGTCTGTAAGACTTTTAACAATTTTTATAAAACAAATTAGCGGTCATCAGGGAGCGCCAGAAGGACGGTAATATAAGTAATGCAAATAAAAAAAGGGGGAGAAGCCAGCGCTGCCTATGGTCAGCATGCAATACATAAAGTGAATATGCACATATTGGTTTCTAACTGTATTTAAAAATGAGATATTTGGCAAATAATTGATCAATTCTTTGAGCCACCCCGCCACAACAATGCATTCTCGTATGGGGCAGTCCTACTCTACGTTTTTTATATTTGCTGTGCCCTTACGGCCTCCTAAATGTATTAAAAGCAAGATTGCAAAAAAAATTTTTTTGCAAAATGCAAAAGTACCTGAAGCATTGCTGAATCACTCCCATGGTGCCAGTAAGCAAGCGCAGGTAAAAGCCGACCAGGTCCGGAGATGGACATTTCAGATCTGACTTCCACACTCCCAAACCAGCAACCATAGATGAAGGGTGAAATAGGCCAAGACACAGGTGCACAATCAAATAGAGCCTAGGGCAGGGCAGGGCTGCTGTATGTGTGTACAGCAGCCTAGGTCAATTACAAAAAAAACATAGAATAGCGTGCATAACCCAGCGCGCACGGCAACAAGTGGTGGTCAGCTACAAACCAACATCTCATTTTTAAATACAGTTAGAAACCAATATGTGCATATGCACTTTATGTATTGCATGCTGACCATAGGCAGCGCTGGCTTCTTCCCCTTTTTTACTTAAAAGTAATGCAAGGTTCAAAGCAACTCCTAACGTGATCTCCAATGGAGGACAATAGCTAAGCAAAAAAAGTGGGACAATACACGGTCAAAGGGAGCGCTAAGAACACACAGACAATGCAAAAGTTTCTTTAGCCCACAACGCATTTCGACGGTAACCCGTCTTCATCAGGTGGCAGTTTATTGTCAAGAAACAGGAAGGGGTATATATACAAAGAATGACCATTCACATGCTCAAAGTAATCACACACATGATAAGTAGTCACATGACAGAGTGAATAAAAAAGGGGAGGGGAGAAAAGGCGAAGCAATAATATAACAATAATTAAAAATATCTAAAAATGTTAATAAGAAGCTACTTAAAAACAAGGAAATAAGAAAAATAATAAAAAGCAAAAGGGAGAATAAAATTATCTTGTCACTTAATCAATAGTTAAATTGAGTCCCTTGGGTGCCAAAGTACCCAGCTTAAATATCCAAAAACTCTCTCGGTTAATCAAGCTGCCATAATGGTTAGGCACGGGGTCTGGTATGTGATCAATAATTATTAATTTGAGAGATTTGAGCTCTTTGTGGTGCCTAATTAGAAAGTGCTTAGACAAGCTGTGCAAAAGATAACCATTGCGAATGTTCTGCCTATTTTTTTTATCCACGCATGCATGGTTTGTATGGTGCGCCCTACATACTGGAGCACACAACTACACTCCAACAAGTAAATAACATAAATTGATTGACAGTTGGCAAAATGGTTGATCTTATAACTGATGCCTGTGGTATTAGATCTGAATTCTTTGGCCCCATTAATAATGGTGGAACAGCAAAGTCACTTAGCAGCTCTGCAGGCAAAACAACCAGGGTTCTTAAGTGGTTGTAGTCCAGACCTATGAGATAGGTGCAGAGTTGTATTACTTGGTGCGACAAGATTCCGCAAGGTACGATTTGTTCTAAAAACAGTTCTGGACCGAGTAGGTAAGTGCCCCGAAAGTATAGGATCACCTTCAAGGATAAACCGATACTTCAGCAGGATTTTTTTTTATTCTTGCATGCGATTGATTGAATGTTGTCACAAAACTCCATTTGCCAAACACAAAGATGGGAGGATCATTAGTATTTTTATTTTTTATCTTATCTATACACTCTATTTGAGAAATAGTATTGGCTTTTAAAAGTGCATCATGCACTAATTTCTTTCGATATCCTTTAGTTCGAAATCTTTGTTTCAGGATGTTTGCCTCAATTTTAAAATCCGAATCCCTAGTGCAGTTCTTCCTAATCCTCCAATATTGCCCATATGGGATATTGCGGATCCACTTGGGGAGATGGCCACTATTAAAACTTAAATAACTATTTACATCAACACTAGTGTTGAGCATTCCGATACCGCAAGTATCGGGTATCAGCCGATATTAGCTGTATCGGAATTCCGATACTTAGTTCCGATATTTTTCATATATCGTATATCGGAATCGGAAGTTCCCATAATTCTTTTAGAGGCAATGTGATTATAGTCAGCCAATGAGGAATCCTAAGAAGTGTGGGCACATCCTGTACTGCTGCGGTCATCTTAACTAATGGCATGGCTGTGATTGGCTGCTGAAATGATGTCAGAATGCACTATAAGAGGCGCCGCCGCCATTTTAGCGTCACTGTGCTGTGAACTCAGTTAGGGACAGAACGCTGCTGTGCTGACTCTGAGGGACAGTTAGAGATTGCGATTTTTTGTACTGTGCTTTAGGCAGGCTAGTTTACCACCGGCTGTGTAAAGCTTCCTTTTGCCTTGCAGTGTTGCAGAGTGCAGGTGACGCTGCAGTTTGCTCTGCATCCACCGCTGTTTGTAGGCATCTGCACGTGTCACTCACAGACTCTTTTTTTTTTTATTTTTGTGGAATTGGTGCAGCTCCATTCAATTGAAATTAACAGTGATCTATTAGTGTGACGCGCTTCCATCCGTATACAATACATTGGTTGCAAACACTATAGAAGTACAGAAAGGAGCCTTTCACAGCTAGTGAACAGTTGTGTTTCAGTGTTCACTGCAGTCTGTGAGGTATTTTTTTGTTGAGTGCAGATTACGCTCCAGTTAGTTCTTCAACCACTGCTGGTTGTAGTCTGCTGAGCGTGTGTCACTGCCTCATCCTTCCAATTTTTCTCTAATTGGTGCTGCTCCATTATATTTTAAAAAAATCTAATCTATTAGTGTGACGCGCTTCCATCCGTATACAATACATTGGTTGCAAACACTATAGAAGTACACAAAGGGGCCTTTTACAGCTAGTGAACAGTTGTGTTTCAGTGTTCACTTTAGTCTGTGAGCTTTTCATTTTTTGAGTGCAGATTACGCTCCAGTTAGTTCTTCAACCACTGCTGGTTGTAGTCTGCTGAGCGTGTGTCACTGCCTCATCCTTCAAATTTTTCTCTAATTGATGCTGCTCCATTATATTTTAAAAAAAATCTAATCTATTAGTGTGACGCGCTTCCATCCGTATACAATACATTGGTTGCAAACACTATAGAAGTACACAAAGGGGCCTTTCACACCTACTGAACAGTTGTCTGCAGTGTTCACTGCAGTCTCTGAGGAATAACCACACTTAGGCCTTATAACTTTTCTGACTTTCTTTATCAATCTACCAAGATGAAGAAGGCAGGGAGTAAGGCACGTGGTCGTGGCCGTGGAGTTTCAGCAGGGAGAGGACATGGGGATTCTGTGCCTGCTGCTGCCGCACCCAGTGACACAGCATCCACCAGTTTACCCCGTGAGCGTTCCTTTATGCGCAGTTTTTTAGGAGCTCGGCGTAACCCCCTGCTGCGGGAAGAACAAATTGAAGCCGTTGTTGGTTGGATGGCAGCCAATGCATCGACTTCAATTGCTTCCACCTCCTCTCAGGACCACAGCACTGTTGAACAACCATCTGTCTCTTCACCGCCTGCCAAATTGCCCAGGCAGTCAGAGAGCTCTGTAAAGGAGCCAGCTGAGTCTCTGCTTCTGTTCTCAGAATCTGTTGGCTTGCAAACAGGGGCCCAGGCAAGCAGCATTCTGGAATGTTAAGAAGAGGCAGTATGCAGTGATGCGCAACAGCTGTGTCTCTCTGAATCTGAAGAGGCGGGTGAGCCAGTGCCGATGGTCAGCACACCGCAGAACGCATCTGATGATGATGAGACTCAGGTGCCAGTTTCTGTTGAGCATGGTGCTGGCCAGACCATCCAACAGCAGCAGGTGTTGGAAGAGGGTAGTGGAGATGATGAGGTCCAAGACCCAACATGGCGTGAGGAACAGGAAGGTGGTGGTAGCAGCTCTGAGGAAGAGATTGCCCCAACGGTCCAAACAGTAGGGAGAGGTAGGCTGCAGACTCGGTTGCCTGTAGCCTCCAGTTTGGCACCCGTTCGTAGCAGTTCTCTTCCAACAGCCAAAACGGGCGCCCCAGGACTTGCACTGCGTGGTCCTTTTTTGACACACTTGCAGATGATATTTGCTATGTCAAATGCAAGCTGTGTAATCAAAAAGTAAAAAGAGGTAAAAGTGTCAGTAACCTTAATACCACAAATATGTGGAAACATGTGCGGTCAAAGCACGTGGTTGAGTTACAAAGACACACTGGAGATGTAGGCCAACCTACAGCAGCACCTACATCTTCAGCTCGTGTTGGAGCCTCTTCCTCCAGCTCACACACAGCTGGTTCGGCTTCCTCACAGGATCGCCATGGAAGAACCTGTCACTGTTGTCCAGAGACCCAGTGTTATTCCACCCACAGCTGCAAGTTCCCTGTCATCCTCACACTCCCAGGCCACAAAACAGCCATCGGTAGCACAGGCATGGGATAAAAGACGGCCATACTCGGCAAACCATCCACGAGCACAGGCTCTGAATGCTGGCATTGCAAAACTCCTGTCCCTTGAAATGCTGTCATTCAGGCTGGTGGAGACTGACAGTTTCCGTAACTTAATGGCATTGGCAGTCCCACAATACAATGTGCCCAGCCGATTTTATTTCAGCAGGCAAGCCGTCCCTGGTCTGCAAAAGCATGTTGAGGGAAAAATTAAACGCTTACCTGTTGCGACCGATATGAGCACAGCCGTGGCCAAACGTCAACAGGCCGTCCTGAAATTAATTTCCATGGGGAATCGAAGCCACACAGCGCAGGAGCTCTGGGATGCCATCAAGCAGGAGAACGACGTGTGGTTTTTGTCAGCTAATCTCCAGCCAGGCTTGGTAGTGTGTGACAATGGCCGAAATCTGGTGGCAGCTCTGGGCCTTGGCAACCTCACTCACATACCATGTCTGGCACATGTGCTCAACTTGGTCGTGCAGAGTTTTTTGAGGGACTATCCGGATCTTGATGCACTGCTGCACAAGGTCCGCCTAGAGTGCGCTCACTTGCGACGTTCCAGCATGGCCAGATCGCGCATTGCAGCTCTGCAAGTCAGATTTCGCCTTCCTGAACATCGCATCATATGTGACGTACCTACCAGGTGGAATTCCACGTTACATATGTTGGAGCGGTTGTGTGAGCAGCAGCCAGCAGTAATGGAGTATCAGCTACAACAGGCGCAATCAACTCGCAATTTGCGCCGTTCACACTTCACCACTACTGAGTGGGCCTCTATGAAGGACATCTGCCACGTTTTGCGTGCGTTTGATGAGTCAACGCGGATGGCGAGTGCAGATGATGCACTAGTCAGCCTGACTGTCCCCCTTATCTGCCTGCTTCAAAAAACACTGCAAGCAGTAAGGGATGAGGTTTTGGAAGAGGAGGAGGATGAGGAGTCACAAATTCCATCACCTTCTCGACAGTCAGCGCAACGTGGTTCCTCACAAAGGGCTGGACAGGGCTCACTTTGTGAGGAGGATAAGGAGGAGTCAATGGAGGAGGAAGACATGGCTCCAGAGGGATGTACACAACGCTCTAGTCAGTATGTAGAGCGAGGGTGGGGTGATGCAGAGCAGGCAGAGATGACGCCTCTTGCAGGGGACAGCGTTTCTTGGCCAGTTGGGAGTCTGCAGCACATGGTTGATTTCATGCTGCAGTGCCTGAGAAACGACCGCCGCATCGCCCACATTCTCACCACGTCTGATTATTGGGTGTACACCCTCCTAGACCCTCGCTACCGGGACAACTTACAAAGCCTCATCACACCGTTGAACCGGGAGCGTAAAATGCGGGAGTACCAAGACACACTGGTGCAATCCATAATGTTCTCCATTCCAGCCGAGAGCACTGCTGCTGCTACTGCTTTACAAAGCAGCTCTGTGCGTCGAGGCAGTGGAGACAGCTCTGCAACAAGAGGGAGCACAAGCAGCGCCTCTGCACAGGGCAAGACCAGTATGTTCCAAACGTGGCGAAGTTTTGTGGCAGCGCCACAAATGTCTACACCATCCGAGACGGCTCCAGTCAGCAGGAGGCAACGTTTCCGTAAGATGGTGACAGACTACATGTCTTCCCTCTCAGTGTACTCCCAGATGTCTCTTCCCCATTCAAGTTTTGGGTCTCTAAGCTGGAAACATGGCCAGAGCTTAGCCAGTATGCATTGGAGGTGCTGGCTTGCCCTGCTGCCAGTGTATTATCAGAGCGCGTCTTTAGTGCTGCAGGTGGTGTACTAACAGACCGTCGCATGCAACTATCCTCCGATAATGTAGACCGGCTTACTTTTCTGAAAATGAACAAGGCATGGATCTTGCCTGAATTTGTCTGTCCGTTTTCAGATTAAATAACTGATTCGCAACGTTATCCATGTCTCCTGTTATGTTCATCTTTCTACCACCTGAACTCTACTCCCTGGGCTACAACACTGCCAGTTGCTGCTCAGAAGTGTCGTGTCCACAGACCAATACACAAGCTATAGTGTTAGTGGGGTTCAGTAACGCCAGCTGTTCCCCTGCTGTGTGTCCGGCAAGAAGTCTCCTGTTCCCTACACATGCACAGAAAAACCCATGTCGAACATGCTCCAAATAGGGAAGAGCCGTCACCCTGATTGTTATGCTTAAAACAGGAAATTGTGAAGTTTTACAGGCATAGAATGATAAATTTTTATAACAAATATGGACAAATAATAATTTGTCATCACAGCGCATATCTGCACCTGTCTATTAGAAATGGTAACAAAAACTAAAACATAGTGTTCACTTTTTTAAATTAATGCATAAAAGTACATTTCATACTTATCAATTAATGGTTTTTAAGGAACTTTATCTGTACCTGTAAGATAATGCAGTCAATGGATGTACGAATCATAAACATCCTCATCATCATCATCACGAGTTATATTTATGACAGACATTATAAAATACACATACTGATGCCAACTGTAACTTCACACACCATATATGAAATGGCCAGCATCTAAACCTGGTAATAATGTGCAATAATAAATTATTACATCTAGAAAGTGCATCATGCATACTGACAATAGGTAGTTATACCTGCAAGTGCTGTTGAAACAACCACAACAGATATAAATTAATAATGGTATATAGGTATCACAGTGCATAGTTACTCATGGACAATGTTGATGTAATACTGTACCTCAATAAAGTCAGCGTCAACCATTATGCTTGTTAGTCTTGTAGATTGTTAAAGAGGGAACGTGTTAAATTTTGTTGGTCATAGGTGGAGTATTAGACACTAAATGATTACTGCTGTCATATTTTAGGCGTCCCTAGGGCAGAATAACGCTGCGTAAGGTCACATTTTATAGAGAGTCATCTAATAGACACACGCTACCCTACCCTACGCGTGACAGTAGGAAGGTAGTGTTGACGGATAAAGCCTTGACCAACCAGACATGCTTTTACCCTCTTCAACACTGAACAAGGAAAAAATGCACGATTGCAGCCGCAGACTTTATTGACGTACAGTATAACATCGCCATTAGCCATCAGAGGCTGTACACTGTCTGATACAGACATAGAATATACCTTTGCTATCCGTAGTCTTTGTTTCACCTACACTTGCAGGCACACACTTAAATTGTGACAATGCATAATGTTTTTTTAAATGGTTATTTTTTATCGTACATTATTGCTTCATCACATTGATGAGTCCATGCTGGACATGTCATACATGCTGTACAAAGTAACGATTTTATTAACTTAAATAATTGAAATGTCTGTGACTGTCACATATAAATTGCAATGATGATGATGAGTGACTATTACAAAATCCATTGTCTTCACTATTTTATGGTTTAACATAGCGTTCCTTAAGCATTATTCATAAATACAAAAATGGACTTTTATTCTTAAATTTACAACACTATATTTCGTAAACTATTTTTTGGGTGGTGTGTTGTTCCATTTCTTGTTGCCATGTGCATATATGCGTTTAAATTTGCAGGGTCTTTATTTTTATTATTGAAATTAGTAAAGATGTGTATCTTCGTACCGTGTTAGCCAGTAGATATAAAAATATTTACACTTGAGAGTCCTCATTGTTTGATACCTTTTAATGGATAACTGAAAAGATGGTAACAAATTGCAAGCTTTCGAGGCTACTCACGTCTCTTCATCAGGCAAAGAATAAAAAAAAAAAAATAAGAATCACATATTTCTATACACAACAGGACACAGGAATAGTGCAATAGGTAAGACAAGTGACGTGCAGCAGAACTGTCATTATGCCAGAGGATGAACATAAATATTGGAACAGTTCCTAGATAAGGATAGAAAGTTTTATTGCCCTCTGATTGGGGGCTGGTTTTGTGTTTTCATGCCCCTGTAAGGGCAGAGACGCAGATTCCTTAATTGATATAGAATGACATGAATCCGTGTGATCTATTCATTCCACCACTAAGACTGTCAAAGGTAATGATGAGCTTATATTCCAAAACCTTTCTATCTTTCTCAGATTTTAAGTTTGATTTTAATACCAGTAATTCCATATCCATCATGCTATGACCGGGCATACCAAATTTTTTTGCCACAGGTAAATCCATTATTTTTTCTCTTATTGTGTGGTGATGATAATTCATCCTTGTTCTCAGTTTTTGGCCGGTCTCCCCCACATACAGACCCCCATTTTGACATTTAGTACATATAATTAGGTACACCACATTACATGTGAAGCAGCTGAAAGTATCTGGGATCTTGTAGTCGTCATGGGAGTTGGGGATCTTTATGTTGTCCGTGGTCATTAGAGATGCACAGGTTTTACATTTCTTCTGGTTGCAAGGAAAGGTTCCTGCAGCTGTTGGGGAGGACAGGGAGCTTCTGACAATGATGCTTCTTAGATTTGGCGGCTGCCTAAAACACAGTAGTGGGGTGTCTGGAAATATGGATTGTAATATCGGGCATCTTTTTGTAGTAAAGGTTGTAGTTTGCGTGTAGCTCCCTTTAGCAACGCCAGATTTAGATTGTAGGTGACCACTACAGGCACTCGGTTATTTTCTTCTTTACCTTTGTAATGTAGCAGGTGATTCCTTGATATTCTGTTGGCTCTTGAAATTTGGTTTTCAATTGTTCTTGGATGGTATCCCTGGTTCAAAAAAGTATTTCTGAGGCGACCCCCCACTACTGTGTTTTAGGCAGCCCCCAAATCTAAGAAGCATCATTGTCAGAAGCTCCCTGTCCTCCCCAACAGCTGCAGGAACCTTTCCTTGTAACCAGAAGAAATGTAAAACCTGTGCATCTATAATGACCACGGACAAGATAAAGATCACATACTCCCATCATGACTACAAGATCCCAGCTACTTTCAGCTGCATCACATGTAATGCGGTGTACCTAATTATATGTACAAAATGTCCAAATGGGGGTCTGTATGTGGGGGAGACCGGCCAAAAACTGAGAACAAGGATGAATTATCATCGCCACACAATAATATAAAAAATAATGGATTTACCTGTGGCCAAAAAATTTGGTATGCCCGGTCATAGCATGATGGATATGGAATTACTGTTATTAAAATCTAACTTAAAATCTGAGAAAGATAGAAAGGTTTTGGAATATAAGCTCATCATGACCTTTGACAGTCTTAGTGGTGGAATGAATAGATCACACGGATTCATGTCATTCTATATCAATTAAGGAATCTGCGTCTCTGCCCTTACAGGGGCATGAAAACACAAAACCAGACCCCAATCAGAGGGCAATAAAACTTTCTCTCATTATCTATGAACTGTTCCAAGATTTATTATCATCCCTCTGCCATAATGACAGTTCGGCTTCACCTCACTTGTCTTACCTATTGCACTATTCCTGTGTCCTCTTGTGTGTAGAAATATGTGATTCTTCATTTTTTGTTTTAGTCCTAGCCTGATGAAGAGACCTGAGTAGTCTCAAAAGCTTGGAATTTGTTACCATATTTTCAGTTAGCCATTAAACGGTATCAACCACTGAGGACTCTCAAGTATAAATATTTTTCTATTCTTGTAATTAAAATTCATCATTTTATTGTCCTATTAAAACTTCATTTATTCTTGTTTGAAGTACATACATTTGCAATGGCCACGTAACAAGGCAATAAATCTATATTTTATTTAAAAACCCTCCTTGACCCTGGGCTTCAACAGCGCCAGTTGCTGCTCAGAAGTGTTAGATGCACAGATGAAAACAATCGCTGATGTGTTTGTGGGGTTCAGTAACGCCTGCTGTTCCCCTGCTGTGTGTCTGGCAAAAAATTACTGCTGCTAAATACAAATTCAACTTCAAACATCTCATACTAGGCCTCTGCCTACACCCTCCTTGACCCTGGGCTTCAACAGCGCCAGTTGCTGCTCAGAAGTGTTAGATGCACAGATGAAAACAATCGCTGATGTGTTTGTGGGGTTCAGTAACGCCTGCTGTTCCCCTGCTGTGTGTCTGGCAAAAATTACTGCTGCTAAATACAAATTCAACTTCAAACATCTTATACTAGGCCTCTGCCTACACCCTCCTTGACCCTGGGCTTCAACAGTGCCAGTTGCTGCTCAGAAGTGTTAGATGCACAGATGAAAACAATCGCTGATGTGTTTGTGGGGTTCAGTAACGCCTGCTGTTCCCCTGCTGTGTGTCTGGCAAAAAATTACTGCTGCTAAATAAAAATTCAACTTCAAAATCTCATACTAGGCCTCTGCCTACACCCTCCTTGACCCTGGCTTCAACAGCGCCAGTTGCTGCTCAGAAGTGTTAGATGCACAGATGAAAACAATCGCTGATGTGTTTGTGGGGTTCAGTAACGCCTGCTGTTCCCCTGCTGTGTGTCCGCAAAAATTACTGCTAGCTACCTACACATGGTGAAAAAAACATGACATGTCAAAGTGTCTAGTGCTACACATAGATATGAGGCTACACCATGATTTCTAAGCTGTAAACAATTGAAACGTCAGCTTTAAAACCATAAAATGATTATTCTTTGTCACAAATCTGTAACAAAATAATTGTGACATAATATTTCAGATATGCACATGTCGAAAACAAATGCTAACACAAAAGCCTACTTATGCTATAGGATACTGATGGTCAACCTTGTCACTCCATAGCTTAGACAAATCCAAATCACATCATGACTCAAATGCTGCAATGTTGGAAGTGCATAATGTGGGTTGAACTTTGACAACAGCTGCAGTGCGAAGGTTAGACTTCAGTGTTCTTGGCTTTTAAATAAAAGCATACAAGTAAATATAATAATCCAATGTTGATTAAGGGACGTGATGTACAACTGTAATATTGTGCAAACAATGCATGTAGGAATAGTCCTTTTCAACATTACTTATATTTGTGTCATTTTAAAAAATACATATTTAATTAGAAAGTTAACAGCCCATATCCTAAAGGTCCTTCATGTAAACATGATAATCGGTAACAAAAAACATGCATTACCTTGTTAAAGTCAATAGTGCATAGTCACAATATCAAAATATATACCTGTAAGTGGTGCTGAAAGAACGACAACTGATAGAATAGGTGAATGATATCTATTTATCAGACTGAATAGCGACACCTGTACAATGTTGATATAATACTGTACCTTAACAAAACAGCTGTGTCACACCTGACACGTGTTTTTCTTGTAGCTTGTTATGTAATAGGGCACATGCGTGTATGTTTCATCATAGGTGCATGTTTACTGAGTAAAGCAGTCATGACAACGCCTTTGTGTTGTCGGTACGCTTGCGATGATGAACGATGCGCACCGTGAATGTTAGTCTGCGTCATAACACGCACAGACGCGTATTCCAACGCGTCACAGCAGGAAGCCAGTCTGTGCGTCCAAACAAAGGCGCAAGCATACATGCACGTACCCTTTTATAAAGCTATATAAAAAAAAGGATGTAGTAGTAACGCTGACTTTATTGAGGTACAGTATTACATCGCCATTCACCATCTGTGGCTATGCAGTATCAGCTATATATACCTTATCTATCCGTTGTCATGCTTGCAAGTCCACAGTCAGGCATAAATAGCTGTTTTCACTATGCACTATGCAGTTTTTAAAGGTTTTGTTTGTTAATAGAAATGATTGGCACATTATCAGTATAACATGATGGGAATTTTAGATCTTTTTAAAAAATTTTTAGTGATATTATTAAGCAAATGTAAAGTTTTATGAATGTCACAGATAACTTGTAATGCTGATTATGTTTTTAAGTCAGCCATTCATTGTCTATACAATAAAAATGGTGTACATACTGTTACTTATCCATCATTAATGGATTGTGATATGTACTTGTATGCTTTTATTTAAAACCGTATAGCAGATTATTTAACCTATTTTTATTGTGGTTTGCATTGCTTTTCAACATGTTAATGTATGCGTTTATGTTTGTCAATTATTTACATATATTGTTTAAAGTAAAATCATCATCTTATGGTGCTAAAGTTTATATTTCTCTTGTTTGGAGTATAGACATTTTTAATTGACACGTAACAAGGAAAATACTTGATCTAGTATTTAAACATCCTCCTTGCCCCTGGGCTCCAACACCGCCAGTTGTTGCTCGGAAGTGCTGTTAGCACAGTCAACACTTGCTCCTGTGTTACTGGGGTTCAGTAATGTCAGCTGTTCTCCTGCTGTGTGAACGGCAAAAAGTCCTGCTGCCTCCACCCTGTTCTCTTCTCATCAATGGGCTCCAACACCGTCAGTTGTTGCTCGGAAGTGCTGTTAGCACAGTCAACACTTGCTCCTGTGTTACTGGGGTTCAGTAATGTCAGCTGTTCCCCTGCTGTGTGAACGGCAAAAAGTCCTGCTGCCTCCACCCTGTTCTCTTCTCATCCCTGGGCTCCAACACCGCCAGTTGTTGCTCGGAAGTGCTGTTAGCACAGTCAACACTTGCTCCTGTGTTACTGGGGTTCAGTAATGTCAGCTGTTCCCCTGCTGTGTGAACGGCAAAAAGTCCTGCTGCCTCCACCCTGTTCTCTTCTCATCCCTGGGCTCCAACACTGCCAGTTGTTGCTCGGAAGTGCTGTTAGCACAGTCAACACTTGCTCCTGTGTTACTGGGGTTCAGTAATGTCAGCTGTTCCCCTGCTGTGTGAACGGCAAAAAGTCCTGCTGCCTCCACCCTGTTCTCTTCTCATCCCTGGGCTCCAACACCGCCAGTTGTTGCTCGGAAGTGCTGTTAGCACAGTCAACACTTGCTCCTGTGTTACTGGGGTTCAGTAATGTCAGCTGTTCCCCTGCTGTGTGAACGGCAAAAAGTCCTGCTGCCTCCACCCTGTTCTCTTCTCATCCCTGGGCTTCAACAACGCCAGTTGTTGCTCGGAAGTGCTGTTAGCACAGTCAACACTTGCTCCTGTGTTACTGGGGTTCAGTAATGTCAGCTGTTCCCCTGCTGTGTGAACGGCAAAAAGTCCTGCTGCCTCCACCCTGTTCTCTTCTCATCCCTGGGCTTCAACAACGCCAGTTGTTGCTCGGAAGTGCTGTTAGCACAGTCAACACTTGCTCCTGTGTTACTGGGGTTCAGTAATGTCAGCTGTTCCCCTGCTGTGTGAACGGCAAAAAGTCCTGCTGCCTCCACCCTGTTCTCTTCTCATCCCTGGGCTCCAACACCGCAAGTTGTTGCTCGGAAGTGCTGTTAGCACAGTCAACACTTGCTCCTGTGTTACTGGGGTTCAGTAATGTCAGCTGTTCCCCTGCTGTGTGAATGGCAAAAAGTCCTGCTGCCTCCACCCTGTTCTCTTCTCATCCCTGGGCTCCAACACCGACAGTTGTTGCTCGTAAGTGTCATTGGCACGGGCACTCACTCCTGCCCAGACTGGTTACAGCACGCCATCTGTTTCCTGTCAGTGTAAACGTCACTTAGCCTGCAATAAGTTGTCCTGTCGTGTTGCAGTCGGGTTAGCCGACTCTATGGTGCCTGGAGTTTAGGTTCTTTCTATGTGTGCTGCGGGATATGCAAATAAAGGCTGTTTCCATTGTGACAATAGGACAATCACCCACTGTATTACTGTGGGATTCGGTAACTGCGGCCGGCTCTCGGCCTGTCAACTTAAATTTCCATGGGTACCTTCTGCTACCTGTCCGGGTTCCAGTACCGTCAACTGGTTCTCTGCAGTGCCTTTGGCCTAGGTGCCTCCATCTCAGTATCCGAGTTCCAGCAACGTCTGCTGGTCCTTGGTAGTGCTTTTGAGCACAGGTACCTCCTGCTTAGTAACCGTGTCCCAGTAACGTCAGCTGGTCCTCGGTTGTGCCATTGGCTCTTTTCCTTCTGCTGCCCCTCCGGGTTCCAGCACAGTCAGCTGGTCCTCGTTACTTGCATTGGCTCTTGTACCTTCTGCTACCCGTCCGGGTTCCAGTACCGTCAACTGGTTCTCCGCAGTGCCTTTGGCCTAGGTGCCTCCATCTCGGTATCCGAGTTCCAGCAACGTCTGCTGGTCCTTGGTAGTGCTTTTGAGTACAGGTACCTCCTGCTTAGTAACCATGTCCCAGTAACGTCAGCTGGTCCTCGGTTGTGCCATTGGCTCTTTTCCTTCTGCTGCCCCTCCGGGTTCCAGTACCGTCAACTGGTTCTCCGCAGTGCCTTTGGCCTAGGTGCCTCCATCTCGGTATCCGAGTTCCAGCAACGTCTGCTGGTCCTTGGTAGTGCTTTTGAGCACAGGTACCTCCTGCTTAGTAACCGTGTCCCAGTAACGTCAGCTGGTCCTCGGTTGTGCCATTGGCTCTTATCCTTCTGCTGCCCCTCTGGGTTCCAGCACAGTCAGCTGATCCTCGTTACTTGCATTGGCTCTTGTACCTTCTGCTACCCGTCCGGGTTCCAGTACCGTCAACTGGTTCTCCGCAGTGCCTTTGGCCTAGGTGCCTCCATCTCGGTATCCGAGTTCCAGCAACGTCTGCTGGTCCTTGGTAGTGCTTTTGAGCACAGGTACCTCCTGCTTAGTAACCGTGTCCCAGTAACGTCAGCTGGTACAAGGTTGTGCTACAAATACAAGATACAGAACAAGAGACACAAGAACAATAAGCAGAAGATCTAAAAGCAGAAGAACATGAAGTATAAGACCAAAATGAAGAGCAAAATATATGCTCTAAATTATAAGCAGAAGAAGACTAAGCAGTGTATGGGGTGAGTCCGTTCCTCCTCGTGGTGCCCCTGGTAAATGCCTGATGCTGCAGGCTAAACTGAACACGGACAAATACTGTTGTAATTTAAATCTTTGTGGCAGCAAGAACGGAACGATGAAAAAATCATACTTTTACAGATTACAAGTACAGGAATCTCTTTCACAAATAAGAATATGATGAAGAAGATGAAGATGAAGTAGAATATGAAGAAGAATAATAGTTTAATAAGAACAATATGAGTAATGTTAACAAAAAGATGAATAGCAAGAAGTTTAAGAAGAAGATAAAGAAGGTGAAGATGAAGAATAATTGGATGAAAAAGATGATGCTGCTGAAGATTATGAAGGAGAAAGTGTGGCAAAAGTTAAAAAGGTGAAGAGCATGGAAGTTGTGAAACATACATATTTGCCAAAATAGAAAAAAGGTTAACAACATTGTCAATGTCATGTATAGTGTACAGTTCCTATAGCGTCTTGTGCTTGGGTGCGAGGAAAACACAGGAGACATAGGTTGAAATGAAATGACTTGTATTACTTCATACAAGCATGCTGAAAAGTTCACACAGTTTGCAGGAACAGCAACAGGAGACACAGCAGGCCAGAGTAACTTCAAGCTCTACAATAACTCTCCAAAGCAGGTTCAGGATCTCTTCTCTGTACCGTAATTCCTCTGCAAACATGGATTCACCAAACAGCAGGTTTCCAGAGTCCAAAAGTGTTCCAAGGTTCCTCAGTAGGGAATAGCTGGAGTACAAGTCCAAGGCTTCCAGGAGTCAGGTCACAGACTGACTGAGGCTTGATTCAGGAGCACTGATTGTTCAGCTGAGGCTGCTTAAGAAGCAAGAGGGAAGAATCAGGGCGGGAACATGAAAACTGGAAACTCCATATTAACTGAGGGCAAGAGCTGCAGAAAGACAGAAAGCAAAATGGCCGACGGAAAACTGAGTTTCAAGGAACATGTCAACAGAGACAAAGAACCTTACATTACTCCCCCCTTAGGGACAACCTCCGGATGACCTCAGACCAGGCTTGTCAGGGTACCTCTGATGAAACTGGCGGAGCAGGCGAGGAGCATTTACATTATTGACTGGTTCCCATGAGTTGTCCTCCACTGGGTAGCCCTGCCATTTAATCAAATATTGCAACTGATTTCTGTACAACCTGGAATCTAGAATCCTTTCCACCATAAATTCTTCCTGACCATCGACCAGCACTGGGTCAGGGCAAGGAGAAGAACGTCCAGGAAACGTATTGGGTGTTGCAGCCTTTAGTAGGGATACATGAAAGACAGGGTGGATTCTCATAGTTCTGGTAGTTGAAGACGACAAGCAACAGCACTTATAATCTTATTGATCTTATAAGGTCCAATGTACTTATGTCCCAATTTAGACGATGGAATCTTTAATTTAAGATTTCTGGTTGACAGCCAGACCAAATCTCCTACCTTGAAAGCTGGTGCAGGTTTACGAAATTTATCTGCTGCTTTCTTGTACCTTTCCTGAGCCAATTCTAGATTTTCCTTTAGAAGATCCATATTGTTTTGTAAAGAAGTGATTCTTTCAGCCACTGCCGGCAAGGGCGTATCTATGGGAAATCGAGGAAGAATGTTAGGATGATAACCTAGATTGGAGTAAAAAGGAGACTGCTTAGTGGAGGCGCTCTGAGAGTTGTTATAAGAGAACTCAGCCAGTGGAAGTAGATCCACCCAATCATCCTGTAGGTGACAGATAAAACAGCGGAGATACTGCTCCAGGGTCTGATTGGTTCGTTCTGTCTGTCCATTAGTTTGGGGATGAAAAGCAGAAGAAAGGTTTACTTTAATGTCCAATGCTGCACAGAAATTTTGCCAAAACCTTGAAGTGAATTGCACCCCTCGATCCGAAATGACCTCATCCGGTACTCCATGTAAGCGAAACACATTCTTAATCATCAAGTCTGATGTCTGTTTTGCAGTGGGTAAGCCGACACAAGGGATAAAATGAGCTGCCTTTGTTAGACGGTCAACCACCACTAGAATGGTGTTCTTCCCTTGAGAGGTTGGTAACTCCACAATGAAGTCCATAGAAATGGATCCCCACGGGCGGGACGGGGTGGGAAGAGGTTGCAACAGACCAGTTGGTGAGGAGCGAGGTGTTTTGCATCTTGCACAGACTTCACATGAAGTGACATAGTTTAAGACATCTTTCCTGTAAGTGGGCCACCAAAAGAAACGAGAAAGAAATTCTTGTGTCTTTAGAATTCCCCTATGCCCGGCTATCTTGGAATCGTGGATGAGTTGCAATACTCTCAATCTGACTGTTTCAGGTATATACAGACGTTGTCCCTGAATCCACACACCATTCTTAAAGACAAGACTTACGTCCCTTGGGGGTTGAGCCAACAAAGAATCCGCATGGTATGCTTCCTTGATGTCCTTAAGTAGGTCTTGATTATGAATCACTCCCAGGAATCTAGAGTCAGGAAGAATAGTCTTAGGAGGAGTAAGTGGACGTGTCTCTGCTGAATGAATCCTAGAGAGTGCATCAGCCTTTCCATTGCGCGATCCTGGTCTATAAGAAATGACAAAATTAAATTGGTTTAGGAAAAGATTCCAGCGAGCCTGGCGAGGAGTCAGGCACTTAGCCGACCTGATAAATTCAAGGTTACGATGGTCTGTCAGGACGACTATTTGCTGTGCAGCTCCCTGAAGAAGGTGTCTCCATTCCTTGAAGGCGGCAATAATGGCCAACAATTCTCTATTGCCCACATCGTAGTTCCTCTCAGCCGAAGATAACTGCTGGGAAAAGAAGGCACAGGGATGCAAGACATTCTTCTCACCTGTTCTCTGAGAGAGTATAGCTCCAACGGCACAGTCTGAAGCATCCACCTCTATTATGAAGGCAAGCTCGGGGTTGGGATGTACTAAGATAGGTGCGGTGGTAAATTTATCCTTTAAACAAGAAAATGCTTCCTGAGCTTGCGGGGTCCAGGAGAACCTAGACTGTTTCCGGGTAAGTTGGGTGATAGGTGACACTACCTCAGAAAAATTCTTAATGAAACGTCTATAGAAGTTGGCAAACCCGATGAAACGCTGCACCTCCTTCACATTTCTAGGAATTGGCCAATCCTTGATGGCTTGGGTCTTGCTTCCATCCATACTAATCCCTTGCGTAGATAGTACATACCCCAGAAATTGAATTTCGGTCCTATGGAATTCACATTTTTCAACTTTGATGTAGAGATGGTTTTGTCTTAGGCGTTCTAAGACCATTCTCACATGTCCATGATGTTCCTCTGTGGAGTTAGAAAAAATTAGAATATCATCCAGATAAATCACCACAAATGTATCTAGGAGATCCCTGAAGATATCATTCACGAAGTGTTGGAAAGTGGCTGGGGCGGTACTCAGACCAAAAGGCATAACTAGATATTCAAAGTGTCCATAGCGTGACCTGAAAGCAGTCTTCCATTCATCCCCAGGTCTGATACAGACCAAGTTATAGGCCCCACGGAGATCCAGTTTAGAGAATATTTTGGCATGCCGCACTCTCTCCAACAACTCAGGGATTAAAGGCAATGGATAACGGTTTCTAATAGTAACCTTATTGAGTTCCCTATAGTCTATGCAGGGTCTCAGAGATCCATCTTTCTTCTTCACAAAGAAGATGGGTGCACCTGCGGGAGATGAAGAGGGGCGTATGAAGCCCTTGGCTAAATTTTCGTCTATATAATCCTTCAAAGCTTTTAGCTCGGGCCCCGCTAGGGGTAGATCTTACCAAAAGGTATCTCGGCTCTGGGTAATAATTAAATTGGACAATCATATGGACGGTGAGGAGGAAGCTGATCAGCGTTCTTCTTGTCACATAAATCGTCATAGTCCTGGTATACAGCTGGTAGTTCAGGGACTGACATGGTTCCTTTAGGAACAGAGCAAGCTGAAACTCCTTGACTCATCTGTTTCTCCGGAAAGTGTAATTCCTTGGTCTCCCAGTTAATCGTAGGATTCTGCGCCTGCAGCCATGGTAGCCCTAGAATGATGGGAAAGTGGGAAGAAGAGATAAGCAAAAAAGACATTTTCTCCTGATGATCTTTACCCATAAGGACCCTCAAAGGCTCTGTTTCTTGATCCACTGGTCCAGAAGTCAGTAGAGAGCCATCCACAGTCTCCATCTGTACTGGAGTAGCCTTCTTCACTGAACGTATCCACTGTTTCAGAGCAAAGGAGATATCCATAAAATTTCCACTTGCTCCTGAGTCGATCATAGCAGAGCTAGACACCCAGACTGAGTCAACCCAGAATTTGATGGAAAGGAAGCAATGAGAATTGTTTCTTTTACAACTCAGCTGGGACACCGCTGAGGAAACTTGAAAAATTGCAGCGTTTATACCGTCATCGTCCCCAGAACTAACAGAGTTTAAGTCCGAGAAATCAAGATCTCTTGCAGCAGATCTCTCTGGAGCCTGAGGCTTGGACATGACAGAGCTCCTCTCGCAACACTCACAGTGAATGACTGCTGCAGTAGTCTTACGAGAACGGCTGGGGCAGTTTATAATGAAGTGCCCTGACTTACCACAGTAAAAACATAGATTTTCCTTTATACGATGTTCTTTGCGTGCATCACTAACCCGTCTTTGTAAAGAGTCCACCTGCATGGGTTCAGGTTCTGGTTCCCTTGTGATCCTACTCAAAGGTTCCTTAGCTGAGGAGGGAGGTAGTAAAAGGTTAGTGCGATTATTTTCGAACCATCTCTCTTGTCTGCGTTCAGTCAGACGAGCATCAATACGGATACAATAGTTAATAAAGTCACCTAACGCAGTGGGAGGGTTGGCACGAGCAAGTTCATCCTTAATCAGTGGAGACAACCCTTTCCGAAAAATAGATTTTTTTAGCGGAAGTGTCCCAAGTGGTATCAAGAGCCCATCTCCTGAAATCCAGGGCATATTCGGCTACTGAACGCTTACCTTGGCGCAAAGTTAACATGGCTGCTTCAGCTGTTGCACCTCGATTGGGGTCATCAAACACCTGCCCCATGGCTGAAATAAAAGCATCAAGGTGATTCAAACAATCATCCTCAGTCTCAATCAGAGGGTTTGCCCACATCAAAGCCTTATTGGTAAGCAACATGATTATAGTAAGCACTTTGGATCGTTCAGTGGGAAATTGTGAAGCATGTGCAGAGAAAAATAAATTGCATTGATTAATAAATCCCCTGAATTTCTCACGTTCACCGCCAAAACGAAAAGGAGGTAATTTGGGGATCCCAGAACTTGGGGTTATGGCAGGAGCCTGGGCTCGTTCCTCTAGAGCCTCAATCCTGGCTCGCAATTCCTGGGTAGTCTGTCCAAACACTTGCAAATTATGATTAGTGAGGTCCTGTAGGCTTGCAAAACGGGTTTTTAAAGTCTGTACATCTGAAAGGATTGTATCAGTCACTCCGCAAAGTTCCTTTATGCGGGCCTCCATCTTCCAAATCTTTTAAGGCAGAGGTGCTGGAAGGAGAAGAGGAAAGGAAAAAAAAAAAAACAATAGTGTTTACCTGTGGTAACACTCCAGAGTAAAATTTTAAGGGAATGCGCTCACCTGGAAGGGTTGTGAGAAGTCACAACCACTGTCATCACATAAGGTATTAAACGGACATCTGATATCCACAGTCACAGCAGACACGGCTTTCCCAGACCCAGCAGACACTAAACATTGGCTCCTGAATCTTGTCATGTATAGTGTACAGTTCCTATAGCGTCTTGTGCTTGGGTGCGAGGAAAACACAGGAGACATAGGTTGAAATGAAATGACTTGTATTACTTCATACAAGCATGCTGAAAAGTTCACACAGTTTGCAGGAACAGCAACAGGAGACACAGCAGGCCAGAGTAACTTCAAGCTCTACAATAACTCTCCAAAGCAGGTTCAGGATCTCTTCTCTGTACCGTAATTCCTCTGCAAACATGGATTCACCAAACAGCAGGTTTCCAGAGTCCAAAAGTGTTCCAAGGTTCCTCAGTAGGGAATAGCTGGAGTACAAGTCCAAGGCTTCCAGGAGTCAGGTCACAGACTGACTGAGGCTTGATTCAGGAGCACTGATTGTTCAGCTGAGGCTGCTTAAGAAGCAAGAGGGAAGAATCAGGGCGGGAACATGAAAACTGGAAACTCCATATTAACTGAGGGCAAGAGCTGCAGAAAGACAGAAAGCAAAATGGCTGACGGAAAACTGAGTTTCAAGGAACATGTCAACAGAGACAAAGAACCTTACAGTCAATTTCTTCGTCAATCCGAACGTATTTCCTAAAAAAAAAAATTAATGCTATTCCATTGGATTGGGTTAAACATCTATGCCTTTAATGTCTCCTCAACCTCCCCCAATACATTCTACATTACTCTTTGTTGTTTTCCTTCATGTACAATTAACCTACAAGGCAAGAATGGGGTTTTTTTAATTTCGATATTTTGTTCCCATAGACTTACATTGGACTTCCGGTATCGGTATCGGGTATCGCCGATATTTTTTGGGTATCGTCGATACCATTCCGATTCCGATACTTTTGGATATCGAAAAGTATCGCTCAACTCTAATCAACACTCTTAAAGTAAGTTGACGTAAAAAAAAAAAAAACCTACCCCCTGAGTCCACATGTTCAACTAAGAACTGGATACATGTTTTAGACATATTGGCAGCCCCCAAGGGTTCAGATTCAACGCCTGGACAAACTCCAATGCTTCTTTCTCAGTGCCAATCCAAAGTCAAGAACAAATCGTCAATAAACCGATCATAAAGAGCTATTTTGCCTCTTGCCAGGTCTGACTGCGCGATGAAAATGGATTAAAATGCCCCCATAAACAAATTTGCATAACTGGGGGCAAATTTCATCCCCAACGCTTAGCCTTTGACCTGACGATAAAAAGAGTGCTCAAAGGTAAAGATATTATTATTAAGGACAAAACTAATGGCCCTTTTAAGAAATTCTTTTTGTTATGGAAGCAATTGATCATCTAATGAAAGAAACTGATCAATCGCCTCCATGCCATGTGGTATATTAGAGTAGAGGGCCTGAACATCCATTGTTAAAAGAACACAGTCAGTCACAATGGGTAAATTTTGAAGAACATCGATAAAGTGGGAGGAATCCCTCAAATATAAATCAAGACTGATCACATATTTTTGAAGAAAAAGATCCACATAATGAGACAAATTGCTTGTGATAGAATTGATCCCAGAAATAATTGGGCGGCACGGGGGATTCAGGGTATTTTTATGCACTTTGGGAAGAAAGTAAAAAAAGGGGGTTCTAAAACGGGAAATATAAGAAACTTAAACACTTTTTTGTTCAAAATGCCTAATGAATGGGCTTCCTTAATGAACAAAGTGTATTCTAAAAAAACTTTAGTGGACGTGTCATGATCTAACTTGTGATAATAGCTAACATCCTCCAAAATTCTAAATCCCTCACGGATATACCAACAACGATTCATTAACACAACCCCAACCCCCCTTATCCACATTTTTAATAATAATATCACTATTTTCTCTCAGAGACTTGATAGCTGCTAGTTCCCCAGTACTTAAATTAATGTGCTCTTACAGATGGCTGAAAATGAGCGGACTTCTTTAAAAATCAATTGCTGGAATGTCTCAATATGAGAACCCTTATGGCGGAGGGGGTAAAAACTGCTAGTAGAAACCTTAGGATCAACATGTGTAAAAGGATCAGTACCATTATCACATGTATTTGGTTTAAAAATATCAGATTTATTTTTACCCTCAATCAGAAAGTGTCGCTGTACGGTCAACTTCCTGATGAATTCATTAAGGTCTAGATAAAGGTCAAAGACATTGAGAGGTGCATCGGGACAAAATGAAAGTCCACGTTCCAAGAGCATTTTCTCATCTTCAGTCAATGCATGATCAGACAAATTAAAAATTCTACTGGGAGTGGTGTTACCAGTGGTTAATTCATTAATACCTCCTTTGGAGTAGGACTTAGAGGCAAACCAATGCTTCTTTTTGGGTTTGCCTTTGCCCCTACATCCTCGTATTCTCTCTTTTCTTTTTGAAGGGTGGCAGGAAGCCACCTGAAAAAAAGTGTGTAATCTTAGTGCTCTGAGAGGATTTAGTTGAAGGAGATGGTGAGGGTAACACCTCCAATTGACACTTCCCCTGAGAGAAACGCGCATCGGGGCCTGTCTGTGCCACAGCTACTACTCTCTTAGGTTAGTTCACCATCATAGCACTTTATTGATTCATCTTCGTTTTAGTGTCAGTTTGTATTGCTAATTTACTAACAGCCATCACTGCATGGTACCTTTAGACAATTTTGTCTTCATTATCTGCCAACTTGGCTTCTGGTAAGGTAATTTTTTACCTACCTTATATTTCTGCACTAATTTGTGGTATATTTTTACTATTTAACACAATGACATTATACGCAATTGTTTTTAATATTTGATGCTGCTATGTTTCTATTTGCTGCCTCAATTATGTAAGGCTACTTGGCTACATTTATTTATCATATATATATTTTATTGAAGTGCAAGCATTCTCTTAATCAATCAGATTTTAGGTTGTGTGACATTTTTTGGTGCACTAACTATAGCACTGGCTTTTTATAATCATTCTGGGATTGTTTCTTTGCTATATTTTTGTTATAAATGTCTCCATATTTTTAATGTATATTTAATTATTTTTCAATAAAATTATCTATTTTATGGCATATGCTTCAACTTTTTCTAATTGGTGTCATATTGATATCGGAAGTACCAATTATCTAGACTTTTTGTTGAGTTTATGTTTATTCCCATTGTCAGCACTTGACTTTTTCTATATCAACTTAATGCACTGAATTTTTGGCTGACACTTTGCACTTTGCACCTTATTTTACCCATCACCATACTTGCTGGTGCCACTCACTGATGATCATCAATAGTTTATTTTTTTTGTTTTCTTTCACTTGTATTGTACCATACATTTTGGTCTTCGGTTTGTCCTGCCCCTTGTTCTTCTCTTTTTCTGTTTCTTTACATAGCTTGGATCCTCCATATTGTATGCTAACATATTTATATTGTCAAATGTCTAATAAAGTGAATGATTTTTCTACATATCGAACAGTCGTAGTCATGCGTCTCCTTGATAGGTTACCTACAGTATGTTAGTTTGCATGTGACCTATATACACCTTGGACTTTATTGGTGTTACCATTTTGCTTGAGGGAAATTAAAGCTGCCTAATAATTATTCACACCTTTATAAAAGATGTTGTATCCTTAGGCCCCACCCGCCATCATTACACAAGTACACGTCACCTGTTCTGCTTCATCCAATAAGCATTCAAGTCTATACAGCTTGGAGTTGGAAAATCTGCATAAAAATGATGCGGTCAAAATACTCACTTGGTTAATAATTCTGCACAGAGTGTATTTCTAGGAAGGTTTCTGCATTGACCCTTGTCATAGAGACTATGGCAGCCAACTTTCTAAATCCATTGGGATCATATTCCACACCTCACTGACCAAGATGCCCAAGGGGAGTAGCTGCTGGATGACCTGTACAGCCATTGTGGGACATGCACATGTGTTCAACAAGTGAGGTCATCTGCCGAAGAAGCCAACCTGGGTATGCCTCAATCCTTAAAATCTCTAAGACAGCAGTCCATTACAATGTTGAGGAGAGCCATAAGATCAAATAGTTAATTAAACTCAAGACATAAGAGATTGAAAGAAATGACCCATAAAATGTATTATTTCACCTTACATAAGGTTGCTCAGATCCAAGTGTGACACTAAAGATGGCTGCCATTTCCTATTTCACCACACACCATGTGCTTGTATCCAAGATCCGCCCATGATGATGTCCACCCTGATGACCTCATGGACCAACCCAGCCTGGTGACCTCATGGCTCTGCCCATGATGACGCCCATTGCCCAACCCACTAACCAATGGAATACATTCGATCACTCCCATTCTTAGAGCAAATTGAGCCCCCTTACAGGGGTTATATAACTCTATGTTCAGATTAAATAAACTGTCTTGGAGCTGTGCCATAGATTGATCAAAGAGAGGTTAAATCCGACTGTGTGTCTGGTGTGATTCTTTAGTGCGCACTTGATCCATGTCCATTGGGCCAGGAGTAGGCAGCTAGTGAACATTTCTTATTGTTCAACCTAACATTTTGGCCCCCCAATGTCGGGCCAGCAGAGGAAGAAGCCCTAAACCCTGAGGACCGGCGAATGGAACGGCAGGACACGCTGAATGCTCCAAACCAGGAGACTGATCACCTCCTTATCAGAACACAGTAAGTCTGCTGATTTTTATAATCTGTAGTCATTGCCTGTTTCCTTCGGGGCATCCTGTGCAGACTGCCTGACTGTGTCCGGTTTTCACGGTATCTATAAGATGGCAGAAGGGTCTCTGGCCATTTAATTGCAAGAACCGTCACGTGTATTAGTTGCCTGCTGCCTGTTATGTGTTGTGTTGAGGGGAGATGACTGGTAGTTAGGAGAGCAAGTGGGTTTTTCAGCAGTGTCTTTTTTTTTAAAAAAAAAGGGGATATTGCCTGTAGTACGGTACACAGTTGTCGCCTGTGATACGATTTTCAGTTCTGGATAGGAGAAAGTAGGTCTAGAGTGAATTGACTCGACCTGGTAGGGCCACGTGACTTAGAGTGAGTTGACTCAGCACGTGGCCTAGTAAATTGGGTTTTGCCACGTGAATTAGAGTGAGTTGACTCAGCACGTGGCGTAGTGAGTAAATTGAGTTTTGCCACGTGACTTAGAGTGAGTTGACTCAGCCTAATGAGCAAATTGAGTTTTGCCACGTGACTTTGAGTGAGTTGACTCAGCACGTGGCCTAGTGAGTAAATTGTGTTTTGCCACGTGACTTAGAATTGACTCTGCACGGGGCCTAGTAAATCGAGTCTTGTCACGTGACCTAGAGTGAGTTGACTCGGCATGGGGGGACCTGGTGTTTTAATTAATATGAGGTATTTTTGTAAACTACAGAACACGGAAATCAGACAGGGATGACGTGGCAAAAACAAATAGGAAGTGTGTGCTGCAGACTCAGTTCTCTATAGAATTTCAGGTTTGAGTCATCTCCCCCGTCTTATTGTTTGTTTGGTGTTTGTTATCTTGAGATATATATATATATATATATATAAGATGGAGAGATTAATGCAGTTCTGCCGCATTGGCACTAAGCCAAATTCAGATGGCAAGTTAGACTTGTGTACATTAGTCGCAACTCGTGAAGGGAAAAGTCATGTTGAACAATGTAAAAAGCTTATGAAGTTGTGTGGAATGCCAGAAGGGGGAGGTTACAGCCCCTGGAGTGGAAGATTGTCTCTAAAGAAAGAAAAAGTATCCTAGAAGATAATGGATTGTTGTCTACTGCTAGGGCATGGGAAAGAGTCTCTGAAAGTCTGTATAGAGAAAATTGGGTAGAAGAGGAAAGGAATAAAAAGAACAATAAAAAGAGTTTTGGGTTATGTGTATTACAAAAATGTATCCTGCGAGCGACCACCGCCGTATAATGGTGGCACAGAGCCATGTGCTACCTCCAATGGCAGCCATTTTGTGGATGAGCCATGTGTTGATTCTGGCGGCAGCCATTTTGCGAATGGCAAATGTGTTTCTTCTGGCAGCCATTTTGCGGATGGCAAATCTGTTTCTTCTAGCAGCCATTTTGCGGATAGCAGATGTGTTTCTTCTGGCAGCCATACTGTGGATGGACAATATGTTTCTTCTGGCAGCCATATTGTGGATGGCAAATGTGTTTCTCCTGGCAGCCATTTTGCAGATGGCAAATGAGTTTCTCCTGGCAGCCATTTTGCAGATGGCAAATGTGTTTCTTCTGGCAGCCATTTTCCAAGTGGCAAATGTGTTTCTTCTGGCAGCCATTTTGTGGATGGCAAATGTGCTACTTTTTCTGGCAGACATCGTGGAATGTCGCCCCAGATCATACAAACTGAGCCATATCATCATGTGACTAACATAGATCTGCCTAAATCAAGTGAGGCACAATCCAGGAAGATACACACAACTTCCGGTGGTGAACATCTTACATTAAGGCTACACACCACACCACCATATCCTTGTGTGAGACAGTGAAGGAATATGTGGGGAATGAGGTGTATATTTCACCTAAGTACCTTGCTGACTGGTATGAGCGAAATGTGTGGCTTTGTAAACCTGGTGGTAAAGAAAGGTCACTACACCTGCCATTCAGTACACGCTTGCAGCTCAGACCTGAATCCACTCAGGTGTTGATTAGGAAGCCAGAAGTAGGTGCTTGGGAGCACAGTCAGGGAGCTCATTCAGTCTGGACAAGGGGTCCAGGCACAGAAGGTGTCTCCAAGAGTGTGGGAGCTGTCTTTAGCCCGGACACAGGGAGGTGTCCTGGCACAAGGAAGCAGTCTCTAAGTGTGTGAGCTATCTCAGTCTGGGTGCAGGAAGTACCCCGGACACAGGAGTAGTCGCAGTGAGAATCCGTGCGAATAGCGACTGAATAGGAGGTGACCTCTCTCAAGTCTGTAAAAGAAAACTGACTGGCACATCCAAACCAGTGTGAATTAGGTGCAAACCAGGAGCAGCTACCTCCATGGACAATATACAAAAAAAGGTTGCACTCTATCGTGCCAAAGCAAGTCAATGTGAAATATGAAACATGAATAGCAATATGGCTTTTGAATATTAGAAAAAAATGAATGAGACGCTTTGCACAAAATTTGGCCAAATAATGCCTGCCCATACACCAACGTCAAGGTGGTCTCAGAACGTATGGGTCCCTGTCTATGTGAACATACCTCTATTAGGCTGATATCTGAATTCCTGGGTGAATGTGGACACCTCTGTCAGTAAAGCTTGCCTTCTCTGGGTGAGCAGGAACCTGCTATAATTAAAATCACCACATGGTGATGGGCGGAGTGCTCGGTCAGTAAGCTAACATAGAAGTAAAAGAAAACTGACTGGCACATCCAAACCAGTGTGAATTAGGTGCAAACCAGGAGCAGCTACCTCCATGGACAATAAAAAAAAAGGTTGCACTCTATCGTGCCAAAGCAAGTCAATGTAATATGAACATGAATAGCAATATGGCTTTGAATATTAAAAAAATGAATGGACGCTTTGCACAAAATTTGGCCAAATAATGCCTGCCCATACACCAACGTCAAGGTGGCTCAGAACGTATGGGCCTGTCTATGTGAACATACCCTATTAGGCGATATCTGATTCCTGGGTGAATGTGGACCCTCTGTCATAAGTTCCTTCTCGGGTGAGCAGGAACCTGCTATAATAAAATCACCACATGGTATGGGCGGAGTGCTGGTCAGTAATAACATAGAAGTAAAAGAAAATGACTGGCACATCAAACCAGTGTGAATTAGTGCAAACCAGGAGCAGCTACCTCCAGGACAATCTGAATAAATGTAATAGTTATATAAAAAAAGAGAGACTTTGAAAATTGCCAAAACTGCCTAACCAACGTAGCAGAGTATGCCGCAGGAACACTCATGCGATTTCCGGTGAGTGGCCGCAAAAGTGCCTCTGGGTGGAGACTCATTTAAAACACGAGCGAGTGCGGTCATAAGTAACTAAGTAAAAAAATGACGCACACAAACCATGTGAATTAGGCAACCAGACACCCCTACCATAAATAAGAAAGAATATGCAATAGGTTTAATAAAAATGAATGAGACTTTCAAAATGAAAAAGCGCCATAACACTCATCAACGTGGTTGTAGAACTACCATAGGCTATTCCTGTAAGTGGCACGTCAGTAAGCTTGCCTCCGTGACAGGAACGCTAATTACACACTGGTGAGCGGAGTGTCGCAGTAGAACTAGAAGAAAGAATGATGGCACATCAACCAGTGTGAATTAGGTGCAAACCAGGAGCAGCTACCTCCATGGACAAATACAAAAAGTGCCTCTATCGTGCAAAGCAAGTCATGTGAAATAGAAACATGAATAGCAATAGGCTTTGAATATTAGAAAAATGAATGAGCGCTTTGCACAATTTGGCCAAATATGCGCCCATACACCAACGTCAAGGTGTCTCAGACGTATGGGTCCTGTCTATGTGAACAACCTCATGCTGATATCTGAATTCCTGGTGAATGTGGACACTCTGTCAGTAAAGTTGCCTCTCGGGAGCAGAACCTGCTTAATTAAAATCACACATGTGATGGCGAGTGCTCGGTCAGTAAGCTAACATAGAAGTAAAAGAAAACTGACTGGCACATCCAAACCAGTGTGAATTAGGTGCAAACAGGAGCAGCTACTCATGACAATATACAAAAAAAGGTTGCACTCTATCGTGCAAAGCAAGTCAATTGAATATGAACATGAATAGCAATATGGCTTTGAAATTAGAAAAAAATGAATAGACGCTTTGCACAAAATTTGGCCAATAATGCCTGCCCATACACCAACGTCAAGTGGTCTCAGAACGTATGGTCCTGTCTATGTGAACATACCTCTATAGGCTGATATCTGAATCCTGGTGAAGTGGACACCTCTGTCAGTAAGCTTGCCTTCTCTGTGAGCAGGAACCTGCTATAATTAAAATCACCACATGGTGATGGGCGGAGTGCTCGTCAGTAAGCTAACATAGAAGTAAAAGAAAACTGACTGGCACATCCAAACCATGTGAATTAGGTGCAAACCAGGAGCAGCTACCTCCATGGACAATATACAAAAAAGGTTGCACTCTATCGTGCCAAAGCAAGTCAATGTGAAATATGAAACTGAATAGCAATATGCTTTTGAATATTAGAAAAATGAATAACGCTTCACAAAATTGCCAATAATGCCTGCCCATACACCAACGTCAAGGTGTCTCAGAACGTATGGGTCCTGTCTAGTGAACAACTCATAGGCGATTCTGATCCTGGTGAATGTGGACACCTCTTCAGTAAAGCTTGCCTTCTCTGGGTGAGCAGGAACCTGCTATAATAAAATCCACATGGTGAGCGGAGTGCTCGTCTAAGCTAACATAGAGTAAAAGAAACGATGGCACATCCAAACCATGTGAATTAGGTGCAAACCAGGAGCAGTACCTCCAGAAAACAAAAGGTCACTCTATGTGAATAGAAACAATGTGAAATATGAAACAAAAAGTTGCTTTTGAAATATTGAAAAAAATGAAGAAGTTATGAAAAATTGGCCTTAAAATGCCTGCCCATACACCAACGTCAAGGTGGTCTCAGAACGTATGGTCCCTTCTATGTGAAACCTCTATTAGGCTATATCGAATTGCTGGTGAAGTGGACCTTGTCAGAAAGCTTCTTCTCCAGGAGGCGATGCATAATACACAAGGTGAGGGAGAATGTGCCAGTAGTAGCAATCGTGAAAAAAACTGATGGCAATCCAAACAGGTGATTAGGTGCAAACAAGGAGCGCTACCTCATGAAAATAAAAAAGGTTCTTATGTGCAAAGCAAGAATGGATTGAACAAAATTGCAAATGCTTGATATAAAAAATGTGGCCTTGCAAAATTTGGCCAAATAATGTGCAACACCACGTAGGTGGTCTCAGAATCTGGGTCATGTCTACTGAACAACCTCTATGGTGATATGAATCCTGTGAATTGACACATGTAGATAAAGCTTGCCTTCTTAGGTGAGAAAAACCTGATGCAATAAAACCAATGGTGATGGGAGCGTCAGTAAGCTAACAAAATAAAAGAAAACTACTGCAATCCAAACCATGTGAATTAGTCAAACCAGGAGCACTACCTCCTGCAATATACAAAAAAGGTTGCACTCTATCTGCAAAGCAAGCAATGAAATAGAAACATGAAAGCAAATGCTTTGAATGTAAAAATGAATAACCTTGCAAAAATTTGCCAATAATGCTGCCCACACCAAGTAAGGTGTCTCGAAGTATGGTCCCTGTCTATGTAAATACCCTATTGGCTGATTGAATTCCGGTAGTGACACTTGCAGTAAAGCTGCCTTCTTGGTACAGGAACTGCTATAATTAAAATCACCACATGAGGCGGAGTGCTCGGTCAGAAGCTAAATAAAGTAAATAAAATGATGCATCAAACCGTTTGAATTAGTGCAAACAGGAGAGCTACTCCATGACAATATACAAAAAAGTTGCACTATCGCAAAGAAGTCCAGTAAATATGACCATGATAGAAATGCTTTTGATATAGAAAAACATGAATGAACGCTTTGCAAAAACTTGCCATAATTAGCCCCCTGACACCAACGTCAAGGTGGTCATCAGAACGTAATGGTCCCAGTATGTGACATACTCTATATGATAACTGAATTCCTGGGAATGGACACCTCAGTCAGTAAAGCTGCCTTCTGGTGCAAGGACCTGCATAATTAAAAATCACCATGGTGAGCGGAGTGCGTCAGTAAAAATAGAGTAAAAGAAACTGTGGCAATCCAAACCAGTGAATAAGTGCAAAAGGGCACTACCTCCATGACAAATACAAAAGGTGCACTCTAAGTCAGATCAATGTGAACATTGACATGAAAATTGGCTTTGATATAGAAACTAATGTAATTGCCAAATTTGGCAGTAATCCTGCCAACAACACTGTATGGGAGAGTGTCGAAAGGGCCCTGCTATAACATCCTAATAGGTGATATGAATCCGGTAATACAATGTCAATAACTTGCCTCTTTCGTAGCAGTACTGATAATAAAATACCAATGGATTTGGAGAAAGGTCAGAGCTACTAAAGTAAAAAAATGGACTCAACAAACCATGTTATAGTGAAACATAGGCGTCTCATGGCGAACTTTTGGGGGTTTGGGGACCCCTTGAAACGTTTTGGTGGGGGCAGAATTATTTTCCCAATTTTGGTCAAAGCTCAAAAAAAAATTTTTTTAATTTATAAAACCCCCGGGGCAAAAGCTTTAAAAAAAAAAAGGTTCATTTCGTCCAAAGCTCTTTTAAACATAAAATGAAAAATTTTTGAATAAAAAAAAAAAATAAATAACGTTTTCCTTTGGCCCAAAAATTTCCCCCCCAAAAAAAACTGGGTTTGGAGGGGCCCCCTGTTTTAACTTCTATTGGGCTTACTAAACCGGAAAGGGCCCCTCCGCCCTTCCTGGGGGAAAAATTAATTAAAAAAAAGGTCTGCTCAAACCCAAAAAAAAAAAAAAATTTAAAAAACTGGAAAGGTGAAACCAACACCCCCTTTCAAAATACAAAAAATTTTAATGTCCCAAACAAGAAAGGGAAAAAAAACTGAAAAAATTGGGCTTTTTTTGGGGGATTTGGGCAAAAATTTTGGGCCAAAATTTCCCCCCCAAACCCCAAATTCAAAATTTTTCCCCGTCTATTAACATTCTTTCATTTAATTTTAATTTGGGGCCCCTTGGGTTTTCCCGGTAGGGGAACCCCCTTTTTTTTAATTTTGTCCCAAAAAAAAGCCGGCCTCCGGGGTTTTTAAAACCAACACACCTGGTTTGATTTGTAAAAAGTAAAAAAAAATTTTTTTTTTTAATTTAAAAAAAAAATTTAGTTAAAAATTTGGAAAATCCCCCAATCAGGGGGGGTTTTTTAATTTGGGTTCCTGCCCAAGAAACAAGCTTTCTGACGGGTGAATTACCCAAATTTAAAATAACCGGGGTTTTAATAAAAGGGCCCCTATTTAAAACACCATTTTGGTGATGGGCGGCTTTTTCCAAAATTTTTTGTGAAACGCTCATTCTTTTTTTTAATTTTCAAACCAACCCATTATTTTCAATTTACAATTGCTTTGGCAAAGAGTAAATTTTTTTTAAATTTTTTCCAGGAAAATTTGGTTTGAAATTAAGGTTTGGAGGCCGCTTTTTCCTTTTTTTTGCAAAAAATCCCCCTAAATGGGTGTTTTTAATTATAGCAGGTTCCTGCTCCCCCAGAGAAGGCAAGCTTTACTGACAGAGGTGTCCACATTCACCCAGAATTCAATATAGCCTAATAGAGGTATGTTCACATAGACGGGACCCATACGTTTCTGAGACCACCTTGACGTTTGGTTTGTAGGGGCCCAGGCATTATTTGGCCAAATTTTGTGCAAAGCGTCTCATTCATTTTTTTCTAATATTCAAAAGCCATATTGCTATTCATGTTTCATATTTCACATTGACTTGCTTGGCACATAGAGTGCAACCTTTTTTGTATATTGTCCATGGAGGTAGCTGCTCCTGGTTTGCACCTAATTCACACTGGTTTGGATTGCCAGTCATTTTTCTTTTACTTCTATGTTAGCTTACTGACCGGCACTCCGCCCATCACCATGTGGTGATTTTAATTATAGCAGGTTCCCTGCTCACCCAGAGAAGGCAAGCTTTACTGACAGAGGTGTCCAATTCACCCAGGAATTCAGATATCAGCCTAATAGAGTATGTTCACTAGACAGGACCCATACGTCTGAGACCACCTTGACGTTGGTGTATGGGCAGGCATTATTTGGCCAAATTTTGTGCAAAGCGTCTCATTCATTTTTTCAATATTCAAAAGCCATATTGCTATTCATGTTTCATATTTCACATTGACTTGCTTTGCACGATAGAGTGCAAACTTTTTTGTATATTGTCCATGGAGGTAGCTGCTCCTGGTTTGCAACCTAATTCACACTGGTTGGATGTGCCAGTCAGTTTTCTTTACTTCTATGTTAGCTTACTGACAACCGAGCACCCGCCCATCACCATGTGGTGATTTTAATTATAGCAGGTTCCTGCTCACCCAGAGAAGGCAAGCTTTACTGACAGAGGGTTCCACATTCACCCAGAATTCAGATATCAGCCTAATAGAGGTATGTTCACATAGACAGGGACCCATACGTCTGAGACCACCTTGACGTTGGTGTATGGGCAGCATTATTTGCCAAATTTTGTGCAAAGCGTCTCATTCATTTTTTTCTAATATTCAAAAGCCATATTGCTATTCATGTTTCATATTTCACATTGACTTGCTTTGGCACGATAGAGTGCAACCTTTTTTGTATATTGTCCATGGGTAGCTGCTCCTGGTTTGCCACCTAATTCACACTGTTTGGATGTGCCAGTCAGTTTTCTTTTACTTCTATGTTAGCTTACTGACCGAGCACTCCGCCCATCACCATTGGTGATTTAATTAAGCAGGTTCCTGCTCACCCAAGAAGGCAAGCTTTACGACAGAGGTGTCCACATTCACCCAGGAATCAGATATCAGCCTAATAAGAGGTTATGTTCACATAGACAGGGACCCATAACTTCTGAGACCACCTTGACGTTGGTGTAATGGGCAGGCATTATTTGGCCAAATTTTGTGCAAAGCTCTCATTCATTTTTTCTAATATTCAAAAGCCATATTGCTATTCATGTTCATATTTCACATGACTTGCTTTGGCACAGATAAGTGCAACCTTTTTTTGTATATTGTCCATGGAGGTAGCTGCTCCTGGTTTGCACCTAATTCACACTGGTTTGGATGTGCCAGTCAGTTTTCTTTTACTTCTATGTTAGCTTACTGACCGAGCACTCCGCCCATCACCATGTGGTGATTTTTAATTATAGCAGGTCCTGCTCACCCAGAGAAGGCAAGCTTTACTGACAGAGGTGTCCACATTCACCCAGGAATTCAGATATCAGCCTAATAGAGGTATGTTCACATAGACAGGGACCCATACGTTCTGAGACCAACCTTGACGTTGGTGTATGGGCAGCGATTATTTGGCCAAATTTTGTGCAAAGCGTCTCATTCATTTTTTCTAATATTCAAAAGCCATATTGCTATTCATGTTCATATTTCACATTGACTTGCTTTGGCACGATAGATGCAACTTTTTTTGTATAATGTCCATGGAGGTAGCTGCTCCTGGTTTGCACCTAATTCCACACTGGTTTGGATGTGCCAGTCAGTTTTCTTTTACTTTCTATGTTAGCTTACTGACCGAGCACTCCGCCCATCACCATGTGGTGATTTTAATTATAGCAGGTTTCCTGCTCACCCAGAGAAGGCAAGCTTTACTGACAAGGTGTCCACATTCACCCAGGAATTCAGATATCAGCCAATAGAGGTATGTTCACATAGACAGGGACCCATACGTTCTGAGACCACCTTGACGTTGGTGTATGGGGCAGGCATTATTTGGCCAAATTTGTGCAAAGCGTCTCATTCATTTTTTTCTAATATTCAAAAGCCATATTGCTATTCATGTTTCATATTTCACATTGACTTGCTTTGGCACGATAGAGTGCAACCTTTTTTGTATACTCTCTCAAGTCGGACATTGGTTGCCTTCAACATAAAGAGGAGTGTCTGTGAAACTCCATACTGGTAACATAACATATGTGTTTGTTTTGGGCACAGATGGTAGTCTGGTCCCGGATAAGAGGGCCATCTTCTAAGTGAATTAGAGGCTAGCAAGCCCAGGTTTTCTGTTTTATGATTTGTTTTTATCTGTGTGCTTGACTTTAATAAAACTGTTCGCCATTTTCACCAAACGCGTCTGAATGAACTGTTTCCGTCCATTCTTTCTACCCAACACGATCCAGAGCTAAACCCCCCCGAAAGGCTACAATTGCGGAGAAGCTGGGAGCGCAGGGCCTGGTACAGTTAGTGCTGGAGTGTGCATGGCAGCACAGTGGCAAGACAGCATTAAAGGTGAAGTCTATTGAAATAGCAACAAAAAAAAAAAAAAATTTTGTTCAGCAAAACGTCTGTTTGGGGGCAGTCTTGGAGAGACAGTGGCCCTATAGGGTCTGCCGAGAAAAATGTATGCACAGCAAAGCGAACTTGTTGTAAAAAAGACGTGGAAGTGCAGCAGCAAAAGAAAAGTTGGGAGCATCTTAAAAGACAGTAGCCCTAATAGACTTTGCAAAGGAAAAAAAAAAAAAAAAAAGTGTTTGCACAGAAAAGCTGAATTTTCGTGGAAAAAACGTGTAGTTGTGGGGCCTTGACGAATCTGCCGTTGGAAGACAGAGATACGAACTGGAGGCGCGTTTTAACAAAGGGCAAGTTAAATGCAACAAAGACTGCTGTGATTAGACAGAGATCCGGCAGTATGGAGAACTCGTTGAGTACCTGTGCAGGCCCAGCGAAGCATGGACACGCGCCGCAGCCCCAGCACACATGCGCAGGCCCAGCAGCAATTCCTGCAGCAGCAGGAGAATAACCTTATTTTTTGAGCAAGACAGCCCAAAAAAGGAATCGGTGCCGGCCCGAATAAGTTTGAGGCACCGGCTTTTTCCGCTATAAAAAGGCGTAAGACGGTCCTTGAGAAAAATACCCTCGTGATATTGGAGGTATACTTACTAGGTTTGAGAACTGGGCAAGAAGGAGAATCTGCCCTATCTGATGGGCCAGGCGGTCTACCCTACTGATTGGGGAACCCCAAAAAGTCTGGCTGACCTGAGCAAGCAGGACAGCGAAGACTATGCCAATTGAAAGCGGCGATTCTTACCCAGGCTGGTGTTACGGTGACAGCCCGTGCCAGGGAGTTCGTGACTGGAGATATCAGTTGGAGCTGCAGTCAGCAGGCCTGATTATGGAGTTGAAAAGGTGATATGGACCGCTACACCCAAGCACTCCTCCTGAGGTACAGCCGTCTGAGAGGTCCGTCACTTCGGAGTTCCCGGACGCTGAACCTCGCGGTAAGAGCGTTCCAGCTGTTGGGACATGGGGTATGCTGATAACGGGTTCAGGCCCGAGGGGACATGTGGGTGGGAGAGTGTATGGACATGTTGGAGCTGGCGTGAAATTGCAGCCAACTGTCCATAGAGGGGGAGCCTATTGTTGTGATATGGCAGATTTCCTCTCTCTCGCGCAAACCTGTGTGTGTGTCCACCTCAGCCGAAGAGACTGGACCACGAGGGTCCCCGTGGTTGTAAGTAACTGCCCAGCACAGGCCCTCTTGGACTCAGAGAGTCCAGTGACTTCCGTATTGACAGCCTGAGTGATAGGGACTTCATCCCTGATAAGCACCTGAGTGTGGTGTACACCATGAAGACACCAAAAGTCTACCCAGAGACTGCCGTGGACTTGGTCCCCCAAACTCGGGGAGGTTTTCATATGAAGTAGGGTAGTGAAGACCCTGGTGCACCCCGTTTATTGGGTAATGACTTTCCCCGGTCTAAGGATCTTCTGGGGGAAAAATGTTTCTGATGGACAGGTGATGAAGCCCTACTGAGGTGCGCAGTCCCGAGGGAGGAACACAATGCTAGTGGCCGTTAAACCTTATGTGATAATGAAATGACCATGATAAAATTGATAATGATAATGATGATCATGATAATGATGATGACCATGATGAGGATGCTGATATTGATAAAGATGATAATGCTAATCATAATAGTGATGATACTGATGATGACCGTGATAAGATACATTTCTTTGCAGTGATGTTGGGAGACGAGGATGGTGGTTCTCGGGACCGAGTGTCCCTGAACTGCCTGGCTCCTGTGACAATTTTGGAGTGAGCCGTTCAGACCCCACTCTTAAAACGGCACAGGAAAATGTAATTTAGTTCGAATGAGGTTCCCCAAGAGCTGGCTCTGAGGAGAGGTTTCCCTCATGCTGCCTGAACAATAACCTATTGTATAGGGACACTGAAGTCCAGGGAGAGGTCGTAGTCAGCTCCGGTATCTGAGCTAATATGGAAGTATAGTGCTGGGTTATCACATAGTCACATACTTGAGGACCACCTGAGAGGAAACCAGGGACCAGATGGTGAAGTTAATGTTGTGGATGACATGTTAACTAAGGTTCCAGATCAAGATGTAATGAGAATGAATTGTATAACCCGACAGTGAGCCGGATGTGAATGAAAATGAAGTGTCTAACCCTGGAAGTGAGCCATGTGGCTGAGAAAAGGGGGCAGACAGGGATAGTGGTGGTGTAGTGAGTCATCTGATGACAATAAAGCAACCATGCAAGTGAGAAGGCATGGTAGCAGAGGAGATTGAGAGTCCTGAGAGGAAGGCTGAGGCTGACCTTGCAGCGGACGGAGGATGCATCTGAAATGTTTTACCGTTGGCCGTTCCCTGGCGAAGACTAAGGTGAAAGACTGGACTCTGAAACTAACACAGCACAAGTGGATGCGTTGAAAATGAGAATTATCAATGTAGGTGTGGATCTGCATCAGCCAAGGACTCGGAAGTGATGCTGCAGAGGTGGAGAAAGCCATGGAAGTGGTGGACAACCAGGCCAGGTGCCTCACCAGAGGCTGATGTCTCAAGTGAAGCTGTGAGAACAAGCCTGAAGAAAGGGCCGAAGACGTAAAGGACGTCCAACAACAACAGGAGAAGATGCGTAGCCATGAGGATCCCTGGAGAAAGAAGTAAGAGCTCTGATCTTATGCAAAGTGAGCCTGTACCAGAAGGGGATAAATTATGTGTACCGACCAAGAAAAACGATCAGCTCCCTCTACAGTGCCAATCGTTTGAACAGTGTGGCTCGGAATGGTCAGAGACCATACAGAGGCGCTTGGGTTCTGTGAGGTAGAATTTATGAATCAACTGATATTTAAGAAAGTAATGTCTAAAGAAAGTTCAGGGGAATTAGAGAAAACCCCTATACCTCCTGTTGACAGTGGGTGACACAGGGTCATGCCCCAAAAACAGGAGGTACGAAAGTTTCTGAGGAAGAATCAGCAGAGCTTTTTCTGACGTGCCTGGTCGTACTTATCTGTGAGCCACTATACCGAGACTGAGGCTGGCACTAAAGTCAAGAATGAAACCGTGCAGGATACCCGAGCCCGCAGAGAGTATAGGCCTGGGAGGGTACAGGGTAGTGCGGATTTTTCAGATGAAGAGAAAACTGATGTTGGGCTATGACAGTGGTGAGGATGAAGCGATGAGGCCATGACTGGTCCAGATTCACTGTCTCTGTTGATTGTTGACCAGCCCTCCGGTCTGGATGACCAGCCCTCCGTCCTGGAGAAGAGGGAGGGATATGTGAGACAGTAAAAGAAATGTGGGGAATGAGGTGTATATTTCACCTAAGTACCTTGCTGACGGTATGAGCGAAATTGTGGCTTTGTAAACCTGGGGGTAAAGAAGGTCACTACACCTGCCATTCAGTACACGCTTGCAGCTCAACCTGAATCCACTCAGGTGTTGTTTTGAAGCCAGAAGTAGGTCCCTTGGAGCACAGTCAGGGAGCTCTTTCCCAGTCTGGACAAGGGTCCAGGCACAGAAGGTCTCCAAGAGTGTGGAGCGTCTTAGCCCGGACACAGGGAGGTGTCCTGGCACAAGGAAGCAGTCTCTAAGTGTGTGAGCTAACTCAGTCTGGGTCAGGAAGTACCCCGACACAGGAGTGTCGCAGTGAGAATCCGTGCGAATAGCGACTGAAAGGAGGGACCTCTCCAAGTCTGGACATTGGGTTGCCTTCAGACATAAAGAGGAGTGCTGTGAAACTCCATACTGGTAACATATACATATTGTTGTTTTGGCACAGACGGTAGAGTCTGGGTCCCGGATAAGAGGGCCATCTATCTAAGTGTAATTAGAGGCTAGACAAGCCCAGTTTTCTGTTTATGATTTGTTTTTATCTGTGTGGCTGTGGCTTAATAAAACTGGTTGCGGCCAGTTTTTCACCAAACTGCTGTCTGAATGAACGTTTCCGTGCCATTCTGTCTACCCAACAGCGATCCTAGACTAAACCCCCCGGAAAGGCTACACTTGTTACCCCTAATGACCACTAACGGCCCAATACTTATTCCTTCAGGAAGTGAACAGACTTTACCCATGTTCCCTGTCACAATGGTGTCCAGTGGGCCACCGACCCTTTCCCCTATCACTTCTGTCGTGAATCCAGCAATCCCTCCCACCTGGATCATCCCCGGCACGACCCTCTCTACTGTCACTTCCACTGCCAATTAGCCGCACAACCCCACCGAGATACTCCAAGCAACGACCTCCCCTCCCAACACTTCTGCTACAACAGAACTCTCACGCAGTCTTCCTAACCCTATCCCCCATACGGCGCAGGCTCTCTCACAGCCAAGCACACACCTGTATGGGATGATGGCAACTGTTTTCAAGCGAGGCTCAATCAGGAGAGGGATACCAACATACATGTTCTCAGGATGGCCCAAAGACTATCCAGTAACCAACATGACTGCCAGAGTGACTGTTAAGAGACTGATGACTGAAGTAGTATGCAGATATGGGTCCCACAAAGGGAATTGAGAGTGACAAGGACCCGCATTCATTGCAGCACTGACTAAGGAACTATGGATATTAGTAGGGGCTGATTTAGTTTTACATATTCCATATCACCCTCAAGCAGTGGAAAAGTATAAAGACTGAATGGCACCTTTAAAAATAAAACACTGAAAGCCAGTCAGGAGGTCAGTCTCTTTGGACAGACATTTTGCCAAATTTCCCTATACTCAATCAGAAACACTCCAAGGGTCCCTTAAACTCACACCATAACAAGAGTCTTTTGGGTGGCCTCCAAGTTGGGTCAATATTTTCCACAACAGGTAGCCTTAGAAGTGATGCTCTTGTAAATTATGTCATTGCCCTTACAAAAGAACTGTCAGTAACACATGTACGATTTTATCATCCTTTCCAGATCCAGATTCCAGTGAAGGTACCCATACTTCCAACTTGGGACTACATGCTGTAAAGAAGTTCATCAGAAAGACATCCCTGGAGTTGAGATTTAAGGGTCCCTACCAAATGCTCCTGACAACTCCTACTTTGGTCAAATTTGGAAGAAACCGACGTGGATACACGCCCTTACTGCAAGAAGTTTGTGCTTGTCGTGTTAATTTCTTTTCAGGATGCGGAGCGCCTCCTGGATCCATCTCTCCACTGTAAACTTGTCAGACAGGAAGGGACAGAGCAGAATCTGACCTGCTTGTCAAAGTCCAGCTGCAAAGGGAGGTTTTCACAAGTGAAGACTTGTTTTCACACTGGTGAAGTCTCCCATTCATTCCCCCCCGGACCAGACGGTCTGATCAAGGATGTGTACATCAGGGTTAGTCACATGTGTATTCTTTGTAACCTTGATGATGAAAAGATTGGGAAGTAAAACCCAGCAAGTACGAAAAGGTTAATAAAGTATTTAGGGGGGACTGTTGAGGAGAGCCATAAGATCAAATACTTAATTAACTTCAAGACATATGAATTGAGAGAATGACCCATAAAATGTATTATTTCACCTTACATAAGTTGCTCAGATCCAAGTGTGACACTAAAGATGGCTGCCATTTCCTGTTTCACCACACACCATGTGCTTGTATCCAAGATGACGCCCACCCTGATGACCTCATGGACCAACCCACCCTGGTTACCTCATGAATCCACCCACGATGACATCCACCCTGATGACCTCATAACCAACCCAGCCTGGTGACCTTATGGCTCTGCCCACGATGACACCCATTTCCCAATCCTCTAACCAATGGAATACATCCGATCACTCCCATTCTTAAAGCTAATTGAGCCCCCTTACAGGGGTTATATAACTCTATGTCAGATTAAATAAACTCTCTTGGAGCTGAGCCATAGATTGATCAAAGAGAGGTTACATCCGACTGTGTCTGGTGTGATTCTTTAGTGCACACTTGATCCTTATCCATTGTGGCAGGAGTAGGCAACTAGTGAACATTTCTTATTGTTCACCTAACAGCAACAAGGTCAAGCAGCAGACATTGGGGACAACAAAGCTACAAAGGGCGAAAACGACTCGCCACAGACCGGGATGACCGTCATATTATTCGAATGCCACTCAGCAACCTCAGGATGACATCAAGTAACCTACAAAAGGAATGGCAAATGGCAGCTGGGTGAAGTGCACGGCAAGAACAGTTCGTAGCAGGCTCCTACAGGCAGGTTCAAATCATGTAACGCTAAAAAAAAAGCCTTTCATCAATGAGAAGCAAAGGAGTGCCAGGCTGAAGTTTACCAAAGACCATAAGGATTGAACCATAGAGAACTGGAGTAAGGTAATCTTCTTTGATGAGTCTAATTTTCAGCTTTGCCCAACACCTGGTCGTCTAATGGTTAGACAGAGACCGGGAGAGGCGTACAAGCCCAGTGTCTTGCACCCATTGTGAAATTTGGTGGAGAATCTGTGATGGTCTGGGGATGCTTCAGCAAGGCTGGAATTGGGCAGGTTAATCTTTGCGAAGGACATATGAATCAAGCCACATACAAGGTTATCCTGGAAAAACAGTTGATTCCTTCTGCTCAGGCAATGTTCCCCAACTCTGAGGACTTTTTGCAGCATGACAATGCGCCATGCACCACAGCTAGGTCAATCAATGTGTGGATGAAGGACCACCACCTTAAAGACCTGTCATGGCCAGCCCAATCTCCAGACCTGAACCCCATTGAAAACCTCTTGAATGTAGTCAAGAGGAAGATGAATAGTCACAAGACATCAAACAAAGAAGAACTGTGTCATGGTATAGGAAATGGTTAATGTCCTGTCCACTCAGGGTTTAACTTTTGCTGGCCTCCCTTTGGATCTGGGAGGGTATTTATACCCAGTCCAGAGGGAGATTCTCTGTCAGCTATACTTTTGTTGTGACTGTGTATTTGACCCCCTGGTTTGCGTGTATACTGCTCTGCTTGTTTGACTCCTGTGTATGACCCGGTCTGTTTGCTCACTCTGCTCTCTGTCTCACGTTTTTGCTTATATTGTCTTCTCCAGTTCTGACCTCCTGGCTTGGCTATCGATACTCTGTTACCGTTTTGTCCCTATTGTACTGTCTATTGCCCGCTCTGGTTTACTGATCTATTGCTACGTCCTGACTATCCGTTCTGTCTAACCCTTTAGTACTGTCGTGCTATCTTGTGCTCTGATCTCGGCCTGTCCTGGTTTTCGTCCCTGTCTTTGCCCCTTGGTAACTTTATCTCGTCGTTACCCTGCTAGGAGTTTTCCTGCAGTTCCTAGATCTCTGGAGCTTAGGCCACGCCCCAGCAGTCATGTGATGCAGGTCCTGTTAGTCTGCAGTACACACCATTCATTACTGCTGCCTCTGAGAGAGGAGTGGCCAGCTCCGCCCCTTGGCTGTCACATGCTGCGGAAGGTCCTGTTACACAGAAACACACGTCTTCTCTGCTGCGGCTCTGCTTACAGGTATCTGGGGGCACAGTTGGTTTACTTAGGACACGTGCACTGGCTCAGTAAGCATGTGCAGTGTGATGTCCTTGACAAACTGCTTACATTTTTTGTACCAGGCGTGGCATAAGGTCACCCAAAAGCAGTGTGAAAAACTGGTGGAAAGCATGCCAAACGCATGAAAGCTGTGATTAAAAATCATGGTTATTCCACAAAATATTGATTTCTGAACTGTTCATGAGTTAAAACATTAGTATTGCTGTTTCTACATGATTATGAACTTGTTTTCTTAGTTTTATTTGAGGTCTGCAAGCATTGCATTTTTTTGTTATTTTGACCATTTCTCATTTTCTAAAAATAAATACAAAATTTATTGCTTGGATATTCGGAGACATGCTGTCAGTAGTTTATAGAATAAAAGAGCAATTTACTTTTACTCAAAAAATATACCTATAAAGAGAAAAATCAGACAAACTGAAACTTTTGTAGTGGTCTCTTTCAATTTTTGCCAGAGCAGTATTTATTGCTTGTTCAATGCATATGCCATAAATTTATTAAATGGATTACCGCTTTAAACTTTACAAACAACATGATAAGATTTAAGGAGACAGCAGATGACATTGCAGTGTGGGCTAACACAGGTATCAATCAAAGGTGTGATAAGTATCACATTAATAACAAAGACATTTCACCTCCACAGCTTCCTATCTTACTACTTCTATTCCACCTGGTATTAATTTAAGGTGTTAGTACACCTTCTGTTTTTCCAGGTAGTAGCACAATCATGCCAGAAATCACTCGAATAAGGGGAAAGATGAACACATGTGTTATGTTGGCTGAGTCTTATGTATTAACAGATTTTAATGGAATTGACACCAATAAATGTGTAACAGCAATAAAAGTAATAGTAATAAAAATAAATGATTATCCATGTGAGATTTATAGAGTATCTAGTATAAAACACACAAAACATTCTCTGAGCCCAATATGAGTCACTGGGGGGCCGTGTTATTGATTTAACTTTGGAGCCCAGAACTTTAGGTTACGCCTCTGAGTAAGCAGTGGGGTCTGGTTGTAAAATCCATTGTCATTATTTGACGGACTAAAATAAAAACAGAAAAGAATAGAAGAATAGTGGTCGGTGCATCCATTTACCTCCCCAAGATCATGCATAGAACGTAGAGCATGCAATAAAGGCAGTGTAACATTTACACTACCCATAAGAGCAATCATTTAGAAATACTTATCAGACACACAAGAGGGTAGTAAATACTGTACATTGAGATATATAGTGTATATATAGTGATGGGGTCGATCTCCAATGTTTTTTTTAAAACCTTTCATTCTCTTTTTCATCACATCAGCATCCAATAATGAAGCTGCATTGGGGCTAGAGAGAATGCAAATGTCCTGAAAGTGTCTTCCAATATTTTAATTGTCAATGGGCAATGTCACAACCTCTTGAAAATGTTGCATAAACTGTAGAAATGAGACACAAAGAGTGGGATGTCAAAGTTTGGACACCCCTGGTCAAAATTAGTGTTATGTGAACAGTCAAGCAAGTTGAAGATGAAATGATCTCTAAGGCTAAGTTCACACGTTGCGGAATTGCCGCGGAAATTTCCGCGGCAATCCCGCACTTCTCCCGCAGGAAATACGCACGTTTTTTTTTATGCTGATTCCCGCCAGAATAATAGCGTTTGCAAGCGTAATTAGCTTGCAGAATGCTAGCGTTTTCCTAGCGATCTGTAGCATCGCTTGGAAAACTGATTGACAGGTTGGTCACACGAGTCACACATATGTTTTGACACGTGTGACCAACTTTTTACTATTGATGCCGCCTATGCCGCATCAATAGTAAAAAGATCTAATGTAAAATAATAAAAAAAAATAATAAATAATGATTTCTCACCTTCCGGCGTCCCCGCAGCCTTCCCGCCTCTCAGCGACGCTCCCGGCAACTCGCGGTCCCAGGAATGCTTTGCGACAAATCACACCGATGACGTAGCATCTCGCGAGACCGCTACGCCATCTGGTGATTCTCGCAAAGGACTCTTGGACCGGAAGTTGCCGGAGCGTCACTGAAGGCGGGAAGGCTGCGGGGCCGCGGGAAAGCTGCGGGGGCCGCCGGAAGGTGAAAAAATCATTATTTTTTATTTTAATTATTGTTTTACCAGGGATATGGTACCCAGGGCTGGAGGAGAGTCTCCTCTGCTCCAGACCCCGGGTACCATCCGCACATGAACCGCTTACATTGCGCATAGTGGGCATAGCCACTGCGGAAAGTAAGCGGTTCAATGCATTCCTATGGCGGCGGAATCACCGCGGTTATGCTAAATTAATGAACATGTTGCTTTTTTTCCGCTAAGCGTTTTTTCGCGGAAAAAAAACGCAACATGTGTACAAAACATGCGGAATCAATTAAAACGTATAGAATGCTTAATGCTTGCGTTTTGTTCGCGTTTTAACCGCGGAAAATAGCGGAAAAACCGCGAAAAAAACGCAATTATTCCTGATCGTGTGCACTTAGCCTAAAAGGCCCAAGTTAAAGATGACACATTTTCTTTGTACTTTAGCAAAATAAAAATATATTGTCATCTTTTATATTTCCCCAGTCGTGTAAACACCATGTTCCAAATTATTATGCAAATTGGCTTTAAGTGTCACAGCGTTTTTTTGTTTTTTTTTTGTAAATGAAACCCATTGATGGTATTGTGTCTCAGGTTCTTTGGATCACTGAAATCAATCTCAGATACCTGTGATAATTAGTTTGCCATTTGAGCCCAATAAAAGGAAAAACTGGATGTTCCACACTATTAAGCAGGCCAGAGTTTTCAAATAACATGGAAAGAAAAAGGATCTCTCTGCTGCTGAAAAGCATCAAATAGTGCAATGCCTTGGTCAAGGGATGAAAACATTAGATATTTCCCAGAAAACTTAAGTGTGATCATTGTACTATTAAGAGACTTGTGGCTGATTCTGAGCACAGACGTGTTCGTGCTGATAAAGGCAGAATGAGGAAGGTTTCTGCCAGTCAAGTTCATCGGATTAAGAGAGCAGCTGCTAAAAAGCCATTACAAACCAGCAAACAGATATTTGAAGCTGCTGTTGCCTCTGGAGTCCCAAGGTGTAAGGATCCTTAAAAGGCTTGCTGTGGGGCATAAACCTTGCAGTGGGCCCAGACATACATGAAGACTAATTTGAAACAGTCTTGTTTACTGATGAGTGTCGAGCAACCCTGGATGGTCCAGGTGGATGGAGTAGTGGGTGATTGGTGGATGGCCACCATGTCCCAACAAGGCTGCGACGTTAGCAAGGAGGTGAAGGAGTCATGTTTTGGGCCGAAATCATAGGGAAAACAGCTGGTAGGGGCCCTTTTAAGGTTCCTGAAGGTGTGAAAATGACCTCTGCAAAGTATGTAGAGTTCTGACTGACAATTTTTTCCATGGTATAAAAAGCCGAAACGAGCCTTCAGGAGCAAAATCATCTTCATGCATGACAATGCACCATCTCATGCTGCAAAGAATACCTCTGAGTCATTGCTGCTATGCAGGGGTGGGATTCAGCCGGTTCTCCCCGTTCGATGGAACGGTTGTTCAAAAAGCAGCCGGTTCCCGAACCGGGGAGAATCAGAGCGGCGATCCGGTACCATGGGAGTAATGTGCGCAGTGCACGGAGCTGCTGTCTCACCAGAGAGGAGCTATCACGAACACCGCACTGCACTTGCTCACTGAGCCAGTGCGCGTGTCCGGAGTATGACAGACTGCACTCAATGATACCTGTGGAGCGGGGCAGCAGCGGTGAAGATGTGTGCTTCAGACTAACAGGACCCAAGCACGTGACTGCCAAGGGCGGCGCCGGCCACAGGTCTCTCAGAGGGAGCAGTAACAGATAGAGAATGCTTCAGGCCAGAGGACCTTAAGCACGTGACTGCTGATGGGCGTGGCCTAAGCTCAGAGAGCTATGAGCAGAAGGAAAACTCCTAGAAGGTTAACTACGGGACAGAGTTACCAAGGGCATAGACAAACGGATAGTCAGGATAGCTAGGTCATACACAGAGGGAGCAACGCAGTACAAGAGGAGCAGGCAGAGAATAACCAGAAACGTAGCCAAGGGATCAAAACCAGAACAGGCAAATACACAGTACCAAGACAGTAGACAAACTCACAACGAAGAGACGGACCGGGTCAAAACCAAACAAGCAACAAGATAAGGCACAGGCACACAGGAGGTCAACTAACTCAGCCGAGGGCAGGAGTATAACTGACACCAGACCTAGGTCAATTGGCAACTAAATAGCCGCCTTCTGCCAGAGAGAGGCTGAAACCATTAACCCCAGTCTGGCCAGGATGGGACAAACACCAAACCCCCGTCCTGGGTCATGACAGGAGCTTCTTCCTTCCTTCCTGGTCGGCAGCAGCTGTAGTTTCACTTTCTGCTGTGCAAGTGCAGGCTCTGGTTGTCTCAGCACACTGGGTCCTAGTGCCATCTGTGTGCAGACACTGGACACTTCCTGCTCCTGCCTCAGCCACTGCCTGCAGCTTCATGGTAAGAGGGGACGGAATTTATTAAATTCATTCTGCTCAGGCATGTCATGGTCACTGTGGGGGGATGTGAGAGGATGGGGGTACAGTGGGCAGGGGTACAGGGCACTGGGGTGAATGTAAGAGGATGGGGGTATTGTGGGGGCTAGGGCACTGGGGGGGTTTAATGTGAGAGGATGGGGTATTGTGGGGGAGGGGTACAGGGCACTGGGGTGAATAAGAGGATGGGCTTATTGTGGGGGCTAGGGCACTGGGGAGTTAATGTGAGAGGATGGGGGTATTGTGGGGGAGGGGTACAGGGCACTGGGGTGAATAAGAGGATGGGGGTATTGTGGGGGCTAGGGCACTGGGGGGGTTAATGTGAGAGGATGGGTATTGTGGGGGAGGGGTACAGGGCACTGGAGTGAAAAAGAGGATGGGGGTATTGTGGGGGCTAGGGCACTGGGGGGGTTAATGTGAGAGGATGGGGTATTGTGGGGGAGGGGTACAGGGGCAACTGGGGTGAATGTAAGAGTATGGGGTAATGTGGGGCTAGGCACTGGGGGGTTAATGTGAGAGGATGGGGATATTGTGGGGGCTGGCGCACAGGGGTTGATGTGAGAGGATGGGGTATTGTGAGGGAGGGTGGACAGGTCACTGGGGTTGAATGTAAGAGGATGGGGTATTGTGGGGTCAGTGGGACAGAACACTAAGGGGTGCATGTGAGACGATGGGCTGTTGGGGTGTGGTGGGGGGACAGGGGAGGTAAGGGGCTTTTTTTACTTGTTTACTCCTTAATACTTTAATAATAGATTAATATTTCAGTATAATTATAACAAGGTCATAGACAGACGGCCGTAAACTCATGCGAGGATCGCACTGCAATCCTCGGACTTGCGGTACCCCCCTCCTGACATGAGCGCGACTGCCATGTATAATATATGGTATATACAGCGTAGTGTCGCATACACTGCTGTATTACAATATACAACAGTTCTAATGCTCCATAACTAATATCAGGATAATGTACAGTGTATATGATGTAACCTGTATAAGATGTGACATTGGCTTGCCCCCCCCCCAGTTTTTTATCCTGGGTACGCCCATGTCCGGTACTATTTTGCAGCCAGCTTTAGTGCCGCAACACACCGCCAGCCCCGCCCCCGCGGACTGATCTCTGCAGTGCGCGATTGGGTAGCGGCGCGGCCGCGGCCATCTTCTTTAGTCACGAGGCGGAGCCGGAGAGGAGAGAGGTACTGTGTGAGCTGAGCTGCGGCGCTGCCTGGGGCCCTGGAGTGGAGCTGGAGGAGTGTGTCTGTGTGGACTGAGGTGGTCTGACCGGCGTCTATCTATGATAGATAGACGCCGGTCAGAGTAGTAAGGCCTCCATGGAAGAGCAGTTCTTCTGGCCCCCTGCGTTGTCTTCTCTCTGGAGAGCTTGAGGTCTATGCTCAGAGCTGTCTGTAGGGCACAGCTGTAGAAAGCCACCCAGCTGGAGACAGACCACCAGCTCCCAGATCCCTGGTGCCTTCTTAGACATTATTACCGAGAAGCTTGCAATCCACTTGTATGTACCCAGGTTATAGAGTCACATTTACATCCTGCGGCTTTCTATACGTCTACTTTATAAAGATGACAGTAATACCTATATCGTACCTTAGTTACTGTACATGCAGTGGTGGTGGGAACTGTAAGTCCCAGCAATGCATATGGCATCTGATCTATAGAGATTACTGCAGGTAATACAATAAATATGTTCTTTATTACAATCACTAGTATAAGTCCCAGCATCTCCCCATTTCTAGATATAGACACACGTTTATTATTCAGATATTATGTAGTATCGACTTTAGGCTGATCCAAACAATCGTATTTTTTGGTCAGAAGAAAAAATGGCAGCACGCACGAGTTGCAATCCGATTATGGGATCGCACTCAGCCAGGCAAATCAGTGAGTCCGTGAAAAAAAAATCAGACTGCACTCGGATGACATCTGAATGCAGTCTGATTTCACATCTTTACAGAAATGAAGATGGGGAACTTTTTATTTCCACCTTCTCCACATCCGCGAAAATCGGAGCACGCTGTGAGCACACTCTGATCAAACCCGATCAGAGTGTGATTAGCTTAATCGGAACGATTTTCTCGGAATGAGACAAAATACGTCGTGTGACTCTATCCTTAAGAAATAAATACATTTTATTATTATTGATGAGCAAATGTGCTTGTTTGTTAGCAATCCCTGCAGTGTTGCGGGTGTCGAACAGCCATGAGACATAAAACCGCGGGCTGGGGAAAAAATTTTTTCGGCATGCAAACTTCGTTAAACCCAGCAGCCAGATAACA
>JARQOD010000008.1:74703535-74742238 GCA_033576555.1 Oophaga sylvatica
AAAAAAAATGCGTGGGCTCCCGCCCTATTTTCGCAACGAGACAGACAAAGCCAGTGAGTGGGGGCAGATAATAATAGCCCAGAGAGGGACCATTATTTTTGGCCCCCCCGGCTACTAAAATCTGCCCCCAGACACCCCAGAAAAGACAAATCTATAATTAGATTTGCCCTTTCTGGCACTTTGCCCGTCTATTACCATTGCCCTGTAGCGGTGGCGAATGGGTTAATAAGGGGTTAAAATGACCTTGCAATTGAAAGGTCACTTTAAGCCAGGTTAATAATTGAGAGCTGTCAATCAGACAACTATCAATTATTAATCCTATTGTATGAAAGAAAAATCAAACACACACACTTTAATAAAAAAGAAGTTTAATGAAATAATCACACAGTTTTTGACCATATTTTATTTACCTGCTAAAACCATTTCCTGTAATAAAAATAAAATAAAAAAGCAAAATTATTCTTACCAATCCGATGTACAGTCAGGTCCCACGGTGTAATCCATCAGAAAGGGTTAATGTTTACTGCAGGGACCGCAGCTAATGCTGCAGCCTCACAGTAAACCCCAAATGAATGAGTTCCTCTCCTGGCTGACAGGAGAGGAAGTGGAAAGCTTAATTGATTGCTTTCCACTTTCACTTCAGGTCAGCCAGGGACACAATCAGTGACGTCAGAGGGAACTGGTTAACAAAAATAGGGGATCCCCTCGAAAAAAAATGGCGTGCGGTCCCCCCTATTTTTGTTAACCAGCCAGATGAAGCAGACCGCTGAGGCCTGGATTTCAGGCTGTTAAGGAGCCAGGATCCATGGACCTTGCCAGCCTGATAATACCAGGCCACAGCAGTCTGCATATCTTGGCTGATTAACAAAAATAGGGGATCCCCTCGAAAAAAATTGGCGTGGGGTCCCCCCTATTTTTGTTAACCAGCCAGATGAAGCAGACCGCTGAGGCCTGGTTTTTCAGGCTGGTAAGGATCCAATATCCATGGACCTTGCAAGCCTGATAATACCAGGCCACAGCAGTCTGCTTAGCTTGGCTGGTTAACAAAAATAGGGGATCCCCTCGAAAAAAAAAACGGCGTAGGGGTCCCCCTATTTTTGTTAACCAGCCAAGTAAAATGCAGACTGCTGCGGCCTGGTATTAAAAGACTGTCAAGGCCCATGGATTTTGGCCCTCAACAGCCTGATAATACCAGGCTACAGCAGCCCCACATTTGGCGCATCAAAAGATGTGCCAATTGTGGCACTTTACCCGGCTCTTCCCACTGCCCTGTAGCGGTGGCAAGCGGGGTAATAAGGGGTTAATGTCACCGTTGATTGCACGGTGACAATAAGCCCGGTTAATAATGGAGAGGCGTCAATAAGACACCAATCCATTATTAATCCCAAAGTTATTAAATGCATAAAAAAAAGACAAAGCAAGAAAAAAGTATTTTAATGAAATAAAAGAGACAACACAGTTTTCATTTCTTTTATTGTACTCTCATTCCTGCGACGCCATCGATCTCCTGTAAAAAAAGAAAAAAAAACAAACCAACAGTATACCACCTGTCCGACGCAGTCCATAGTAACGACAGTCCCACGACGATCCAGCTCTGCTACATCGCAATGACAGGCAGAGCCTGTCATCGCGACGCAGCACAGCTGATTACCTGCTTCCCCGGCGGTGACGTCATCGGACAGACTGCTTTACGGCCGCGATTACCCAGCAGTCACTGCAGTTATCGCGAGAAACTGCATGTGACCGCCGGGGAGAAGAGGATGGCGGCCATGAAGCAGTCCAGGACGTGACCGCCGGAGATCTTCTGCCAGGTAAGTGCCGCTGACTCCTGACAGACCCGACCGACGGGCACTGACAGTGACAGACCCGACCGACGGACACAGACAGTGACAGTGACAAATCCGATTACGGTATTCGATAAGACGAAAATATCGAAACAAATTATCGAAAGGCCGATAGAGCTAATATCGGCCGATAGCCGATATTTGCATTATCGTATCGCTCAAACTAATTAGGACTGGCACTGCATAGGCCAGTCGTGAACAGAAGTGTGTTGGATTGAGATTAATGTCTCTTAATAAATAGTTGCACATTTGGCTGTTTGTGCTTAACACACTAAATATGGCGACACGGTGCGAGCTAGGAGCTTACACAAATTTCTGCCGACATGTTCACTAACAGTCAGTTTGTCTGGTTGCAGTTGGCGCTGCTACAATCTCAACAGCTACCACTTTTCAAAAAGGTGGAAGCACAAAAGGAGGCACAAAAAATAAGAAACTTTTTAGGCCAGATTAATGTGTGCCAAAATATACAACTTATTTTAGTTAGAAAAGTGGAATACATAAATGTTCCCCTTAGTGGTGTAGCTTGGTACAAAAATGTTGTACAACTATGCACCCAAAAAGAAAACTTCATGGTTACAAATCTTATTCACATTCATCTAACATCTAGCTGTAGAAGTTTGCTAAAAAATGCAGCGGAAAAAATGCAGAATTATGCAGTCCTTGTGCAGGTATGAACTAAATGACAAAATAAAAACAAAACAAAAGTATAAAAACCAGAAAAGTTCTTCAAGTGTGAAGAGGTCATGGAGCTTTTCACAGTTGCTGATAGTTATCTTTAATGAAAAAAAATCACCCTTTCGAGAAGTGTTAATTTGTTTTGACTTTGATTTGTTTTTTTGACGTTTTGACTAAAACAGTGTGTGCAATTTTCGCATCATTTTTCTTTCTCTCCACCGTAAACTGTAATAGTTGAGAAACAATATACGTAATATATTCTCTGCTGGAAAAAAAAAAAGTACGAAGTGTTCCTAATTTATGGAGGGTAATAATTGTTAGTAGAAACTTATATTCCTGTTCACTCTTTCATGAAATTTCCTACTTTCAGATTTTTATGGAATTAAGTAAAGGAACACAGTGGTTTCTTAAGGTGAGGGACATAAATTCGCAGACTCACCATACAGACATAATTGTCTTAAAAGTCCTAAATGTTTGATGTGGATCACTAACATTTGACTGCACTATTTTTAAATTGCCTTAGAACACTAAACACAAAAATACTTTTTTCAAACACATAAAATTGTGTTTTATTTATGTTATTAAAATACTATCGCTATTATAAATGTGACCTTCTAATTCCTAATTAATTCCTCTGCCTGCATAGGTTTTTCAGCTTTGAACTTAAGCCAGCTATTGTCACGATCCACTTTTGGATCTGTGGCAGATCTTTCTTTGCATATTAAAGCCTTTTTCCTTTCAGGCCATTGGGGGTTAATGTCAGTCTTTTCCCCCGGTGGCCGCTGGTGTAATTACATTGCTGCTGACTTGTCAGGGGAAGGTGGTGACCACTCCCACTATCCTTTAAAAGGTCACCTGAGGCGTCAGCTGACTATTGGTGATACTTCTGCCTTTTGGAGACCAACCAAGCTGGAGTCAGGAGCTTGCTGAGCACAGTGGTACTTCTGCTGTTTCCCTGATCTGGTGCCTTACTCTGCTGTGTGGTGCATTGAAGCAGAGAAAGCTAAGTGTTTGTTGTTTAGTTGATTTAACCCTAGGTGTCTGTCTTTCCTTCCTTTAGTTATTGTTGGTGCAGTTCCCTTTTTTCCCTGTCTCACCTCCTGGGGAAGGGGTTGGGGGTTTAGCTCAGGGCTAAACAGGAGATAGGGACCGGTTGGTGTCTTGGGCCTCACTACCTTCAAGAGTACCCTCAAGTTAAGGAAAGACAGGGCCCTCCCTTAGCCTTAGGGGCAGTTCAGGGGCTCAGGTTCCTCGTCCCCTGTACTTCTATTACTGCCCGTGACAGCTATACTGTTATGATAGTGTAAGAACTTTTGGGGAAAAAAAAGCGTGAGCTGAGTTAGCCCTAACCCACAAATTAGATGGAGGCAACTTGGATAAATGCTGCTTGAAAGGCTGTTGAGTGCTTTATGTTCCTCCTAAATAAAAAGAGAAAGAGAGCAGAGCAGAGTGAAAGTTACCTACAGAAGGGAAAGTGTGCTGAAGTAGAAAAAGATTCCAGAGTGAGTAAAACAAACAATACACAATAAAGGATCACATTCGTACTGTTAGAAAATAAAACGCCTACTTCTTAATTAGAAACAGAAGATAGGTGCAGGATAAAGAACATAAACAGCAAAGAGATATACCCTAACTGGGTTTTCACTGTGTTCTGTCTTCATACACGTTGACACGGTGTGCATTCTGACATACAGCATAAACCACTTCTGTCTTCCAAACAAGAAGAGCGTTCTCTGTAGTCTAGCTTGTTTATTGGTTTACAAGTATAGAACATGTGGTAAAACTATAAGAATACAAACAACATAGGTAAGTATTGGGCAAATAATCACACAGTTGACACTTTACAATTATCAGGAAAGTTTACAGTGGGATGTGAACTTGAACATGGAAATACACAGATCTCTATAATCACATCTCCTTTGTACTGGCTGCTATACAGTTAATCACATTTCTGTACAATACTGTATTGCATGAACAGAAATATTAATCTTACCAGATATGCTTTACCATTATAGCAACTCAAGTTGGAGCAGTTACAGGAGGGCAAATAAACACTTGTCTCCCAGGAAGTACACAGAAAAAAATGGAGATTCTTCTTCCCAGCATACCTTGCTTTAATCCCACAATGCAACACTCTATTTTCTGCTAAAGACACAGGTTATAAATTAAGCCACCACTAGATGGTGCTATAACGCAACAAACCAGCATATAAATACAAACATATTGCCCTTTATTCAGATGGGCAGAACACACTGACAGGCTTACCCTACAGCAGTATGGCTGGACATTGGAATGAGGCATCAGGAAATAGCAGCAGGGGAAAAGTGTATAAAGCCGCACTCAAAAGGTGATAGGGCAGACAAATTAGTAACTGAAAATGTCTGCTGCCCTATAAAGACTGCAACAAGGATAACAGAAGCTAAACACCTGGAGAAAAGATGCATCTGCTGTGGCTCCATGGTCAGCGAAACTAACCACAAGCTCAGGCTCAGGAGCTCAAACCCAGGCACGTTACACATACTCATTAGATGGCTGTAGGAAAAAGATAGTTCAGGCCATGGTTTGGCCGGCAGTCTCTTTGCTGCCTTTCCCATATATCTGAGCGTTGATTCAGTTGAGTACTCCGGTCGTCTCTATGTGAAAGTTCGCTGACAGACACTTCCCATACACATTAGATCATCAGCCAAACATGTCATTATCGGCCGACATTAGTCTAATATGCTTGGAGACTTTTAGTCAGTGCTGAGACCACCGATTGTCTGTATCAATCACATGCTTGCCAATGGAAGAAAATACAAGAATGTCAGAGTAGGATCTAACACTTATTGTAGGAATGGGATCAATAGAGGATTATGCTTTTTAGTTATTTTTAGATTATGTCAGACTTTTAAATTTTAAAAAATAATGGACAATCTCTTTAAGGAGTCTACTATCTATGCTGCCAAAAGGCTTTCAAATGTGAATAATTACACTTATGTAACGTCAGGTAGCTGCAGACTACTGTTAATGCTTAGAGAAGTGGAGCTCATGAGAGTGGAACTGAATTCTACTTAAGCTTTACAAAAATCCGTATTCTCAACAATGCAGACTTTTTGCAATGCGCTCCTCTTAAAGTTAGCAACATAGCCGCTGAATGGAGTACATTTTTCTAAACCATAGGGGTTTGGCAAAAAGGTTAAAAAAAATTAATAAAAAATAATAATTTCACCGACCATGGTTCTCAGTGCATCTTTTAATGCTGCCACATGGTCCATCTTCATATGATGCAGCAAAAAATGATAACGGTCAGAAGCATTGTCTGGTATAAAATCTATAATAGTTAGTTTAAGAGATTCTAAATTTTTTGGATGCTTGGTTAAAAAATGCTTTGATAGGCTGTGTAACAAAAAACTATTCCTAACATTTTGGCGATGCTTGTTCAGTCATGCATGCATGGTCTGTATAGTGCGTCCAACATACTGGAGCCGCATCCACATTCCATTAAATATACTACAAATGAGGATTGGCAATTAACATGATAATTGATTTTGTAACTAATATTAGTAGTATTAGATGTGAATTCTTTAGCACCATTTCTGATGGATCGATATGGGAGCCTGATTAAAAGGGAAAGCTTTTGGATTTTTAAGTTGGGGACTCTGGCGCCTGAGGGGTTAAATCTCACCATTGAAAAGGTTAACAGGTGATTTTTCTGTTTTAAAGTGTTATTTTGTCATATGTTGTTTTTATTCCTTGTTCTTATCTTGTTTCATCATGTTTTATATTTTTATCAGGTTTAGGGGCTTTATTTAATCTTTTTTTATATATATATATATAGTCTTGTTCGTATTATGCTTTCATCATGTGACCTTGTTTTATTATGCGATTTGTGACCTGCTGATTGTGAATTTCATTGGTTGCTATTTGTTTAAATACCCCTTCCTGTTCTTCCTTAATAAACTTCCACCTGATGAAGACGGTTTAACACGTTGAAACGCGTTGTGGTTCAACACTAATATCCTTGTATTGGTCTTATTACCTGCGCTCCTAGGACCGTTTTCATTTTTTGCTGCATTTTATATCCTCTTAGAAGGTTGGCGGCTGGAGCTGCGGTGGACTATATATATATATATATTTTTTTTCTTGTTTCAATTTGCGGCCCATGTTTCTATTTGCGGCCCTCACAGTGCCCCCTAGTGACCGCTTTCTTTTTCCCTTGATTTCATCTTCATATGAAGACATGTCCAGAGATTAGTTGTAGCTGGTAGTCCCAGTCTCGAGTGCATGGCAAGGCTTGGGATGATGGTGTGCATGTGCATTGTGAGGTAGCAGCCACTTTGTGACCTTATGATGCGCACTCTAGGTCGGGACTTCACAGGTCGTCCCAGGCTTTGCTGTGGTCAGAAGTCCTGGCTTAGCATGAAGATGAAATGCAAAGAGAATGTGCTTACTATTCGAATAACCTTTGAATGATTTCAACATATACCCTATATGTACTCTTCTATAATATGTAATTCCAACTGCTAGTCTGCTATGTTGTTATTGCTTGATGCGTGGTTTCTACTTGTCTTTAATATCATTATTAGGGTTGAGCATTCCGATACTGCAAATATCGGGTATCGGCCGATATTGGCTGTATCGGAATTCCGATTCCGAGTTCCGATATTTTCGTCTTATCGGATACCGGAATCGGGATTGTCACTGTCACTGTCAGTGTCCGTCGGTCGGGTCTGTCAGGAGTCAGCGGCACTTACCTGGCAGAAGATCTCCGGCGGTCACGGCCTGGACTGCTTGATGGCCGCCATCATCTTTCCCCGGCGGTCACATGCAGTTTCTCGCGATAACTGCAGTGACTGCTGGGTAATCGCGGCCGTAAAGCAGTCTGTCCGATGACGTCACCGCCGGGGAAGCAGGTAATCAGCTGTGCTGCGCCGGGATGACAGGCTCTGCCTGTCATTGCGATGTAGCAGAGTTGGATCGTCGTGGGACTGTCGTTATGGACTGCGTCGGACAGGTGGTATACTGTTGGTTTGTTTTTTTTCTTTTTTTACAGGAGATCGATGGCGTCGCAGGAATGAGAGTACAATAAAATTAATGAAAACTGTGTTGTCTCTTTTATTTCATTAAATACTTTTTTCTTGCTTTGTCTTTTTTTTATGCATTTAATAACTTTGGGATTAATAATGGATCGGTGTCTTATTGACACCTCTCCATTATTAACCGGGCTTATTGTCACCGTGCAATCAACGGTGACATTAACCCCTTATTACCCCGCTTGCCACCGCTACAGGGCAAGTGGGAAGAGCCGGGTAAAGTGCCACAATTGGCACATCTTTTGATGCGCCAAATGTGGGGCTGCTGTAGCCTGGTATTATCAGGCTGTTGAGGGCCAAAATCCATGGGCCTTGACAGTCTTTTAATACCAGGCCGCAGCAGTCTGCATTTTACTTGGCTGGTTAACAAAAATAGGGGGGATCCCCACGCTGTTTTTTTTTCGAGGGGATCCCCTATTTTTGTTAACCAGCCAAGCTAAGCAGACTGCTGTGGCCTGGTATTATCAGGCTTGCAAGGTCCATGGATATTGGATCCTTACCAGCCTGAAAAAACAGGCCTCAGCGGTCTGCTTCATCTGGCTGGTTAACAAAAATAGGGGGGACCCCATGCCAATTTTTTTCGAGGGGATCCCCTATTTTTGTTAATCAGCCAAGATATGCAGACTGCTGTGGCCTGGTATTATCAGGCTGGCAAGGTCCATGGATCTTGGCTCCTTAACAGCCTGAAAATCCAGGCCTCAGCGGTCTGCTTCATCTGGCTGGTTAACAAAAATAGGGGGGACCCCACGCCAATTTTTTTCGAGGGGATCCCCTATTTTTGTTAATCAGCCAAGATATGCAGACTGCTGTGGCCTGGTATTATCAGGCTGGCAAGGTCCATGGATCTTGGCTCCTTAACAGCCTGAAAATCCAGGCCTCAGCGGTCTGCTTCATCTGGCTGGTTAACAAAAATAGGGGGGACCCCACGCCATTTTTTTTTCGAAGGGAACCCCTATTTTTGTTAATCAGTTCCCTCTGACGTCACTGATTGTGTCCCTGGCTGACCTGAAGTGAAAGTGGAAAGCAATCAATTAAGCTTTCCACTTAAGGGCCCGTCTCACATAGCGATATCGCTACCGAGATCGCTGCTGAGTCACTAGTTTTGTGACGCAGCAGCGAGCTCACCAGCGATATCGCTGTGTGTGACATTCAGCGACGATCAGCCCCCCTGCCGGGTATCGCTGATCGTCGCTGAAATGTCAGGACCTTTTTTTGATCGCTGGTTTCCCGCTGACAGGCACGCATCGCTGCGTGTGACAGGCGGGAGACCAGCGATCCGCTGGTAACCAAGGTACACAGCGGGTTTCCAGGCGCGGGGCTGTGCCTAGAAACCCGCTGTGTACCTTGGATACCAGCGCCCTGATGCAGGGAGCTGGTATCCAAGGTACACAGCGGGTTTCCAAGCGCTGCGCGGTGCCTGGAAACCGCTGTGTACCTTGGTTACCAGCGGATCGCTGGTCTCCCGCCTGTCACACGCAGCGATGCGTGCCTGTCAGAGGGAAACCAGCGATCAAAAAAAGGTCCTGACATTTCTGCGACGATCAGCGATACCCGGCAGGGGGGCTGATCGTCGCTGAATGTCACACACAGCGATATCGCTGGTGAGCTCGCTGCTGCGTCACAAAACTTGTGACTCAGCAGCGATCTCGGTAGCGATATCGCTATGTGAGACGGGCCCTTAAGCGATGTTACCCGCAGTGTCGCTGTCCCAGATCGCTGCCTGAGCTGCCTGTTTGGCAGCTCAGCAGCGATCATGTAGCGATACACCAGCGATCCTGACAAGTGCATATCGTTGTCGGGATCGCTGGTGTATCGTTATGTGACACCCAGCCTTTACTCTCCTGTCAGGCAGGAGAGGAACTCATTCATTTGGGGTTTACTGTGAGGCTGCAGCATTAGCTGCGGTCCCTGCAGTAAACATTAACCCTTTCTGAAGGATTACACCGTGGGACCTGACTGTGCATGGGATAGGTAAGAATAATTTTGCTTTTTTATTTTATTTTTATTACAGGAAATGGTTTTTGCAGTAAAATAAAATATGGTCAAAAACATGTGTCTTTATTTCATTAAAATGATTTTTAATTAAAGTGTGTGTGTTTTATTTTTATTTCATGCAATAGGATTAATAATTGATAGTTGTCTAATTGACAGCTCTCAATTATTAACCTGGCTTAAGGTCACCTTTCAATAGCAAGGTGGCTTTAACCCCATATTAACCCATTCGCCACCGCTACAGGGCAATGGGAATAGACGGGCAAAGTGCCAGAAAGGGCGAATCTAATTATAGATTTGTCTTTCCTGGGGTGTCTGGGGGCAGATGTTAGTAGCCGGGGGGGGGCAAAAATAATGGTCCCTCTCTGGGCTATTACTATCTGCCCCCACTCACTGGCTTTGTCTGTCTGGTTGCGAAAATAGGGCGGGAGCCCACGCATTTTTTTTCAGCAATTTTACACCTCATATATATATATACATGTCATTGAATTTGTGACACATATATATATATTTTTTATTTGTAGTTCATACACTTCTACATAGTATAATAGCCGCTAATTCAATTGCCGGCTTTTGTGAAAATGCAGAACCCGACATGAAATGACACTTGGTGTACATAGGGTTAACCATGTCTTTTCATGTCCTTTGCTATCTAATTTGCACAAACAATTAAATCAGACTATGTGTGCAAAATTTCACACCTGTAGGGGTTAATTAAAGGTGTAAATTCGTAGCAAAAAAGTCCGTTTTTTTTACAACGAATTTACACCTTTAATTAACCCCTACAGGTGTGAAATTTTGCACACATAGACTGATTTAATTGTTTGTGCAAATCAGATAGCAAACGACATGAAAAGACATGGTTAACCCTATGTACACCAAGTGTCATTTCATGTCGGGTGCTTCTGTCTTTTCACTGAAGCCGGCTTTACCCGGCAATTGAATCAGAGAGGATATTTTACTATGTAGAAGTGTATAAACTATACATATATGTATATATATGTCACAATGACATGTATATATATATATATATATATATATATGTATTCTATGTGTGTATATTTAGTGTTTACAAGGAAAGAATGGGGTTTTTTTAGTTGCGATATTTTGTTCCCATAGACTTACATGGGATTTCCGGTATCGGTATCGGGTATCGCCGATATTTTAGTGATATCGGCGATACCATTCCGATTCCGATACTTTAGGATATCGGAAAGTATCGCTCAACTCTAATCATTATGTTTTACATGCACACTCTATGACAAGGGTTTAGGACCTTGTTTTTTGTCCTTTGTTTTCCCTTGAGTTGGCGGTTTGCATTATTTTATCCCTAATTATCTACCTGCCTTATTGATTACTCGCACTCATTTGCATTTTGATATAGTGAGGGGCTAATTCCTTGTTCAGTTTTGAATAATTGAAGCAAGCAGAGGCAGTTTTGGATTTGCAGCATTCGTGGAGCACAGGGCAACTGAAGTTGGCCTGGATCTAAATCTAACAGTGTGCTCTGGTGATCCAAACAGTTTCAGAGCTTTTGTTTTTGAAGGATGTTTAATAAGAGGCAGGGGCGTAACTAGGAACGGCAGGGCCCCACAGCAAACTTCACAATGGGCCCCCCCCCGCCTCCGGCCGCCATTTTAAAAAAAATATATTATTTTTTTAAAAATCACTAATCGCAAGCGGCGAATGGATTGAATAATCCAGTTGCCATTTGCAAATTTTTAGCCGCTTTGGTGACCATTTTGGTCGCCATCTGCAGCACTGTAAAGAGGCCTGCTGTTTTCGGGACCCCATTAGGGGCCTGCTGTTTCCTGCAGTTTCCTGGGGCCCAAGGCCCCTAATGGGGCCTGCAGTTTTCTTTGGACCTAGGCCCCTAATGGGGCCTGCTGCTTCCTTTGGACCTAGGCCCCTAATGGGGCCTGCTGCTTCCTTTGGACCTAGGCCCCTAATGGGGCCTGCTGTTTCCTAGGGCCCCATTAGGGGCCTGCTGCTTCCTGGGGCCTCTAATGTGGCCCGCTGTGTCCTGGCCCCCCCCCCCAAGCACACATGCGATTTGCACACTTAGTCATGTACCCACGAGCTGCTCTCCCTAATGCTCTCAATGTTCAGTGAAAAACTGAGAGAAGCAGGAAGAGAAGCTGGTTGTCACAGGACCAGAAGTATAAAAATCGCATATGAGTGAAGTGTCCATGTGATGACTGCTGGAACCTGCAGAGCTGAATCCTGACATTGCAGCTTCTGAATTCTCACAACGAATGCTCTGCACACTTTTAGGATTCTCCATTACCGGTGGCAAGAGTACACGGTCATGTCAGCACAAGCATGTGATTTATATACTTCTGGCCACATTCCGACTAGACGTGCCCGGCCTCGCTCCGTTCATTTTCATTGAGTGAGGCCACACGTCTAGTCAGCATATGACCGCTTGTATGTAAATCACCGGCACGAGAGAATCCTAACAGCGTGCAGAGCGCACTGTGAGAATTCTGAAATTGACTAATTCTCATGTTTTTATTTATGTTAGGAGCATTAAAGGGGCTGTCCAGGTTTGTGCTGAGTCTGCAGTCATTCTATGTGACACAGACCTGGAGAACCCCTTTAATGCTCCTAACAAATAAAGACATGAGAATTAGTCAATTTCACAAATAATATTTACATCCAGGTACCTTATAGATGATGCTGTCTCTGGAGTTGTTCTCCTTTTCTTCATCTTGTCCAGATCCCATGATGAGTTTTCTCATCCACAGCCGTCTCTGCAGACCTCCATCTTCTCCGCTCTTCTGCACCAACTCTCCACACGATGCCCTTAAAGACAGAAGAGTCATTATAATGCCCCTAAATAAAAATATCTGCAATATACTGTCGCCTCACACTATTCCCCTCCCTCCTCACACTGTCTCCTCTCACATCCCCCCTGTTCAGCATACTGTCTCCTCATATATTTACCCCCTCACTCTCTATACTGTCTGCTCACACATAACCCTGACTCCCCATACTGTGTCTGCACACATCCCATCACCCTCACTCCCCATACTGTGTCCACATACATTCACCCGTTCACTCCCCATACTGTCTGCACCCATCCCCATACTGTTTCCTCATACATACTCTTCAGTACCCTCAAATCCCCCACACATATTAAATGCCCCCATCCTCACTCCAAATCCCCCCCACACATTAAATCCCCCCATCCCCACTCCAAATCCCCACACGCATTAAGTATCCCCTATCCCCACTCCAAATCCCCCCACACACATTAAATCCCCCCATCCCCACTCCAAATCCCCCCACACATAAAATAACCCCCCATCGCCACTCCAAATCCCCCCACACATAAAATAACCCCCATCCCCACTCCAAATCCCCCACACATACAATAACCCCCATCGCCACTCCAAATCCCTCACACATAAAATAACCCCCTATCCCCACTCCAAATCCCCCACACATACAATAACCCCCATCGCCACTCCAAATCCCCCCACACATAAAATAACCCCCCATCCCCACTCCAAATCCCCCACACATAAAATAACCCCCCATCCCCACTCCAAATCCCCCACATAATGTATCCCCCATCCCCACTCCAAACCCCCCCACACATAAAAGAACCCCCATCCCCACTCTAAATCCCCCACACATAATGTATCCCCCATCCCCACTCCAAACTCCCCACACATAAAAGAACACCCATCCCCACTACAAATCCCCCCCACACATAATGTATCCCCCATCCCCACTCCAAATCCCCCCCACACATAAAAGAACCCCCATCCCCACTCCAAATCTCCCCCACACATAATGTATCCCCCATCCCCACTCCAAACCCCCCACACATAAAAGAACCCCCATCCCCACTCCAAATCCCCCCACACATAATGTATCCCCCCATCCCCACTCCAAATCCCCCCACACATAATGTATCCCCCCATCCCCACTCCAAATCCCCCACACATGAAAGAACCCCCATCCCCACTCCAAATCCCCCCACACATAATGTATCCCCCATCCCCACTCCAAATCCCCCCACACATAAAAGAACCCCCATCCCCACTCCAAATCCCCCACACATAATGTATCCCCCATCCCCACTTCAAATCCCCCCACACATAAAAGAACCCACATCCCCACTCTAAATCCCCCCACACATAATGTATCCCCCCATCCCCACTCCAAATCCCCCCACACATAAAAGAACCCCCATCCCCACTCTAAACCCCCCCATACACACACACTCACACAGTATGTCCCCTGTTATGTTTCGGTAGCTGAGGAGTGCAGGTAAAAAAGGCAATACACCAGAGCAGTTGGAATCTATGGGATTGCAGTACCCTGACTAACCACCACAACTAGAGGCAGCCGTGGAGCGTTCCTACGTTGGTCCTAGATGCCTCGTCACAGCCTGAGAAACTAATTACACCTAAAGATAGAAATAGGAAAGCTATCTGCCCCGGAGCAGAACCCCAAAGATAATAGAAAGCCCCCAAACATGTAATGGCGGTTAGACAAGAGGAAATACTGACACAGAAAGAAAATAGAATGAGCAAACGCTGGGGCCCAAACTAACTAAATAGAAAAGGATAGGAAGGGTACTTACTGCAATCCCAAAAAACCCTGAAAAACACCAACTCTACTAATTTCAAAATCACCTGAGATCACACGACCTCTACCACCTAAATTAGCTCTCTGGTGTAACAAAATCAAAACAGCAGCCACTGAAAAAACTGGAAAAAGCAAAAGAACAAACTCAGTGGCTGAACTAAACTGAGAAGGCAGAAGCCCCCGGAGGGGACCCAGAAGGCCCCCAAAGAAGTGCAGGACAAAATGCAAAAATATAGCAACAACACAAAAGAAGAAAAATTCTTATCTGGAAGCAGGAGATGCAGACACGACACAGCAGGCTACAAGGGAAACTGGAATGAAGGATTCAGACCAGAACAATTGATCACCGGCAACCCTGATGGGAAAATGACTCCCTTATATAAGACCAGTCAGTAACACCTGATTCCCAGTCCTCACAATCTTCACTAGTACCGCTTGTAACCACCAGAGGGAGCCTCTGCTCAGAACTCATCTCAAACCCATTCACAACAGTACCCCCCCCTTGAGGAGGGGTCACCGAACCCTCATTTGAGCAACCAGGTCGGTCAGGATGAGTTCTATGATACGCACGGATAAGTCTCCTAGCATGGATGTCCGAAGCAAACACCCAAGAATTGTCTTCCTGACCATAACCTCTCCATTTAACCAAATACTGGAGTCTTCGTCTAGAAAAACGAGAATCCAATATTTTCTCAACCACATACTCCAGATTGCCCTCAACCAAAACAGGGTCAGGAGGCACAGTAGCAGGAACCACTGGCTCAACAAACCTCTTCAACAAGGACTTGTGGAACACGTTATGGATCTTAAATGTCCCTGGAAGAAGCAAACGAAAAGAAACAGGATTAATAATCTCCATGATCTTATAAGGTCCAATGAACCTAGGCTTAAATTTAGGAGATGCTACTCTCATAGGAATATTCTTTAAGAACAACCAGACCAAGTCCCCCACTTTAAACCGAGGACCATCAGTCCTATGCCGGTTAGCAAACCGCTGGGCCTTCTCCTGAGAGAGGGACAACCTCTCCACTACCTGGTCCCAAATCTGTTGCATACGCTCAACAACAGAGTCAACACCTGGACAGACAAAAGCCTCCGTCTGTCCTGAAGAAAATCGAGGGTGAAAACCAGAATTACAGAAAAACGGAGACATCAAAGTGGCAGAGCTAGCCCTATTATTAAGAGCAAACTCAGCCAAAGGCAAAAAAGAGACCCAGTCATCCTGATCAGCAGACACAAAGCATCTTAGATAAGTCTCTAATGTCTGGTTTGTTCTCTCAGTTTGACCATTGGTCTGAGGATGAAATGCCGAGGAGAAAGACAATTGAACACCCAGTTTAGAACAAAAAGTCCTCCAAAATCTGGAAACAAACTGGACTCCTCTGTCAGACACAATGTTCTCAGGAATGCCGTGTAAACGAACCACGTGCTGAAGAAACAACGGCACCAATTCAGAGGAGGAAGGCAACTTAGGTAATGGCACAAGATGTATCATTTTGGAAAACCTATCACAAATTACCCAGATGGTGGTCATTCTCTGAGAAACAGAAAGATCGGAAATGAAATCCATAGAGATATGGGTCCATGGTCTCTTGGGCACAGGCAATGGCATCAACAAACCACTAGAGCGAGAGCAAGGCTTGGAGCGAGAGCAAGTCCCGCAGGACTGCACAAATTCCCTGACATCGCGAGACAAGGTAGGCCACCAAAAGGACCGACTAACCAAGTCTCTGGTACCAAAAATTCCGGGATGCCCAGCCAATGCGGAACAATGAATCTCAGACATCACACTCTTTTTCCATTGGTCCGGGACAAACAATTTTCCAACAGGGCAGCGCTCGGGCCTATCCTCCTGACACCCCTCCAGAGCAAGTCTCAAATTGGGCGAGATGGCGGAAAGAACTACACCCTCTTTCAAAATAACAGAAGGATCAGATAACTCAGGAGAGTCCGCAAGGAAACTCCTCGAGAGGGCATCCGCCTTAACATTCTTAGTGCCAGGAAGAAAGGAAACCACAAAATTAAAACGTGTGAAAAACAGGCCCACCTGGCCTGTCTAGGATTGAGTCGCTTGGCAGATTCCAGATAGACCAGATTCTTATGGTCCGTAAGGACCACCACCTGATGTTTGGCTCCCTCCAGCCAATGTCTCCACTCTTCAAAAGCCCACTTCATGGCCAATAACTCCTGATTACCCACGTCATAATTACGTTCAGTAGGAGAAAATTTTCGAGAGAAAAAGGCACAAGGGTTACTTTTAGAGGTCTCTGGATCTTTTTGGGACAAAACGGCACCTGCCCCAATTTCAGAGGCATCAACCTCCAACTGAAATGGCAGAGAAACATCAGGCTGCCGTAGAACAGGAGCAGAAGTGAATCTCTGCTTAAGTTCCTGAAATGCAGAGACTGCCTCAGGAGGCCAATTCACCACATCAGAACCCTTTCTGGTCAAATCAGTTAATGGTTTAACAATAACCGAGAAATTACCAATAAATTTACGATAAAAATTGGCAAAACCCAAAAATCTCTGAAGAGCCTTTAATGAAGTAGGTTGGACCCAATCACAGATGGCCTGAACCTTGACCGGGTCCATTTCAATAACAGATGGGGACAAAATGAATCCCAGAAATGAGATCTTCTGTACGCCAAAAAGACACTTTGATCCCTTCACATACAGAGCATTATCCCTCAAAATCTGGAACACAGTCCGAACATGCTTCACATGAGAGTCCCAGTCATTAGAAAAAATCAAGATATCATCCAAATAAACAATCAGAAATTTGTCCACAAAATCCCTGAAAATGTCATTCATGAAGGACTGGAAGACGGAAGGGGCATTAGTGAGCCCAAAGGGCATCACTAGGTACTCAAAATGCCCTTCAGGGTATTGAATGCCGTCTTCCATTCATCCCCGTGCTTAATGCGAATAAGGTTATACGCCCCCTGAGGTCAAGCTTGGTAAACCAAGTAGCGTTTTTCACCCTGGAAAACAGGTCAGAAATCAAGGGTAACGGGTATTGATATTTCACAGTAATATTGTTCACGAGACGATAATCAATACACGGCCTTAATGAACCATCTTTTTTGGCCACAAAGAAAAAACCGGCACCTAAGGGTGAAGAGGATGGTCTGATATGACCCTTCTCCAATGATTCCTTGATATAAGACCGCATAGCGTCATGTTCAGGTACAGACAAGTTAAAAAGGCGACCTTTAGGGAATTTACTACCCGGCACTAATTCAATAGCGCAGTCATAGCTCCTATGGGGAGGTAAGGATGCAGATTTACTTTCGCTAAACACATCAGAAAAATCAAACAAAAAGTCAGGAACATCCTGAGCTTGGGGGGAGGCAGAAAAAACAGGAGTGTTGGTATTAACACATTGGCAGCCCCAACTGGTTACAGACACAGATTTCCAATCCAAAACAGGATTATGAGACTGTAACCAAGGGAAACCCAGCACGATAATGTCATGCAGATTATATAGAACCAAAAATTTGCAGCACTCCTGGTGATCGGGTTCAACCCTCATTATCACCTGAGTAGAAAACTGGGGTTTATTCTCAGCCAAAGGGGTAGAATCGATCCCCAGTAGGGGAATAGACTTCTGTAGGGGTATCAAGGGAAACCCACAACGTTTAGCAAAATCATAATCCATCAGGTTAATAGCTGCTCCAGAATCAACGAAAGCCTGAGCAGAAAATGAGGACAGAGAGCATATCAGAGTGACAGTTAATAAAAACTTAGTCTGAACACTACCCAAGACAACTGAGCGTGCAAAACGTCTTCCCCGCTTAGGGCAGACTGAAATAGCATGAGAGGCATCACCACAGTAGAAACATAACCTATTGCGCTTTCGAAACTCATGACGCTGTGCCCCAGACACCACTCCATCACACTGCATGGGCTCAGAAGCTGGCTCACAAGGCAACACCACTCCACGCATACTTCTCCGCTCACGCAAACGTCTGTCAATTTGAATCGCTAATGACATAGAATCATTGAGACCAGAGGGGACAGGGAATCCCACCATAACATCCTTTACATTATCCGACAGACCCTTCCGGAAAAGGGCCGCCAAAGCTTCGTCATTCCATTTGGTCAGGACTGCCCACCTACGGAATCTCTGACAGTATAACTCAGCGTCATCAAGCCCCTGATTTAATGCCAACAAGGCTTTTTCAGCTTGATCAGTGACATTAGGCTCATCGTACAATAACCCCAAAGCCTGAAAAAACGCATCAACATCACTCAAAACAGGATCCCCAGGTATCAGGGAAAAAGCCCAATCCTGAGGATCGCCGCGCAGGAGAGAGATGATGATTTGAACCTGCTGCGCTGCGTTTCCTGAGGACTTAGATTTTAAGGCAAAAAACAATTTACAATTATTTTTGAAATTCTGAAACTTAGCTCGATCCCCTAAAAACAAATCTGGCATGGGGATCCTAGGTTCCACAACAGGCAACCCAGCAAGATAGATAGCAATACTCCGAACCTCAGTGGCAAGCTGATCCACACGGCCAGACAACTGTGCAAACTCCATTGGGAGAAAAGATCCTCCCCAGCACCCAGAGATACAGAGGGAAAAAAAAAAAAAAATGCAACAAACAGAAAAATATCTCTGACAACTCTGACAACCTTTTTTCTATCACAATATTTTTTCCCTTCTGTGAGTACCATACAATTTTCAATTTTTAGGCCGGTGATACTGTTATGTTTCGGTAGCTGAGGAGTGCAGGTAAAAAAGGCAATACACCAGAGCAGTTGGAATCTATGGGATTGCAGTACCCTGACTAACCACCACAACTAGAGGCAGCCGTGGAGCGTTCCTACGTTGGTCCTAGACGCCTCGTCACAGCCTGAGAAACTAACTACACCTAAAGATAGAAATAGGAAAGCTATCTGCCCCAGAGCAGAACCCCAAAGATAATAGAAAGCCCCAAACATGTAATGGCGGTTAGACAAGAGGAAATACTGACACAGAAAGAAAATAGAATGAGCAAACGCTGGGGCCCAAACTAACTAAATAGAAAAGGATAGGAAGGGTACTTACTGCAATCCCAAAAAACCCTGAAAAACACCAACTCTACTAATTTCAAAATCACCTGAGATCACACGACCTCTACCACCTAAATTAGCTCTCTGGTGTAACAAAATCAAAACAGCAGCCACTGAAAAAACTGGAAAAAGCAAAAGAACAAAACTCAGTGGCTGAACTAAACTGAGAAGGCAGAAGCCCCCGGAGGGGACCCAGAAGGCCCCCAAAGAAGTGCAGGACAAAATGCAAAAATATAGCAACAACACAAAAGAAGAAAAATTCTTATTTGGAAGCAGGAGATGCAGACACGACACAGCAGGCTACAAGGGAAACTGGAATGAAGGATTCAGACCAGAACAATTGATCACCGGCAACCCTGATGGGAAAATGACTCCCTTATATAAGACCAGTCAGTAACACCTGATTCCCAGTCCTCACAATCTTCACTAGTACCGCTTGTAACCACCAGAGGGAGCCTCTGCTCAGAACTCATCTCAAACCCATTCACAACAGTCCCCCATTTATCTTCTGTGGTATCTTCAGCTCCATAATGGAGCACACTCACCACAAAGCTTCACCCTTCTGGGCGCCGACGACGAGTGACGTCAGCAGCGTGATCACATGACCTGATCACGCTGCAGACGTCGCTCTGACCCGGCGGTCAGAGCTTCAATTGTACTGGCGTCTGTATAGATCCCAATTGCAATTGATCCCAGGGAGCCGGCACGCAGCAGCTTCTCTGCGCCGGCTGTCAGCTTGACAGCCAGCACAGGGAGCCGCCGACTCTCAGGCCGGGGGCGGCAGAACGCAGCCGCAGGGGAGACACTGTGGACCGCCGTATTAGGCGGCCCGACTGCGCCCCCCTGTCGGCTGCCCTCCCTAGATACGCCCCTGCTCACACCACCGGCAGCTTGCGGAACTACCGTGGTGGTAGGTGAAGCAGCTGCAGCAGGGACGGGCCCCCTTCTAGCCCGGGCCCTGTGGCAGCTGCTTCCCCTGCTTCCACGATAGTTCCGCCCCTGATAAGAGGTTAATGTTAGTGTTTTTAGCCTAATAATATATGAAGGAGAAGGGTAGTCCAGCACAACCATCCGTCTGTAAAAATATTATTCTATTTTATTAGTAATCCATTAAAATTAGAAGAAAAAAGTTGGTTGATTATCAGTGGACAGGTGAGTATAACTTTGATTTTTTATTTTATTTTTATCTTAATAAATAGGTAAAAGAGGGTCAGGGAGAGTTTATTTTATTTAAAGGACTTTTATCTGTGTGTTTCTTTCAATTAACAAATTTTGCTCTGTATGTGTCTTTTTCACTTTGGGGTTAGTAATGGAGGTGTCTGATAGACACTAGTGATGAGCAAGTATACTCATTGCTCGGGTTTTCCCGAGGACGGTCGGGTCATCTCCGAGTATTTGGAAGTGCTCAGTGATTTAGTTTCTGTTGCTGTAGCTGCATGATTTGCGGCTATTTGACAGCCTGAATACATGTGAGGATTTATTAACAAACAGGCATTCCTCACATGTATTCAAGATGTCCAGCAGCCATAAATCATGCAGCTGTGGCAACAGAAACTAAATCTCCGAGCACTTCCAAATACTCGGAAACCACACGAGCATGTACTCGCTCATCACTAATAGACACCTTTCTATTACTAACCCCTGGGCTTGATGTCAGCGGACATAACACAGCTGACTTTAACCCGAAAACCATTACCTCTCATGCCACCACACATGGGCAAGCGAGAAAAGCCAATGCTAAGCGCCAGAATTGGTGTACCTAATGGATGTGACATTTCTGGGGCACTTGAGGACTGGTGTTTTTAGTCTGGGAGGGGGCCAATATCCATGTCCCCTTCCTAGGCTATTGGTATCACCATGCAGCTGTCTGTTTAGTTTTTGCTGGCTGTTAAAAATAGGGGGAACCCCAATTTTTTTGGGTCCCCCCTTTTACTATTCAGTAAAGGCTACACTTACAGCTGTAAGATCATATTAATAGCCTGGGTAGCTTCATGGATATTGACTCTTTCCCAGTATAATAACGCCAGCTCACAGCTGTCTGATTCAGACAATGAAATGTATTAGCTGTCATCCTTTTACCAAGAATAGAACTACAAAATCAGAACAGCTCCTGGACTTAATACACACAGATGTTTGTGGTCCAATGGGTGCTAAAACTCCTGGACAGAAGAGATATTTTCTTGCATTTATCAATGATATCACATAACACCCTTATACTAATTAAAGTAACACAGGTCAAAAGAGTTTTTTGGGATAAAAATGTACAATTTTATTACATCAAAGTTAAAATACATAGAATAACAGAGCAGCTCACTAAGCAGGCTGAATAGTTGAGGGAACTACCATAATACAAAATAAATCAACGGTGCATGATGTGCATAATTCAATTGGCAATACATGAATAGATACTAATGCTAAGGTGCACAGTTCCCACTAGTTAATAATAAATGATGTCCTTCATAAAAAAGGAATTCATATACCTAAGTGGGAAAACCATAATACCACATTAAATGATCCTCCTAATACATTGCCCAAAGTGCTTAAAGTGCATATTAGCAATAAAGTGACTGTGCACAATAATGTCCGTACTTACATCTAAGTTAGATCAATAGATGAGTCCCCCCAGGCCTGCCGCCTCAACGCACGTTTCACCGCTTCTTCGCCAGGAGTCACAAGTCTCTGTTGTTTTGTATTATGGTAGTTCCCTCAACTATTCAGCCTGCTTAGTGAGCTGCTCTGTTATTCTATGTATTTTAACTTGGATGTAATAAAATTGTAAATTTTTATCCCAAAAAACTCTTTTGACCTGTGTTACTTTAATTAGTATAAGGGTGTTATGTGATATGCTATTCTGAGTTCTGGATGTAATATTTATACCATTATTCATGGGAATTTTTGGTACTTATCAATGATTATTCAAAATCTACAGTTGTCTTGCTGCTTCACAGCCGAGATGAAGTTCCAGAGAAACTTTAAATATATCTTGTTGAAGTATATAATAAATTTGAAAGGATGCCAAAAATTCTGCATGTTCAATGCAGGTGTCTGGATGCAACGAACAGAGGTCATGAGGCGGGAAATAATCAGGGATTGATATAATTCTATTTATATACAGCAGTAACTTTAAACAATTAGTGTAAGTAACTATGCAAATCAAAGGTAGAAAGAATAACAATAAGTTTAGAAATAACCAAGATAGTCTTTCACTATTTAATATTAATGTTCTTTTCACAAAACGTGGTGTGCCCAGTGATGGTAGTCTCCATGTAAGTTCTCTCTGAAGCTCTGGCCCTAGCAGAGGTCACCAGGTTTTCCTGCTAGGTCACAAGTCTCATTCTGACATAGTCTATCAAAGCATGTTGAGCCTCCCATGCACCAATTGGCCCCCTCTCAATCTGATATGCTAACCCCAACTGACCCTGGTACTGTACATGATAGCTGGAAGTGACAGCCCTGTTCACTCACTCTGTTTCTCCGCAATAGCGGCAGGCCTCGCCAATTACACTCTCCTCATGGATCTTCTTGACTTGACCCTCGGCGGAAATTTCTTATGCTCGTGGTTGTTAGTCCTTGGCTCTTGACAGAAGACGTCGGAACTTGGATGTTTGACCAGCGCAGGGCGCAGATCCTGGCTCTGACCAGTATAGGTGGTACTCGATGGTCTGCTGCGGGGAATCTCAACCTTGCCAGGTGGTCTCAGCGATGTCTCTGGGGCACATCTGCTCCTACTCTCTTCTCTGGTGCCAAATCTTCTCATGGTTTGGCGCTCAGCGCTTTTATGTCAGGGAAGTCACACAAGCACACAAGGTCACTCATATTTTCTCCAGTTGCCAAGACCACATTCAGAACTTTAATGGCTATGGCTATAGCTGCTGTGTTTGTTAGACAGTTGGACACGAAAACTACCTTTTTTAAATGGTGACATTGAAGAGGACTTGTAAATGACTCAACCTGAGGGTTATATGAAAGAGGGTGAAGAGAATCTCACTTGCAAGTTACTATAAATCTCTATGGTCTTAAGCAATTGGCAAGAGCATAGAACACCAAACTGAGCAAAGGAAGAAGGATTTAAAAGAAGTCAAGCCGATCTGTGTTTATACACAAAATGTACAGATGGAAAGTGGATGTAAATTCTCTTATATGTTGACAATGTGACTATGGTTCATCAAGAAGACACAGAAATTGCAAGGATGACTAAAATTCTTAATCAGCATTTTGAAACTGGAGACTTTGGCAATGTGACCTATTTTCTAGGAATCCAGGTCTGTGGAGAAGAAGATGGAACTTTCTTCTAAACCAAAGTACAAAAATCAGCTCAATTATGAATCAGATTGGAATGTCAGTAGCCAAAGGTATATCAATCCCAATGGATCCATCCTACTTAAAGTTGGATGGAGAAGATAATCTGATACCTAACAATGAAAAATACAGACAGGCAGTGGGGACCCTTCTGTACATAGCAACTATGACTCGACCGGATATCGCAGCATTAACTGTACATATATGGAAAAATCACGCAAAAAGGACAGAAAGGCCGTTAAGAGAGTTCTTTAATATTTGAAAGAGATTCAATACATAAATGTAAGGATATCTGCAACAGGAGATCTAAAACTTCCAGGCTATGTGGATGCAGAATGGATGGGTGACTTAAGTGATCGTAAATTGAAAGCGGCTATTTGCTCAAGCTTGGAGAAAGTAAAATTTCTTGGTTTAGTAAAAAACAGGTGTCTGTAGCCTTGTCATCCATAGAAACAGAGCATGTGTCTGCAGCCCACGCAAGTCAAGGGGTCATTTGGTTAAACCGATTGTTAGTCAATCTTGGTAAACCATCAACTCAAATGAAAGCGATTTATGAAAACAACCAAGAATGCATTAAACTTACATGAAGCGAGAAGATAAATGTGAGAACCAAACACATTGACATTAAACTTCATCACCTACGTGATTTGATAGAATGTGACATAATTGAGTTTGTTTCTTGCAAGGCTCACCAAATGATAGCTGATGTTCTAACAAAGTCACTTCCAAGGGCCAAGCCAAATTTGTAGAATTCAGAACCACTATGGGACTAACAGGATAAGGAGGTGTTGAGTGGGGGTATTGGAATAATGCTTATTATTTTATATATTGCAACAATTACTATTTATTACTGTTTAATAGTGCATGAGTTTCTGTTTCCAGCAAAAGTGTTATGTTGTAAGAAAAGCGCTGTTAAAAAGAACTCCCAAAAACAGGAAGCTCTTGTTCCCTATGTTTGAAGCTGGAGCATATTTTACAGTCACTTTGCAATCTGACAGACAAAATGTTAAGATGATAAGTAGTGATGATGAGCAAACATGCTCGAATAAGGTGTTATCCGAGCATGCTTGGGTTCTATCCAAGTATCTTGGGCGTGCTTGAATAGTATGTTTGAGTCCCCACAGCTGCATGTCTCACGGCTGTTTGACATCCGCAAAACATGCAGGGATTGCATAACAAACAGGTAATCCTTGCATGTGTTGTGGATGTCTAACAGCAGTGAGACATGCAGCGCGGGGACTGAACATATTATTCTAATACGCTCAAGATACTTGGTTAGTACTCGAGCATGCTTGGATAACACAATATTCAAGCATATTCGCTCATCACTAATCCTTAGCTCTAAGAAATACCAGTTGTAATCTGCTATCTTTGCTCCTCAATATACACTGCTCAAAAAATAAAGGGAACACTCAAATCACACATCCTAGATCTGAATGAATGAAATACTCTCATTGAATACTTTGTTCTGTACAAAGTTGAACGTGCTGACAACAAAATCACACAAAAATCATCAATGAAATCAAATTTATTAACCAATGGAGGCTTGGATTTGGAGTCACCCACAGAATTAAAGTGGAATGTAATGTCCTTAAAACATTGACTTGTTTTAAGGACATTACATTCCACTTTAACTTTGTGCTCAGTAGTGTGTGTGGCCTCCACGTGCCTGTATGACCTCCCTACAATGCTGGCATGCCTGATGAGGCGACGGATGGTCTCCTGAGTGATCTCCTCCCAGACCTGGACTAAAGCATCCGCCAACTTCGAGTCCTGGACAGTCAGTGGTACAACGTGACGTTAGTGGATGGAGCGAGACATGATGTCCCAGATGTGCACAATCGGATTCAGGTCTGGGGAATGAGCCTGCCATTCCATAGCTTCAATGCCTTCATCTGGCAGGAACTACTGAAACACTCCAGCCACATGAGGTCTGGCATTGTTCTGCATTAGGAGGAACCGAGGGCCAACCGCACAAGCATATGGTCTCACAAGGGGTCCAAGGATCTCATCTGGGTACCTAATGGCAGTCAGGCTACCTCTGGTGAGCACATGGAGGGCTGTGCGGCCCTCCAAAGAGATTCCACCTCACAACATTACTGACCCACTGCCAAACTGGTCATGCTGAAGGATGTTGCAGGAGCAGATCGCTCTCCACGGCGTCTCTAGACTCTGTCACGTCTGTCACATGTGCTCAGTGTGAACCTGCTTTCATCTGTGAAGAGCACAGGGCGCCAGTGGCGAATTTGCCAATCCTGGTGTTCTGTGGCAAATGCCAAGCGTCCTGCACAGTGTTTTGCTGTGAGCACAACCCCCATCTATGGACGTCAGGCACTCAGACCGTCCTCATTTAGTCGGTTTCTAACCGTTTGTGTACACACATGCACATTTGTGGCCTGCTGGAGGTCATTTTGCAAGGCTCTGGCAGTGCTCATCCTATTCCTCCTTGCACAAAGGTGGAGGTGTAGAGTTTCCAAGCCTCTCAGAGGCAAAATTGAAAGAAGGTGTGTTCGTCGGACCAGACATTAGAAGGCTTATAGCTGATAAAGAGTTTGTCAATACCTTGATGAATCCTCAAAAAGAAGGGTGGATTACATTTAAAGAGATCGTAGAAAAATTTTTAGGCAATAAAAAAGATCCTGACTACAAAAAGATCATCGACGAATGCTGAAAGCATTCCAAGCTTTAGGTTACCGAATGAGCTTGAAAGTGCATTTCCTCCATTCCCACCTTGACTACTTTCCTGAAAATTTGGGAGCTGTGAGTGAAGGGCAAGGCGAACGATTCTACCAGGACATTAAAGAGATGGAAATAAGATACCAGGGAAAATGGAGCATTACAATGATGACAGACTACTGTTGGAGGCTTCAGAGAGACATTCCAGATGCTGCTCACAAGCGTAAATGTACACAGAGGAAAAAAAAATCTATTTTAGTGAGTGTTAGTGAGCTCATTTCAGTTCAAAAATTATTTTCATTAAAAATTTGTAATAAACATTAATTTTATAAGTCTATTTTCATTTATTTTGCGGCATTGCCTTATTTCACACAGTTACCTAAATTGCCAGGAAACGTGATGTCCTATGTCAAAACGGAGGTCATTTTCAGATTCAGCACAACAAAAAACAGATTACGTGGAATAACCAAAACAGCTCTTGAAATTTTATTTTTTGCAGACCTGTGTAATGAACAGAAACAGTTTGTTAGCTCTGAAGAGGAAAAAGACTGCAATCTTGATTAAAAATAAACATAATTTAAATTAATATTGATATATATATTTTTTTTTACAAAAACAGGATTCTTAAGGGGGGCACGTGAAGATTTTTCTTCCAAAAAACAAGAACCCCAGTATCAACCTCAGTACTTTCCATATATTCTTTGTAAAGAAACAAGTTTGATATGAACGTATGGACAATTTCCTTTCACTAAAGACTTCACCTTGATACTGCTTTCAAAGAGCAGAATTCTCACTTTTCTGCTAGCATGAAGCTATTAGTTCTGTTCATGATGGGTTTTTATTTTAGACATAATATGAGCATTTAATGACCCTCTCTGCATGTAGCGAAAGCTCTCATGTCTCACTGTGAGCTGAAATCAGTTCGTCTTTGACACAGCTTCATTCTCTCTGCATTTTCATTTCTTTAATCAAAGAATAATCACAGAGTGGAATTTGCAAAGAAAAGAAAAGAAAAGAATCTTAAGTAAACAACATGGGGTATGAAGAGAGGCTTGGAAGAAAACAATTGCATAGGTATAGTTTTAAAATAAAATAAATGTCCTTGTATGTCAATTTACTATTTTTGATAAAGTATGGCATGTTTCTATTGAATTCTGATATAATAAATAATATACAAACCCAAAAATGTAGACCTACTGTATATTAACCAGTATATGTGGTACACGCATCCAACCTCTCTTGAAAGTGACCCACCTGGTTACCAGAGCATTATGTGGTGGTATAGACAATTTAAGGATACAGGATGCTTGTGTAAACGTAAAAACCCTGACGGTTGAATGTTACAGGCGAACTCATGTAGAGGGTTCGAGAAACCTTTGCACATAGGCCACAGAAATCAACATGTCACGAAAGTTGTTAACTTGGCATTCCACAGCCGACTGCTTGGAAGATTCTGTGACGGCGACTGCACCAGAAACCATATCGCATACAGTTATTGCAACATTTACACCCAGCCGACCATGACAGCCAATGCGAATTCTGGGCAGTTTTTCAGCTAGCTCTGGAAGATGAGAAATTCACTTCCCACTAGTGTTCAGTGACGAGCCAACCTTCCACTTAAGCGGAAAGGTGAACCATAACAATATCTGAATATGGAGAATGAAAAATCCCAATTGCACTGTGGAAACTGTGGAAGTAAATGTTTTCTGTGCAATTTTAAAACAAAGGCGTACAAGCCCTTTTTTTCTGAAAACAATATGACGGGTACATCGTACCTTGATATGTTACAGTTATGATTGTTGCCGTAACGGACAATTAATTCCAGAAACTTCATTTTCCAACAAGATGGAGCTTCACCCCACTGGCATTAAGAGGTGCATCACTATCTCAATGAGGAACTCCCAAACTGGTGGATTGGGCGCTGTACTGGTGTTGACTTGTCACTTTTCAGATGGCCCCCCCAGGTGTCCCGATCTGATAGTGTGTGATTTCTTCCTTTGGGGGTACGTCAAAGACATTGTTTACGAGATGTTTTTGCCAGCAACATGGAATGAGCTCTGGAACCGCATTACTGCCACCTCTCTTGACTATCGACAGGGTCATGATGCAGCATGTTTTGATCGAACCGGATTACTGCATAGATGTGTGTCGTGTGACAAAAGAACAATTGTAAACATTATGTGCTACACTTGATGAGATTATGTTCGCTATCATGTGCCATTTACTATTGTGCATTGAATACATTTTGAAATATACTTCTTCGAAACCTGATGAACCTTTTAGAATCACCCTTTATAGCAGACCTGGGCAAAGTGCGGCCCGCGGGCCACATCCGGCCCTCTTGTTGTCTCAGTCCGGCCCGCGGACCGAGACAGCCGTGGGGCTGAAAACCTGAGGTCCGCAGGCTGCACCGTGCCCGCCCACTCGCTGTCTCCCTAGGCGCAGTCAGCATTGGTGGAGGAGGGGCCTCCGGCCACTTCCTCCACCAATCAGCGTGTGAAACAGCTGAAGTGATGACGTCATGTCATCGCATCAGCTTGTGTACCGCCGGTGAGTCAGCGCATCGGAGACAGCAACAGCAGCAGCAGGGCGCCTGGGAACGGGACTGATGTGAGTATGTGGTGTTATTTTTTTTTTCATGTGTATGAACATGGGAATTCAATGGAAGTGAACATGGGGATTCTATGAGGTGAACGTGGGGATTCTATGGAGGTGAACGTGGGGATTCTATGGAGGTGAACGTGGGGATTCTATGGAGGTGAACGTGGGGATTCTATGGAGGTGAACGTGGGGATTCTATGGAGGTGAACGATGGGGATTCTATGGAGGTGAACTGGGGTTTCTATGGGGTGAACGTGGGGATTCTATGGAGGTGAAACGTGGGGATTCTATGGAAGTGAACGTGGGGATTCTATGGAAGTGAACATGGGGATTCTATGGAAGTGAACATGGGGATTCTATGGGGTGAATATGGGGATTCTATGGGTGAACATGGGGATTCTATGGAGGTGAACATGGGGATTCTATGGAGGTGAACATGGGGATTCTATGGAGGTGAACGTGGGGATTCTATGGAGGTGAATGTGGGGATTCTATGGAGGTGAACGTGGGGATTCTATGGAAGTGAACATGGGGATTCTATGGAAGTGAACATGGGGATTCTATGGGGTGAACATGGGGATTCTATGGGGTGAACATGGGGATTCTATGGGGTGAACATGGGGATTCTATGGAGGTGAACGTGGGGATTCTATGGAAATGAACGTGGGGATTCTATGGGGTGAACATGGGGATTCTTTGGGGGTGAACACGGGGATTCTATGAAGGTGAACATGGGAATTCTATGGGAGTGAACATGTGGAATTCTATGACAGTGAACATGGGGATTCTATGGGGTGAACATGGGGATTCTTTGGGGGTGAACATGGGGATTCTATGGAAGTGAACATGGGGATTCTATGGGAGTGAACATGTGGATTCTATGAAAGTGAACATGGGGATTCTATGGGGTGAACATGTGGATTCTATGAAAGTGAACATGGGGATTCTATGGGAGTGAACATGGGGATTCTTTGGGGGTGAACATGGGGATTCTATGGAAGTGAACATGGGGATTCTATGGGAGTGAACATGTGGATTCTATGAAAGTGAACATGGGGATTCTATGGGGTGAACATGTGGATTCTATGAAAGTAAACATGGGGATTCTATGGAGTAAACATGGGGATTCTTTGGGGGTGAACACGGGGATTCTATGAAGGTGAACATGGGAATTCTATGGGAGTGAACATGTGGATTCTATGAAAGTGAACATGGGGATTCTATGGGGTGAACATGGGGATTCTTTGGGGGTGAACATGGGGATTCTATGGAAGTGAACATGGGGATTCTATGGGAGTGAACATGTGGATTCTATGAAAGTGAACATGGGGATTCTATGGGGTGAACATGAGGATTCTATGGAGGTGAACATGGGAATTCTATGGAAGTAAACATGGGGATTCTATGGGGGTGAACATGGGGATTCTATAGGGGTGAATGTGGGGATTCTATGGGGGTGACGTACAGCACATGGGGATTCTATGGGGGTGACGTGCAGCACATGGGGAGGCTATGGGAAGGCTGTATACTCATGCAGTATATGGAAAGGCTGTGCAGGGCTCATGCAGTATATAGGGAGGCCGTGTGGGGCTCATGCAATATATATATATCTATATATATATATATAGATAATATATATATATAGGGAGGCTGTGTGGCGCTCATGCAGTGTATACAGGAAGGCTGTGTGGCGCTCATGCAGTATATATAGGGAGGCTGTGGGGCTCATGCAGTGTATATAGGGGGGCTGTGTGGCACTCATGCAGTATATAGGGAGGCTGTGTGGCGCTCATGCAGTATATAGGGAGACTGTGGGGCTCATGCAGTATATATAGGGGGGCTGTGTGGCGCTCATGCAGTATATATATGGAGGCTGTGTGGGTCTCATGCAGTATATAGGGAGGCTGTGTGGGGCTCATGCTGTATATATAGGGAGGCTGTGTGAGGCTCATGCTGTATATAAGGGGCTGTTGGGGGTTCAAATATATATAGGGGGTGTCAGCATACTTAATTCTGCTCAATATTAAGTGATGCAATCAATATTAATAAGTTGAGTAAACTTAATTTCAAGCTATTGGTTCGGCCCTCCACAACAGTCATGGTCTCTCATGTGGCCCCTCGGGAAAATTAATTGCCCACCCCTGCTTTATAGTGAGCATTAATGTGCACTTGAGCTGAATGTGCCATGTTATAGCATGCATTATAATGTTTGATTTAAAGGACACTATACCTCTAAATGCCAATGATTACTATGTAAACTGGGACACTGTAGGCAATATGCGGGTCTGGTCATGTGTGTGCACCCAGGAGGATGGAACTAGGTTATATATTGAAGGGATTTGGTATACTGTTAATGCTTGAAGAAGAGGGAGGTTACCCCCGAAATGTTGCACAGGTGTGTGGGTGTCTTGTTCCTCCTTGCAGTGTCTCACCATGTGGGAGTTTCTTCTTCGGATCTGCAGTAATGTACGTTTTAAGGTAGCAGTATGCACTGAAAGTGAACTTTTTTTTTTATATATCCTTGCTGGACTGTATTTTTTGCATTTTATTGGATAAACATATTTCTATTTGAAGAATACATTTGTTTGGGGTTTCAATTTATATAGACAAGAAAGAGAAAATGTTTCTGATGGGATCAGATCTGTGCAAAGTTGTTGGTTCTGCTAGTACTTAAAAATCAGAATTCCAGTAAATCCTGGCTGGGTGGCAATGGACTACTTTTAGAGCCTTTCTGTGCATCCTGCCCAGTCTGAAAGTCGTTGTCACCACCAGTATCAACACAGTGCGATGTTTTTGGACTAATTACAGATCACTTCCAGTGCCTTTTTTGTGTATCTGAATGGAGTGGTTTCAGACCAATTGCTGCATAGCTCCCAACTTTCAAAGATGAAAAAGAGTAGTAGATTATGCGGTGCTCTGCACATTTCTAGCTCAGCTGATGAAAAGTGACAATTTAGCAGAAGGGATAAGGATCACATTGGATCTCCAGAGGGCTACAAGATCTTCCTTTGGGTCCAAGCTTTGACATAATACTAATCTCTAAGTTCCACCAAAAGTCATCTCTACTTGGAAATGACTTTAAGAGCCAATGACATACTTCTAAGGCATATGTGTGCAGCAATGTTGGGAATAAATTGGGACGATGCTGCAAATATGAGAAGTCAAATGTGTGTTTGGTGTAGACTGTTGTGGACATCGTGACTGGAAGAAGTTGTCATGGCGGTCTGGGCAAGATGGAAAAGACGAGAAAAGTAAACGACTCCATTAAAAAGAACGTCATCTCTAAGTCACTATATAAAACAGTACTATATAAAACTGTACTGTAATCACTTGTATGTTCTGCCGAACTGGTATCTACCACTATATGGTCACCATATGGCAGTAATAGCAGTGTTAATATTTGCATTTAGACTTTCAGTAACAGCATTATCATCTGCTTAGGCTGCCTTATATGTATGATTAACCCCTCTCTGACATTAGACGTACTATCCCGTCCATAAAACCCGTGCCATTCTGACCATGGACGGGATAGTACGTCATGCCCTTTAATGTGACATCGCGACTTAAGTAGCGGTGATCGCATTAAAATTCCGACGCCAGCTTACCTCTTGGAAGTTGGCGTCGGCATCCCGGGCTGCGTCCTCCCCCCTCAGGCCTCCCGATCGCTGTGATTGGCTGTTGAATTCTGAACAGCCAATCACAGCCTTTCTCACTGTTTCAGCCAATCAGAGCGGCTGAAACAGTGAGATCGCAGGCTAGGATCAAGTACCGATGTACTCGATCCTAGGCCTGGGCCTAGGAAGGTCCAGACCCCCCCCGGATTGGCGCGATCGCCGATCACATCGATCGCGCCAATCGCAGGGCACAGCCGCGGTATATCCGCGCTGTGCCCTGCCTGTACCTGCCTGGATCGGTGCAGTAATAGCACCGATCCTAGGCCAGGGCCTGTAGGGCATGAAGGAGCTGATTGGCGCGATCAATGTCATCGACGATCGCGCCAATCACAGGGCACAGCAGCGGTGTGACCGCTCTGTGCCCTGCTAGGTGACCTGCCGGTGACCTGCCTAGGAATCGGAGCTGTGAGCTCCGATTACTAGGCCGGTGCCTAGCAACCGGCAATGCAGGGGTCTCCTTTGATTGGTGGGATTGATGTGATCATCGATCCCACCAATGACAGGTCACAGCAGCGATGTGACCGCTCTGTGACCTGTCTGCAAACTGGATCTGACCTGTCTGACCGCACTGCAGGGGTCCTCACACTTGCTGAGGATTCCTGCTGTGCGGTCACACTGCCAGATCTCCTCCTGTGCTGGGCCTTGTGGTGCCACAGTAGCCTGTGACACCACAACTCCTGCTGAAGAGAGAAGAAAGAAGAGAGAAGAAAGAAGAGAGAAGAAAGAAGAGAGAAGAAAGAAGAGAAAAGAAAGAAAAGACTACAAACGTGAGTTTTTGAGCCCCGATCCCTGCCCGATCCACCCCAATCCCCCCATTCTCCCCTCCCCCCCCTTCCCTTTCCCCCTCTTTTTACCCCCCCTTTGCGCCGCCGAGCGTTGATTGGTGACGCAGTTCACCGATCAACACTTTCGCACCCCCCTCCGTGCGCACATCCAGCAGCCGCAAACTTTGATAAGTGACAGCGGTCACTTATCAGAGCTCGTGCCTGCCGTTTTTTTTTTCACCCCCCCTTTCCGCCACTCCCGTGCGCACATCCAGCAGCCACGGAACTTTGATAAGTGACACCAGTCACTTATCAGAGCTCGTTCCTGCCGTTTTTTGGTTTTTTTCACCAACTTTTCCGCCACTCCCGTGCGCACATCCAGCAGCCACGGAACTTTGATAAGTGACACCAGTCACTTATCAGAGCTCGTTCCTGCTGTTTTTTTTTTTGTTTTTTTTCACCAACTTTTCCGCCACTCCCGTGCGCACACCCAGCAGCCACGGAACTTTGATAAGTGACACCAGTCACTTATCAGAGCTCGTTCCTGCTGTTTTTTTTTTTTTTTTTCCACCAACTTTTCCGCCACTCCCGTGCGCACACCCAGCAGCCACGGAACTTTGATAAGTGACACCAGTCACTTATCAGAGCTCGTTCCTGCTGTTTTTTTTTTTTGTTTTTTTTCACCAACTTTTCCGCCACTCCCGTGCGCACACCCAGCAGCCACGGAACTTTGATAAGTGACACCAGTCACTTATCAGAGCTCGTTCCTGCTGTTTTTTTTTTTTTTTCCACCAACTTTTCCGCCACTCCCGTGCGCACATCCAGCAGCCGCGGAACTTTGATAAGTGACACCAGTCACTTATCAGAGCTCGTTCCTGCTGTTTTTTTTTTTTGTTTTTTTTCACCAACTTTTCCGCCACTCCCGTGCGCACACCCAGCAGCCACGGAACTTTGATAAGTGACACCAGTCACTTATCAGAGCTCGTTCCTGCTGTTTTTTTTTTTTTTTTTCCACCAACTTTTCCGCCACTCCCGTGCGCACATCCAGCAGCCACGGAACTTTGATAAGTGACACCAGTCACTTATCAGAGCTCGTTCCTGCTGGTTTTTTTGCTTTTTTTTCACCCCCCTTTCCGCCACTCCCGTGCGCACATCCAGCAGCCGCGGAACTTTGATAAGTGACAGCGGTCACTTATCAGAGCTCGTGCCTGCCAGTTTTTTTTTTCACCCCCTTTCCGCCACTCCCGTGCGCACATCCAGCAGCCGCGGAACTTTGATAAGTGACAGCGGTCACTTATCAGAGCTTGTGCCTGCCAGTTTTTTTTTTTTCACCCCCCTTTCCGCCACTCCCGTGCGCACATCCAGCAGCCGCGGAACTTTGATAAGTGACACCGGTCACTTATCAGAGCTCGTGCCTGCCAGTTTTTTTTTCACCCCCCTTTCCGTCACTCCCGTGCGCACATCCAGCAGCCACGGAACTTTGATAAGTGACACCGGTCACTTATCAGAGCTCGTGCCTGCTGGTTTAGACTTTTTTTCACAGGCCTTTTTTTTCCCTATTCGCTTTCTTTTCTTTTAGCTTTTTCTTTTCAGCTTAGTTTACATCAATCACTATCCCCCCCCACACACACACACAGTTATAAATAAAGTTCACACAAAGCACCACATTCACAAAAAAAATGTCCCGCTCGTCACGCTCATCCCAACAGCGCTATTCAGTGGAGGAGGCATCCCCCATTCCCCCTCCCCCCTTCCCTTTCCCCCTCTTTTTACCCCCCCTTTGCGCCGCCGAGCGTTGATTGGTGACGCAGTTCACCGATCAACACTTTCGCACCCCCCTCCGTGCGCACATCCAGCAGCCGCAAACTTTGATAAGTGACAGCGGTCACTTATCAGAGCTCGTGCCTGCCGATTTTTTTTTTCACCCCCCCTTTCCGCCACTCCCGTGCGCACATCCAGCAGCCACGGAACTTTGATAAGTGACACCAGTCACTTATCAGAGCTCGTTCCTGCCGTTTTTGTTTTTTTTCACCAACTTTTCCGCCACTCCCGTGCGCACATCCAGCAGCCACAGAACTTTGATAAGTGACACCAGTCACTTATCAGAGCTCATTGCTGCTGTTTTTTTTTTTTTTTCCACCAACTTTTCCGCCACTCCCGTGCGCACACCCAGCACCACGGAACTTTGATAAGTGACACCAGTCACTTATCAGAGCTCGTTCCTGCTGTTTTTTTTTTTGTTTTTTTTCCACCAACTTTTCCGCCACTCCCGTGCGCACACCCAGCAGCCACGGAACTTTGATAAGTGACACCAGTCACTTATCAGAGCTCGTTCCTGCTGTTTTTTTTTTTTTCCAGCAACTTTTCCCCACTCCCGTGCGCACATCCAGCAGCCGCGGAACTTTGATAAGTGACACCAGTCACTTATCAGAGCTCGTTCCTGCTGTTTTTTTTGTTTTTTTTTCACCCCCCTTTCCGCCACTCCCGTGCGCACATCCAGCAGCCGCGGAACTTTGATAAGTGACAGCGGTCACTTATCAGAGCTCGTGCCTGCCAGTTTTTTTTTCACCCCCTTTCCGCCACTCCCGTGCGCACATCCAGCAGCCGCGGAACTTTGATAAGTGACAGCGGTCACTTATCAGAGCTCGTGCCTGCCAGTTTTTTTTTTTTCACCCCCCTTTCCGCCACTCCCGTGCGCACATCCAGCAGCCGCGGAACTTTGATAAGTGACACCGGTCACTTATCAGAGCTCGTGCCTGCCAGTTTTTTTTTTCACCCCCCTTTCCGTCACTCCCGTGCGCACATCCAGCAGCCACGGAACTTTGATAAGTGACACCGGTCACTTATCAGAGCTCGTGCCTGCTGGTTTAGACTTTTTTTCACAGGCCTTTTTTTTCCCTATTCGCTTTCTTTTCTTTTAGCTTTTTCTTTTCAGCTTAGTTTACACCAATCACTATCCCCCCCCACACACACACACAGTTATAAATAAAGTTCACACAAAGCACCACATTCACAAAAAAAATGTCCCGCTCGTCACGCTCATCCCAACAGTGCTATTCAGTGGAGGAGGCATACGCTTTCCTTGCCTCCGACACTGATAGCGAGGGAGAGGATCCCACATTTCTTTATTTTTCAGATGAAGATTCTTCTTCCTCCTCATCTTCCTCCTCGGGTCCTGCGGAACCGCCACGCAGACGCCCCAGGACAGAACATGAGGCAGCGCCCACCCCTGAAAATGAACCAGCGCACCCTCTTTCGGACCCCGGCCCCCGAAAATTACGAGCCACTGATTCCTGATTTTGTGGCAGAATCAGGAATCAGGTTTGACTCCACCGGCTTCACAGAAATAGACTTTTTCAAAGTCTTTTTCTCTGAGGATTTAATTAACCTCATGGTGGAGCAAACAAATTTGTACGCTCGGCAATTTTTGGCGCAAAACCCCCGTTCATCATTTTCCAATTGGTCTCCTGTAGACGCAGTTGAAATGATGCAGTTTTGGGGCCTGGTCCTCCATATGGGGATCCTGAAGAAGCCAGAAATTCGGCAATATTGGAGTGTTGATATTTTATACAACACTCCACTGTTCCGAATGGTCATGGCTCGGACGCATTTTGAGGCCATCCACAAATTCCTGCATTATAATGATAATGGACAGTGTCCCCCACGAGATGACCCCAACTTTGACCGCCTGTTCAAAGTTCGGCCGGTCATCAAACACTTCAACAAAAAGTTTGCTGAAGTGTACGTGCCCCAAAGGGACATCTGCGTGGATGAGTCCTTGGTTCATTTTAAGGGACGGCTCGCATTCCGCCAGTACCTGCCCAGCAAGAGGGCAAGGTACGGAATCAAACTCTACAAGCTGTGTGAGAGTACCTCAGGGTACACACACAGCTTTAGAGTTTACGAAGGAAAGGACACCAGGATTGTACCCCCTGAGTGTCCCCCCGTCCTGGGAGTGAGTGGGAAAATTGTGTGGGATTTGGTGCACCCACTGCTGGATAAAGGTTATCACCTTTACACTGATAACTTTTATTCCAGCATCCCACTCTACAAATCCCTCTCTGCGCGAGGTACCGCAGCCTGCGGTACCGTCCGCAAAAATCAGAGAGGCCTCCCAAAGACGCTACTTGGGCTGATGCTCAGAAAGGGTGAGAGCAGAGCCCAATGTAGCGACCACCTATTGGTGGTCAAGTACAAGGACAAGAGGGATGTCCTTCTCTTGACCACCATACATGGTGATGGCAGCGCCCTCAGCACTGTACGGGGTACCTCTACACAGGTCCGCAAACCGGACTGTGTACTGGGGTACAATAAATACATGGGGGGTGTTGATCTCTCTGATCAACTCCTCCAACCGTACAGTGCTTTGAGAAAGGCCAAGGTGTGGTACAAGAAGCTGTCCGTGCACATCGTCCAAATGGCAATGCTCAACGCTTTCCTGCTGTCACGATGTGCACGCAACAGCGATACGACGTACCTTCAGTTTCAGGAGGTAGTGGTTAAGGCCCTGATGTTTGGCGCTCAGGAAACAGCGGGCCCCAGTACTTCCGGAACTGAAGGTGCTCGTATCATACCAGGTCAGCATTTCCCGGGGGTGGTCCCGCCAACTGGAAGAAAAGGTAAGCCGCAAAAAAGGTGCCGAGTGTGTTACAAAAGGGGAATACGCAAGGACACCACTTACCAATGCGACACCTGCCCCGAAAAACCTGGCCTGTGTATGAAGGATTGTTTCAAATTGTACCACACCTCCATGCACTACTAATTTACTTTACAGGAAAGATTAGTTCCAGAAGGGGGGCACATTTAGAAAAGTTCCTTGGGAGTCTACTTTCCAAAATTATGTCACTTGTGTTTTTTTTTTACTGTTTAGGCACATCAGGGGCTCTGCAAACGGAACATGACGCCCGCAGACCATTCCATCAAAGTCTGCTTCCAAAACGTCACAATTTCCCTTCTGAGCCCCGAATTGTGCCCAAACAGTTTTTTCCCACATATGGGGTACCAGTGTACTCAGGACAAATTGGACAACAACTTTTGGTGTCCAATTTCTCCTCTTAACCTTGGGAAAATAAAAAATTGGGGACTAAAACATCATTTGTGTGAGGTAAAAAGTAGGATTTTTTTTTTTCACACCTGGGCATTATAAACTTTAGTGAAACACTTGGGGGTTCAAAGTGCTCATCACACACCTAGATAAGTTCCTTAGGGGGTCTAGTTTCCAAAATGGGGTCACATGTGGAGGGGTTTCCACTGTTTAGGCACATCAGGGGCTCTGCTAACGGAACATGACGCCCGCAGACCGTTCCATCAAAGTCTGCATTCCAAAACGTCACTGCTTCCCTTCCGAGCCCTGCCGTGTGCCCAAACAGTGTATCCCCCCAACATGTGGGATATCAGCGTACTCAGGACAAATTGGACAACCACTTTTGGGTCCAATTTCTCCTCT
>JARQOD010000008.1:74742338-74817072 GCA_033576555.1 Oophaga sylvatica
ATCCCCTATTTTTAATAACCAGCAAAGGCTAAGCAGACAACTGCAGGCTGATATTAATAGACTGGGAAGGTCTATGGGTATTTTCCCCCTCCAATCCAATAAGATCAGTCTTTAGCTGCCCCAGAAATGGCAAATTCATTAGATGCCCCAATTCTGGTGCTTAGCTTCAGCTCTTCCTGATTGCCCTGGTGTGTTGGCAATCAGGGCAATGGTTTTGAGGGTTGATGTCAGATGTGTGCACTGACATGAAGCCCTGGGGTTAGTATCTGTCAGACACACCCATTACTAACCTCCTAGTCCAAAGAAATAAAAAACACACACAAGTTTTTTATTTGTAAAAAAAAACCCCCTGACAAGTTTGTGTGTTTATTTCTTTTGACTATGGGGTTAGTAATGGGGATCTCTGACAACATCTCTCCATTACTAACCCCAGGGCTTGATGTCAGCGCCAGCTGCTGACATCAACCCCACATTCCCATTACCCTGATTATCACTGCACCAGAGCAATCAGGGAGAGCCGAAGCTAAGCACCAGAATTGGCGCATCTAAAGGTTACGGCATTTCTGGGGTGGCTGAGGGCAGGTCTTATTAGGGGCCAATATCTATGGATCTTACCAGCCTAACATTATCAGCCCGCAGCAGCTGTCTGCTCAGCTTTACTGGTTATTAAAAATAGGAAAAATAGGGGGAACTCCAAGTCCTATTTTTTTTTTTTTTTTTAGAGTTTCCCCTTTTTAATAATCAGTAAGGGTTAAGAAGACAGCTGTGAGCTAATATTAATAGGCTGGGAAGCTCCATAGTTATTGCGCCCTTCCCATCATAATAATATCAGGTCAGTCACAGCTGTCTGTTTTCCCTTAGCCAATAAAAATTGGGGGGGACCTCATGCAATTTTTTAAATAATTTTTTTGCTGAATACATGTGCAGTAAAATGCACACACATGGCACCAAATCTATACTGTATCTCACGGACATTATCTATTTACAACAGAAAAAATCAACACAACACCAGTGAAAAAGGGAGGCAGGGGTGTAGAGCCTCCCAGGCATAAACCAATCCTTCAATATACGTACAAAAATGAAGGTGGCACTCCGAAAATAGAAAATTTGAAGGCAGCACTCCAATCAAAACAAAGCAAGCCAGGCTTGAGAAAGATTCCATGAACTGAAACGTGGCCGTTTAGGTTTAATAAAGTCCACTTTTTTCAACCTTGCACTGCACCCACCATTTACAGTATATGTAGTGTGCTGCCCAAATTTTTTACTCCATCTATCCTCTATCATTGGAAATCTAACATCTAAACATGTCACACTGATCCTGCGCACAGACAGCAAATGGATATAGCACATGGATTGTACACATGGACACGGATAGCACCGGTACTTCTTTTTCCAGTATGGGTATCCACCAGAATATGTAAATGGGGCCTTAGACCCATAGAAGTGCTTGACGTAGAGCAGAACGGCTGTCATCTGGTCGTACCCTGAATATCCCATAGCTTTGTGTTATTAACGATGTTTTGAAATATCAATTTTGATAGCTGGCAAGTGCCACTTTCCTTCATTTTTGGGATTTATGCACTTTTTATGTTGATGTGGCGCATCACCATATATATCATGATTAGAAATAACTTTTTTTTATGGATAGTGAGTGCGATTTACTTGGACTCTTTGACTTCAACCCTTAAAATGTACCTATTGCTGGATGTTTCCTCCCCTCTAATTGGTTGGTGTAAACAGACCCTTTTCTGCTGCTTATAATAAAGCAATATATTTTGTCTAATAAACCATATGATGCCAGATAATTATTGTTAGCCTCTGAAGAATTAATTTCCTTCACACACTCAAAGTATGAATCAGACCCAATGGATATAACATTTTATGGATCAGTGTGGTATAGATCTGTAATACACTACACATGGAACTGTATGGTATCATTTTATGCCTCTATATATCTCCAATTGCATACTTTCAATTTAATTTCATAATTTCATAACCATTTGAAATTTTCTTAAGAAAAATAAACTGAGAATATTCTATCTAATATTGAATTAAATCCAGGGTGGCCCAAAAATAGGTATAAGAATGTTGCCTCATTGATGGAAGACATTTCAAGGACTTCCCAGATTAATTATTAGTGTTAAACAGATGTAATAATCAAATGTAATATTATACACATAAACGTATTTTATTTTGTGTCTTTGTGTATTTTTCAAATATAATTGGTGTTTTGATAACAAAGGGAAAAATTATACCAATGGAGGCACCATTCACTGACATTTAGTGAGCCTTTGGAGCTGGAATATGTTACTATAAGGACATATTACTCTATGTAAAATAAAATCAATACAAAAAACACAAATATCAGATGTCTTATTGTCCATAGAGCCACCCTATCCCTAACGTATTAACCAAAACCTGTACCTTCTAGCAGCTCATGTCTGCGCCTTGAGCAGTGGATGTTAATCTTGTTCCTTGTGTATTGTGCACTTGGATCTCACGTCATGCCTATTTTGATCCAAGCTAGCAAAATGCAGGCCAAGCCATGTTCAAAGGGGTGGAACATCAAACCACTGCTAGATCTGCAATGGCAGATGCTTGGAGTAATGAACAAATGAACAAGCAGCAGATCACAAGGAGGAAGCGCAAAACTGTATACCCCACTCTTCTACTTATTGTAAATATGTGCAATAATAATAATTATTATTATTATGAGTAATATTTTGCGGAGAGTGAGACTTTACTGCAATTTTGCATATTTTTTTTTGTCACCTTGATGTCTATTTGGTGTAAGATCAATATATTTAATTTGGTGTAACCTATTATTTAACTCTTTCAGATGTGTTATGGCATTGTACCAGCTAACATTCTACATCCCTTCCTATTGTAAGTCACTAAAGTAATCTCTCTCATTTTGTTCAGCCTTTCTCATCAACACTCGTCCGAATCCTTTCAAAAGGAAAATTGAGTTCTGCAAATTGTTATTGAAGTGTCAAATGTGTTAAATCCTTTCTGTACCTGTTAGCAACCTTTTCCGCTATGATCTGCTGCACAATACAGAGAGAAGGGAAGAAAATATAGTAATTGAAAGGACCCTTGAGCCCCTACTTGTTTTATAACTTCACTACATTTTCCTTGCTTGACGGTCTTTGGCAACAGTTAAAAGACTCACAAGTTTATGCAGGAGGTATCGGTTCACAAATTTTCTAATCCGCTTTTAGATGTTCTACTACATTTAAATTTACTAGATCTCTTAAGAGAGCAGCAGAATATATTAAGTTCTATTAACCACTTAATCATAATCTATGCTATTTACTGTGTATAATGCTGTATATATAAATTACTCACAGGCGCCCCACAGCAGTTCAATGTAGAAAAAAAGTGTTATTTCTTCTTACAGAGATATGCATCTTATTTTTGTAATCTGTTTGTAATCTTGTTGTTCAAACTAATCACCCAATCTGTGCCAAAACCTTCTAATCATCAATTGTCATGTAAAGATGTTGTGTGTAACCTTTCGGGCCCACCAGGTTCTATGTGTAACAGCATTCTATCTATCTAAGGCTTGTTTCATTCATTGGTAGTTTTGGTTCGTGTGCCATCCGTTATTTGTACACATAGGTCATGACCTATTGCAATTATTGTGCTTTTTTCATGTGTCTCGTCTTATTTTTTTTGCAGAATGGCAGAATGGTTATCCATAAAGCCAAAAGAAATGGTGACATGTCCTACTTTGATCCATGTTGCAGATCAAACTCCCAAATGCAGGTCAAAAGCTTTGTGAAAATAAACAAAAATGGAAAGCACGAGCAGGTCCGGAACAAATATTTTGGTGAACTAGGCAGATGAAGATAGTGGCACGCCCACCACCTCAAAGCAAAGGAATGGCTCAGAGACTAAAGGCTGGGTCTCACATAGCGATACACCAGCGATCCCGACAACGATATGCACTTGTCAGGATCGCTGGTGTATCGCTATATTATCGCTGCTGAGCTGCCAAACAGGCAGCTCAGGGCAGCGATCAGCACAAGGACACTGCGGGTAACATCGCTTAGTTACCCGCAGTGTACCTTGGATACCAGCGCCCTGATGCAGGGAGCTGGTATCCAAGGTACACAGCGGGTTTCCAAGCGCTGCGCGGTGCCTGGAAACCCGCTGTGTACCTTAGATACCAGCTCCCTGCATCAGGGCGCTGGTAGCCAAGGTACACAGCGGGTTTCTAGGCACAGCCCCGCACCTGGAAACCCGCTGTGTACCTTGGTTACCAGCGGATCGCTGGTCTCCCGCCTGTCACACGCAGCGATGCGTGCCTGTCAGCGGGAGACCAGCGATCAAAAAAATGTCCAGACATTTCAGCGACGATCAGCGATTCCTGGCAGGGGGGCTGATCATCGCTGAATGTCACACACAGCGATATCGCTGGTGAGCTCGGTGCTGCGTCACAAAACTAGTGACTCAGCACCGATCTCGCTAGCGAGATCGTTGTGTGAGACGGGCCCTTAAGGTAACAGGACCCCTAATGAACCTCCCTCCTTCCCATCTGATGGGTTAGGAAGCAAACTCTGATGACCATTTGCACTAGAATTGTTAACTTTTTCACAAAAAAGTTAGCAAAAGTGAAAAAAGTGGTGTACTTTAAGGATGTGACAGGGAGTGCAATTTCAAAGTTAGATTTCAGAATCAATCATTTTTTGGTGACCATTTACGCAATACAGGGGAAAAAATTGTGATATTCATCCCTCACGTCCTATATTTTAAATGTAGAACCCAAGGATAGTTGTGGAAACTAATAAAGTGTAACTATAATCAGGGCCGTTTGGTTTCAATTATTGTCAAGTTATTATCACATGAAGTGGCACTGGTCAGATTTAAAAAATGTAACCTGGTCATTAAGTTCACATTTGGCTCTGTCACTAAAGGGTATGCCACACTAAACAATATCGCTAACGGATCGCTAAAAAACGTCACTATTTAGCGATCCGTTAGCGATATTGTTCAGTGCGGCAGCTTCCAGCGACGAGCTTCCTGCTGTGATCTCGCTCGTCGCTGGAATCGCTCCGGACCCTATTTCATCGCTGGCGCTCCCGCTGGGTAAGTATCTAATCGCTGTGTGGCACCTTTTCTTAGCGATTTAGCGGTACTTTTGTACCGCTAAAGTCGTTAAGAAGACCTAAGGCGATAGCGTCGTTAACTATATCCCCTAAATGCGGCAGCATTTAGCGATTATAGAAACAATCCCGCTAGCGATCTCATTAGTATGCAACGCTAACGAGATCGCTAGCGGGATCGAGTAGTGTGGCAGTACCTGAGAGGTTAATTAAATTAGTGTGTTGTGCAAAGTAAACATTGGGTTACCAAGGTGTGAAATTAAACAACACCTGATCAACTCAAGTGCTGACCAAAGTACAAAAGTAAACAGTGTCCTACAAACTCAATGCTCTGCCAAAAGGTCGTAGGTAAACTATTACTGACCAATTCACCTCTCCCCGCTGTTACATTTGTAATTGTGTATTTTTTCATGAACTCACGTGAACTTTTTTATTCAGAATAGTCACTATTTTTCCAGACATAAAAATCTTTTTACACTAAATAATTTGACCAAATTTCCCTTTTTCCAAAAAATGGATGGTTTCACATATACAGTATCTTGCATTGTGAAACTTAGTGATTTTGAAAAGCGCAGTAAAAAATGGAGCATCAAACACAGCAAAAATGCAGCAAAAAACACAGCAAAGCCTGATTTTTGTAAGCAGCTTCTTTACTGCCAAGAGAGCAGGTTTTGCCTGCAGAAGAAAACGCAGCAAAAATGCAATGTATGGACATAGTCTTACAGTCAGTCACTTTATTTTTACAAAATACAGCAAGTTTTGTGTAAGGCTTCTCTTAGGAACATGAAAAGCCACTATTCAGCACCGCTCTGGTCGTCTTCTCACTCACATGACTGAAATTCCAACTCACTGGATGACATTGGGGTTTATGTGGGAGCCAGAAGTCACTTTTATAATAAGTCCATGAAACGTGGTTTTGATGTTCAATGGATCTAAACTGTAAAAAAGTGAATTCTGGTTCCTAATAAACCCTAGTGTGATCCAGACACTTGGAATTTCAGTCATGTGTGTGTGTGAGAAGAGGACCAGAGCGATACTGAAATCCATGAACGATGGCAATTGGTGAGTATATTGATGCATTTATATCACATTTGTGGTGTAGTGACCCTGATGCAGCTAGGGGGCACTGTGTATGGCCCTCGGGATATGCATGGAGGCATGTGATGGATGGACGTTATGTATCACAGAGGTGGGTGGCCCTGTGATGGAAGCCTGAGCATGTTTTGTTCAGCAGATCTACTGCTGAGAGTTTTGCTATATATTGGGAGGCTTCCAGGTGACTAGGAGAGCTGGGCGGGTCCAGTCACCTACAAACCCACCCAAGGGGCTTGTGTCTAAATAGCTGGGATAAAACCTGTATGTAATGGTGTAGCTAAAGGACCTGTGGTGAGGTCATGACCATGTGACATAACCATGTGATTCCTGACCTCACCTGTGGGTGGAGTTACACCTATGTAATGGAGTGTGTTTTACACCTGTGAGAGAGTGTGTGGGAGTCTGCCAGTGTGGACAGGCTTCCATGTGTCCAAGGCAGGACATTACAGAGAGGTCTCTGTGACTGAAGAGCGAGGCTCCAGGCAGGAGCTGAAGCATTGAAGCGTGTATTGTATGTTACCATATGGTTTATGATGCAATAAACCTAAAGACTTTTTGCATAAGAAAGTGTCTCCTGAATTACCTCTGAAGCAGCCGAGTGAGGAAAACCTTACAATTGGTGGATGGAATGCTGGCAGCGGCCCAAGGAGCACATGTTCCAGGACTGGGAATGAGGAATCAGAGGAGGAACGGACGGTCTGTGAAAACCGTGAGTGTGACCAGTGGTCACGAATAAACCGTGTAGATGTTTATATGTGGTGCCTCTGAAGATAAGAGGTATCTGAAGAAACTGTTAAGCAGTGGTGACAGACAGGAGTCTAACGGCAAAAAGCACATGCTGAGAGGATACCTCAGAGGAGGTGTCCGGAAACCTGCGTGGCCAACAGGTAACAGACAGGAGTCTGTGGTGTACTGACTAGTGTTGAGCGATAGTGCTCGATATCTAAAAATATCGTATCGAAATTGTATCGCCGATAGCACTAAATATCGTCGATATCCGATTTCGATACCGGAAGTCCAATGTAAGTCTAGGGGAACAAAATATCGCAACTAAAAAAAACCTTTATTTCCTTGTAAACACTAAATATACACACATAGAATACATATATATATATATAATACAGTGCCTACAAGTAGTATTCAACCCCCTGCAGATTTAGCTGGTTTGATAAGATGCAAATAAGCTAGAGCATTCAAACTGCAAACGAAGTAGGATTTATTAACAGAAGCATAAATCTTACAAAACAAAAAGTTATGTTGCTCAGTTGAATTTTAATAAATTTTAAACATAAAAGTGTGGGTCAATTATTATACAACCCCTATGTTTAATATTTCGTGGAATAACCCTTGTTTGCAATTACAGCTAATAATCATCTTTTATAAGACCTGATCAGGCCGGCACAGGTCTGTGGAGTTATCTTGGCCCATTCCTCCATGCAGATCTTCTCCAAGTTATCTAGGTTCTTTGGGTGTCTCATGTGGACTTTAATCTTGAGCTCCTTCCACAAGTTTTCAATTGGGTTAAGGTCAGGAGACTGACTAGGCCACTCCAACACCTTGACTTTTTCCCTCTTGAACCAGGCCTTGGTTTTCTTGGCTGTGTGCTTTGGGTCGTTGTCTTGTTGGAAGATGAAATTACGACCCATCTTAAGATCCTTGATGGAGGAGCGGAGGTTCTTGGCCAAAATCTCCAGGTAGGCCGTGCTATCCATCCTCTCATAGATGCGGACCAGATGGCCAGGCCCCTTGGCTGAGAAACAGCCCCACAGCATGATGCTGCCACCACATGCTTGACTGTAGGGATGGTATTCTTGGGGTCGTATGCAGTGCCATCCCGTCTCCAAACGTCATGTGTGTGGTTGGCACCAAAAATCTCGATCTTGGTCTCATCAGACCATAGAACCTTGAACCAGTCTGTCTCAGAGTCCTCCAAGTGATCATGAGCAAACTGTAGACGAGCCTTGACATGACGCTTTGAAAGTAAAGGTACTTTACGGGCTCGTCTGGAACGGAGACCATTGCGGTGGAGTACGTTACTTATGGTATTGACTGAAACCAATGTCCCCACTGCCATAGATCTTCCCGGAGCTCCTTCCTTGTTGTCCTTGGGTTAGCCTTGACTCTTCGGACAAGCCTGGCCTCGGCACGGGAGGAAACTTTCAAAGGCTGTCCAGGCCGTGGAAGGCTAACAGTAGTTCCATAAGCCTTCCACTTACGGATGATGCTCCCAACAGTGGAGACAGGTAGGGCCAACTCCTTGGAAAGGGTTTTGTACCCCTTGCCAGCCTTGTGACCCTCCACGATCTTGTCTCTGATGGCCTTGGAATGCTCCTTTGTCTTTCCCATGTTGACCATGTATGAGTGCTGTTCACAAGTTTGGGGAGGGTCTTAAATAGTCAGAAAAGGCTGGCAAAAGAGATCATTAATCCACACATGTGAAGCTCATTATTCTTGGTGCCTGAACTACTTCTTAATACTTTAGGGGGACCAAACAGAATTCTTGTGGTTTGAGGGGTTGAATAATAAATGACACTCTGAATTAACTTTTAACGTTTTTTTAAAAAAAAAAAAAAATTAAAACAAAAATTTTTGCTGCAGTGCATTTCCCACTTCCAGGCTGATCTACAGTACAAATGTCACAATGCCAAGTTAATTCCGCATGTGTCAACCAGCTAAATCTGCAGGGGGTTGAATACTACTTGTAGGCACTGTATATATATATATATACATGTCATTGTGACATATATATATATACATATATTTATAGTTTATACACTTCTACATAGTAAAATAGACTCTGATTCAATTGCCGGGTAAAGCCGTGACATACCCCATAGAAGTCGACGGGCTCGGTGCCGAGTACCCCAAAAACCTCTGGCTCTGTGCGACTCAACTTGGGCGTCACGAACAGGATTCTGTAGCTCGCTATAAGCGAGTCCTGTGTGCCTGAATTGAACTGGTTTTGTGCTTGAGAATTGCTAAAATCATCAGAGAATGTATTTGCCATTTTTCCACAAACTTTCATGAATCAAGGTACGTATACAACGTTTCGGCATGCAGTGCCTTTTTCAAGTTGTACCTTTATGACTGTACAAAAATATAAGAAATACACAAATAAATATATGAGCGAAAACAATATATATACATTAGGATGCAAACTGCAACCAGAATTAGTGCACAGCAAGACATGATATGTTATAGCATATAAAATGAGAGAAAAGGAGAAAGCAAAAGAATGTATATGTACAGACAAATACAGCTCAATAACAGTATATACGTGGCTCAGAAAAAAATGGTGATATATATAGTAGTCATATAATAATATAATAACATAAATCTCTAACAAAGGTATCTAATGGTCCTTCAGCATTTGATAGACTTATCATGACCAATACAAAAAGGATCAAATTCATCCCTGAAAATTAGTGCGCATAGTGTGTACAAGGTATATAAAAAAAAGTGTCAATCACATGTACGCTGAGAATGGGATATTGTGATCTGCAATGCCCCAGATAAGGAAAATAAATATAAATTAAATTTGGGCTTAATACTCTGCTGTCCCCAAAGGCAGAGCTAGAAATAAGGCAAACTTTAGTGTAGAACATACCTTTAACGTGAAATAATGCACCAGAATGGCTGCAAACGGCAAGTACGGCGATGCAAAGCTAGTGCGCCATGACCGGCGTGCTCCTATATATAAGTCCGACGAACGCCGGGCATAAGAACTTCCGGGTAGGACAGGAAGGGTGAAGTGCATAGTGCGCATGTGCAAAAGGCCGAGAAGTATCGAAGGAGAGCCGAGAGGAGCCGAGTTCCAAAGGACAGAGTGCGCATGTCAGGAGGGGAATCAAGGCATAGGATCGGTGCCGATGTGCTGTGAAAGGAGAAGAACATGAATTATAGAAGGAACACAAAATGAACAATACATTAAATAATCAAAAAAAGGACTCATATGATTAACTTTGTAGATCCTGAGATATCTTAATATAATATATATGAGGGATAATGAATGCCCAAAGGAACATATAATATGACATACTAAACCGGAATCACACCTAAATAACAGTAGACTATGTGATGCGGATACTACTAAGGACAAGCTGTAATGACCAAAGATAGTATAAATGATTACTTGGAGAAGCAATAATTAAATGAATATAGGGATCTACCCATAAGAGAGGTCATACTCCCTGTTAAGGCCATAAGGGGAGAGTGTCCTCAACGTGTGAATCCAGTAGGATTCACGTTCTTTTAATTTTTTGATTCTGTCCCCACTAGTGTTGAGCATTCCGATACTGCAAATATCGGGTATCGGCCGATATTAGCTGTATCGGAATTCCGATTCCGAGTTCCGATATTTTCGTCTTATCGGATACCGGAATCGGGATTGTCACTGTCACTGTCAGTGTCCGTCGGTCGGGTCTGTCAGGAGTCAGCGGCACTTACCCGGCAGAAGATCTCCGGCGGTCACGTCCTGCACTGCTTCATGGCCGCCATCTTCTTTCCCCGGCGGTCACATGCAGTTTCTCGCGATAACTGCAGTGACTGCTGGGTAATCGCGGCCGTAAAGCAGTCAGTCCGATGACGTCACCGCCGGGGAAGCTGGTAAGCAGCTGTGCTGCGTTGCAATGACAGGCTCTGCCTGTCATTGCGATGTAGCAGAGCTGGATCGTCGTGGGACTATCGTTATGGACTGCGTCGGACAGGTGGTATACTGTTGGTTTGTTTTTTTTCTTTTTTTACAGGAGATCGATGGCGTCGCAGGAATGAGTGTATAATAAAAGAAATGAAAACTGTGTTGTCTCTTTTATTTCATTAAAAGACTTTTTTCTTGCTGTGTCTTTTTTTTATACATTTAATAACTTTGGGATTAATAATGGATCGGTGTCTTATTGACGCCTATCCATTATTAACCGGGCTTATTGTCACCGTGCAATCAACGGTGACAATAACCCCTTATTACCCCGCTTGCCACCGCTACAGGGCAAGTGGGAAGAGCCGGGTAAAGTGCCACAATTGGCACATCTTTTGATGCGCCAAATGTGGGGCTGCTGTAGCCTGGTATTATCAGGCTGTTGAGGGCCAAAATCCATGGGCCTTGACAGTCTTTTAATACCAGGCCGCAGCAGTCTGCATTTTACTTGGCTGGTTAACAAAAATAGGGGGGATCCCCACGCCGTTTTTTTTTCGAGGGGATCCCCTATTTTTGTTAACCAGCCAAGCTAAGCAGACTGCTGTGACCTGGTATTATCAGGCTTGCAAGGTCCATGGATATTGGATCCTTACCAGCCTGAAAAACCAGGCCTCAGCGGTCTGCTTCATCTGGCTGGTTAACAAAAATAGGGGGGACCCCACGCCAATTTTTTTCGAGGGGATCCCCTATTTTTGTTAATCAGCCAAGATATGCAGACTGCTGTGGCCTGGTATTATCAGGCTGGCAAGGTCCATGGATCTTGGCTCCTTAACAGCCTGAAAATCCAGGCCTCAGCGGTCTGCTTCATCTGGCTGGTTAACAAAAATAGGGGGGACCCCACGCCAATTTTTTTCGAGGGGATCCCCTATTTTTGTTAATCAGCCAAGATATGCAGACTGCTGTGGCCTGGTATTATCAGGCTGGCAAGGTCCATGGATCTTGACTCCTTAACAGCCTGAAAATCCAGGCCTCAGCGGTTTTCTTCATCTGGCTGGTTAACAAAAATAGGGGGGACCCCACGCCAATTTTTTTCGAGGGGATCCCCTATTTTTGTTAATCAGCCAAGATATACAGACTGCTGTGGCCTGGTATTATCAGGCTGGCAAGGTCCATGGATCTTGGCTCCTTAACAGCCTGAAAATCCAGGCCTCAGCGGTTTTCTTCATCTGGCTGGTTAACAAAAATAGGGGGGACCCCACGCCAATTTTTTTCGAGGGGATCCCCTATTTTTGTTAATCAGCCAAGATATACAGACTGCTGTGGCCTGGTATTATCAGGCTGGCAAGGTCCATGGATCTTGGCTCCTTAACAGCCTGAAAATCCAGGCCTCAGCGGTCTGCTTCATCTGGCTGGTTAACAAAAATAGGGGGGACCCCACGCCATTTTTTTTTCGAAGGGAACCCCTATTTTTGTTAATCAGTTCCCTCTGACGTCACTGATTGTGTCCCTGGCTGACCTGAAGTGAAAGTGGAAAGCAATCAATTAAGCTTTCCACTTAAGGGCCCGTCTCACATAGCGATATCGCTACCGAGATCGCTGCTGAGTCACTAGTTTTGTGACGCAGCAGCAAGCTCACCAGCGATATCGCTGTGTGTGACATTCAGCGACGATCAGCCCCCCTGCCGGGTATCGCTGATCGTCGCTGAAATGTCAGGACCTTTGATCGCTGGTTTCCCGCTGACAGGCACACATCGCTGCGTGTGACAGGCGGGAGACCAGCGATCCGCTGGTAACCAAGGTACACAGCGGGTTTCCAGGCGCGGGGCTGTGCCTAGAAACCCGCTGTGTACCTTGGATACCAGCGCCCTGATGCAGGGAGCTGGTATCCAAGGTACACAGCGGGTTTCCAAGCGCTGCGCGGTGCCTGGAAACCCGCTGTGTACCTTGGTTACCAGCGGATCGCTGGTCTCCCGCCTGTCACACGCAGCGATGCGTGCCTGTCAGAGGGAAACCAGCGATCAAAAAAAGGTCCTGACATTTCTGCGACGATCAGCGATACCCGGCAGGGGGCTGATCGTCGCTGAATGTCACACACAGCGATATCGCTGGTGAGCTCGCTGCTGCGTCACAAAACTAGTGACTCAGCAGCGATCTCGGTAGCGATATCGCTATGTGAGACGGGCCCTTAAGCGATGTTACCCGCAGTGTCGCTGTCCCAGATCGCTGCCTGAGCTGCCTGTTTGGCAGCTCAGCAGCGATCATGTAGCGATACACCAGCGATCCTGACAAGTGCATATCGTTGTCGGGATCGCTGGTGTATCGTTATGTGACACCCAGCCTTTACTCTCCTGTCAGGCAGGAGAGGAACTCATTCATTTGGGGTTTACTGTGAGGCTGCAGCATTAGCTGCGGTCCCTGCAGTAAACATTAACCCTTTCTGAAGGATTACACCGTGGGACCTGACTGTGCATGGGATAGGTAAGAATAATTTTGCTTTTTTATTTTATTTTTATTACAGGAAATGGTTTTTGCAGTAAAATAAAAGATGGTCAAAAACATGTGTCTTTATTTCATTAAAATGATTTTAATTAAAGTGTGTGTGTTTTATTTTTATTTCATGCAATAGGATTAATAATTGATAGTTGTCTAATTGACAGCTCTCAATTATTAACCTGGCTTAAGGTCACCTTTCAATAGCAAGGTGGCTTTAACCCCATATTAACCCATTCGCCACCGCTACAGGGCAATGGGAATAGACGGGCAAAGTGCCAGAAAGGGCGAATCTAATTATAGATTTGTCTTTCCTGGGGTGTCTGGGGGCAGATGTTAGTAGCCGGGGGGGCAAAAATAATGGTCCCTCTCTGGGCTATTATTATCTGCCCCCACTCACTGGCTTTGTCTGTCTGGTTGCGAAAATAGGGCGGGAGCCCACGCATTTTTTTTCAGCAATTTTACACCTCATATATATATATACATGTCATTGAATTTGTGACACATATATATATATATTTATATTTGTAGTTCATACACTTCTACATAGTATAATAGCCGCTAATTCAATTGCCGGCTTTTGTGAAAATGCAGAACCCGACATGAAATGACACTTGGTGTACATAGGGTTAACCATGTCTTTTCATGTCCTTTGCTATCTAATTTGCACAAACAATTAAATCAGACTATGTGTGCAAAATTTCACACCTGTAGGGGTTAATTAAAGGTGTAAATTCGTAGCAAAAAAGTCCGTTTTTTTTACAACGAATTTACACCTTTAATTAACCCCTACAGGTGTGAAATTTTGCACACATAGTCTGATTTAATTGTTTGTGCAAATTAGATAGCAAAGGACATGAAAAGACATGGTTAACCCTATGTACACCAAGTGTCATTTCATGTCGGGTGACCCGACATGAAATGACACTTGGTGTACATAGGGTTAACCATGTCTTTTCATGTCCTTTGCTATCTAAGGCCGGAGTCACACTGGCGACAAAATCGGACGACTGCAATGCGATGAAATATCGCATTGCAGTCGGACCTATGTTAATCTATGGAGCAGCTCCCAGTATCAGATTTTTTGTGGTCCGTTTTAAACGTCCGTGTACAATCGCAGCATGCTGCGATTGTCACCGATTGTCGGTCGACAATCGCCAATGCAAGTCTATGGGAGCGATGAAAAATCTGATTACAAACGGACCACACTGTGTGACTTGCGATGAAATCGCATCGGTGTCCTTTAGAAAAGCCGGCAATTCATCCCCGCCTATACTGTAAAATCACACTGACAGCTTTAATAAAGACTAGAAAGAATAGATATATACACATAGAACACATACATATATATATACATGTCATTGTGACATGTATATATACATATATTTATAGTTCCTAGACTTCTACATACTGTAATAGCCGCTAATTCAATTGCCGGGTTTTGTGAAATCACAGAAGCCGACATGAAATGATACATTGTTTCCACACATTTAACCATGTAATTTCATGTATTTTTATATATGTTTGAAACATACAATTACATGAGTGTATTTGTGCAAAATTTCAGACATGTAGGGGTTAATTAAAGGTGTAATTTCGTTGAAAAAAAATGCGTGGGCTCCCGCTGTATTTTCTCCACCAGACAGACAAAGCAAAGCGAGTGGGGGCAGATAATAATAGCCCAGGGAGGGTGCATTTTTTTGTGCCCCCCCTGGCTACTAACATCTGCCCCCAGACACCCCAGAAAGGGCAAATCTATAATTAGATTCGCCCTTTCTGGCACTTTGCCCGTCTATTCCCATTGCCCTGTAGCGGTGGCGAATGGGTTAATCTCACCTTACTGTCACCTTGCAATTGAAAGGTGACCTTAAGGCAGGTTAATGATTGATAGCTGTCAATTAGACAACTATCAATTATTAATCCTATTGAAGTAAATAAAAAAACACACACACTTTAAGAATAAATAATTTTAATGAAATAAAAACACATTTTTTTGACCATATTTTATTTTACACTAAATCCGTGCGAAGCCATTGATCTCCTAAAATAAAGAAAAAGAAATAAAACAACATTATTCTTACCTATTCCGCCGATCTGTCACGTCCCACGCTGTAATCCTTCACAAAGGGTTAACTAGCTTTGAGCCAAGCAGTGCAAGTAATCCTGCATGCTCAGCTCAAAGCTCATGAATGAATAAGTTCCTCTCCTGGCGACAGGAGAGGATGTGTTTCATGAATGAAGCTTAATTGATTGTGTCCACTTTCCCTTTAGGTCAGGTCACTACAGTTAAATTGGCAAGAAATCAATTAAGCTCCATTCATGAATCTATTCCTCTACTTTCGCTGGGAGAGGAAGTTATTCATTCAGGGGAATACAGGTCTGAGACAGCATTATTAGCTCTCTGCGACCTGTAACCTGTTAACCCTTTCTGATGGATTACACCGTGGGACCTGACTGTACATCGGATTGGTAAGTATAATTTTGCTTTTTTATTTTATTTTTATTACAGGAAATGGTTTTAGCAGGAAAATAAAATATGGTCAAAAACTGTGTGATTATTTAATTAAACTTATTTTTTATTAAAGTGTGTGTGTTTGATTTTTCTTTCATACAATAGGATTAATAATTGATAGTTGCCTAATTGACAGCTATCAATTATTAACCTGGCTTAAAGTGACCTTTCAATTGCAAGGTCATTTTAACCCCTTATTAACCCATTCGCCACCGCTACAGGGCAATGGGAATAGACGGGCAAAGTGCCAGAAAGGGCGAATCTAATTATAGATTTGCCCTTTCTGGGGTGTCTGGGGGCAGATGTTAGTAGCCAGGGGGGGGACAAAAAAAATGTACCCTCCCTAGGCTATTATTATCTGCCCCCACTCGCTTGCTTTGTCTGTCTGGTGGAGAAATAACAGCGGGAGCCCACGCATTTTTTTAACGAATTTACACCTTTAATTAACCCCTACATGTCTGAAATTTAGCACACATATACTCATGTAATTGTATGTTTCAAACATATATAAAAATACATGAAATTACATGGTTAAATGTGTGGAAACAATGTATCATTTCATGTCGGCTTCTGTGATTTCACTGAAGCCGGCAATTGAATTAGCGGCTATAACAGTATGTAGAAGTGTAAGAACTATAAATATATGTATATATATATATATGTTACAATGACATATATATATATATATATATATATATATATATATATATATATATGTGCTCTATGTGTATATATCTATTCTTTCTTTTGGCATTTAAATACTATTCTTTTGGATCCATTATATGTCAGTTTTGCAAGCCTGCGAGAAAATCTCGCAAGTCGGATGAAAATCGGATGTTACAAGGTACACACGCATGCGATTAAATCGCATCTTTGAAGGAAAATCGGATGCCAGAAGGATGTGTGATGTTTTTATTTTGATCCGATTGTCGACCGTCTAAAACGGACCGATTTTTTGTGGTTGTGTGTGACTCCAGCCTAATTTGCACAAACAATTAAATCAGACTATGTGTGCAAAATTTCACACCTGTAGGGGTTAATTAAAGGTGTAAATTCGTAGCAAAAAAAGTCCGTTTTTTTTACAACGAATTTACACCTTTAATTAACCCCTACAGGTGTGAAATTTTGCACACATAGTCTGATTTAATTGTTTGTGCAAATCAGATAGCAAACGACATGAAAAGACATGGTTAACCCTATGTACACCAAGTGTCATTTCATGTCGGGTGCTTCTGTCTTTTCACTGAAGCCGGCTTTACCCGGCAATTGAATGAGAGGATATTTTACTATGTAGAAGTGTATAAACTATACATATATGTATATATATATGTCACAATGACATGTATATATATATATATGTATTCTATGTGTGTATATTTAGTGTTTACAAGGAAAGAATGGGTTTTTTTTAGTTGCGATATTTTGTTCCCATAGACTTACATGGGACTTCCGGTATCGGTATCGGGTATCGCCGATATTTTAGTGATATCGGCGATACCATTCCGATTCCGATACTTTAGGATATCGGAAAGTATCGCTCAACTCTAGTCCCCACCCCTTCTTGCTTTGGGAACATGGTCTATGATTTGATATCTGAGTTGAGCGATGGTATGTCTTTTTTCAAGAAAATGAGCTGGAATTGGTAAAAGAGTGCGTCCGCATCTGATGGTTGATTTGTGCTGAGAAATACGGTCACGGATATGTTGGGTTGTCTCCCCAACATATCCGAGGCCGCACGGACATTTAATTAGATATACGACGTGTGAGGAATCACACGTGTACCGGCCCTTAATGGGAAATCTTTGACCCGTTCGTGGATGTGTGAAACCGTCACCCTTCGTAATATTAGAACATTGGAGACATCCTAGGCATGGGAATGTTCCATTGCGTGGGGTATGCAGAACACTCTGTCTCAATTCTGTCTTCGACGTACCAATATCGGCTCTGACTAAAAAATTCCTAATATTACTGGATTTTTTATAACAAATCAATGGTTTATGGTTAAATTCAGGGACCTCAGGATAGGCAGCATGTAGGATATGCCAATGTTTTGTAATGCATTGGTGAATGCCATGTTTCCATGGATGAAAGATATTAATAAATGGGATTTTCTGGAGATTGATGTTCGTAGCAGGTCTAATCACCTCATCTCTACAGGATCCTTCCAAATTTTTTTCAGGATAACCACGTTCCCGAAACTTCTTATCCATGTCCTCATGTCTCTTATTTCTGATAATGGGATCAGATACAATTCTTCTGACCCTATCATGTTGGGATATGGGTAGTGACCTCTTCACATGTCTAGGATGGCTACTGCTATATAGGAGAAGACTGTTTTTATCAGTTGGTTTGGTGTATAGGTCAGTTAAAATCTGACCCTCATCAGATAACTTGACCATTGTGTCTAAAAAGTTGATACAGTTGTGATCAAACTGTATGGAGAACGTAATGTCTGGAAAACATTTGTTAAGGTCTGTATGAAATTGGAGAAGGGATTCAACGTCTCCTGTCCAGACGAGAAAAACGTCGTCAATGTAACGTCTCCAATACAACACTTTGGTTGAAAAAAGTGGATGAGGATATACATACAGTCTCTCAAAATGATCCATGAAGATATTTGCGTATGGGGGCGCCATGTTCGAGCCCATCGCAGTGCCCTTCTTTTGAATGAAAAATTGGTCACCATGGGCTCGAACATGGCGCCCCCATACGCAAATATCTTCATGGATCATTTTGAGAGACTGTATGTATATCCTCATCCACTTTTTTCAACCAAAGTGTTGTATTGGAGACGTTACATTGACAACTTTTTTTCTCGTCTGGACAGGAGACGTTGAATCCCTTCTCCAATTTCATACAGACCTTAACAAATGTTTTCCGGACATTACGTTCTCCATACAGTTTGATCACAACTGTATCAACTTTTTAGACACAATGGTCAAGTTATCTGATGAGGGTCAGATTTTAACTGACCTATACACCAAACCAACTGATAAAAACAGTCTTCTCCTATATAGCAGTAGCCATCCTAGACATGTGAAGAGGTCACTACCCATATCCCAACATGATAGGGTCAGAAGAATTGTATCTGATCCCATTATCAGAAATAAGAGACATGAGGACATGGATAAGAAGTTTCGGGAACGTGGTTATCCTGAAAAAATTTTGGAAGGATCCTGTAGAGATGAGGTGATTAGACCTGCTACGAATATCAATCTCCAGAAAATCCCATTTATTAATATCTTTCATCCATGGAAACATGGCATTCACCAATGCATTACAAAACATTGGCATATCCTACATGCTGCCTATCCTGAGGTCCCTGAATTTAACCATAAACCATTGATTTGTTATAAAAAATCCAGTAATATTAGGAATTTTTTGGTCAGAGCCGATATTGGTACGTCGAAGACAGAATTGAGACAGAGTGTTCTGCATACCCCACGCAATGGAACATTCCCATGCCTAGGATGTCTCCAATGTTCTAATATTACGAAGGGTGACGGTTTCACACATCCACGAACGGGTCAAAGATTTCCCATTAAGGGCCGGTACACGTGTGATTCCTCACACGTCGTATATCTAATTAAATGTCCGTGCGGCCTCGGATATGTTGGGGAGACAACCCAACATATCCGTGACCGTATTTCTCAGCACAAATCAACCATCAGATGCGGACGCACTCTTTTACCAATTCCAGCTCATTTTCTTGAAAAAAGACATACCATCGCTCAACTCAGATATCAAATCATAGACCATGTTCCCAAAGCAAGAAGGGGTGGGGACAGAATCAAAAAATTAAAAGAACGTGAATCCTACTGGATTCACACGTTGAGGACACTCTCCCCTTATGGCCTTAACAGGGAGTATGACCTCTCTTATGGGTAGATCCCTATATTCATTTAATTATTGCTTCTCCAAGTAATCATTTATACTATCTTTGGTCATTACAGCTTGTCCTTAGTAGTATCCGCATCACATAGTCTACTGTTATTTAGGTGTGATTCCGGTTTAGTATGTCATATTATATGTTCCTTTGGGCATTCATTATCCCTCATATATATTATATATAAGATATCTCAGGATCTACAAAGTTAATCATATGAGTCCTTTTTTTGATTATTTAATGTATTGTTCATTTTGTGTTCCTTCTATAATTCATGTTCTTCTCCTTTCACAGCACATCGGCACCGATCCTATGCCTTGATTCCCCTCCTGACATGCGCACTCTGTCCTTTGGAACTCGGCTCCTCTCGGCTCTCCTTCGATACTTCTCGGCCTTTTGCACATGCGCACTATGCACTTCACCCTTCCTGTCCTACCCGGAAGTTCTTATGCCCGGCGTTCGTCGGACTTATATATAGGAGCACGCCGGTCATGGCGCACTAGCTTTGCATCGCCGTACTTGCCGTTTGCAGCCATTCTGGTGCATTATTTCACGTTAAAGGTATGTTCTACACTAAAGTTTGCCTTATTTCTAGCTCTGCCTTTGGGGACAGCAGAGTATTAAGCCCAAATTTCATTTATATTTATTTTCCTTATCTGGGGCATTGCAGATCACAATATCCCATTCTCAGCGTACATGTGATTGACACTTTTTTTATATATACCTTGTACACACTATGCGCACTAATTTTCAGGGATGAATTTGATCCTTTTTGTATTGGTCATGATAAGTCTATCAAATACTGAAGGACCATTAGATACCTTTGTTAGAGATTTATGTTATATTATTATATGACTACTATATATATCACCATTTTTTTCTGAGCCACGTATATACTGTTATTGAGCTGTATTTGTCTGTACATATACATTCTTTTGCTTTCTCCTTTTCTCTCATTTTATATGCTATAACATATCATGTCTTGCTGTGCACTAATTCTGGTTGCAGTTTGCATCCTAATGTATATATATTGTTTTCGCTCATATATTTATTTGTGTATTTCTTTTATTTTTGTACAGTCATAAAGGTACAACTTGAAAAAGGCACTGCATGCCGAAATGTTGTATACGTACCTTGATTCATGAAAGTTTGTGAGACAACCTCCTTTTTTCTATGAGCTTGCACCTCTTGAAATTAATAAAAAATTGACTATTTTTTGAGCAACGTATTGTTTCTTTTTGTGTGCCGGAGCATACTATTGAAGTTGATTATTTTTTTTCTCCAGAGCACCTATACATTTGGAGAGCCTCCCCTTTGTATTTACTACTATTTGCCATTTTTCCGCCATATCTGCGTCACGACGAGGCACTGGTGAAGAAGAAGGGCATGCTCTTCATGGGTGTACACACTCACTCAGTGACGCGAAAACGATGGCTCTAAATGGTACTGCAATGTAAGATCGTGCCCCACAGCTCTTGAGTTCCGCCTCCTCATCCTCCTCAGTGTGCGGAAACTAACACGAAGGTCCCGCCTCACTACAAAAGAGGGGCCCTCTCCAGATGCTAATGACACATGTGACTTGGCAGAGATGGCTAATGGACACGAGCAGAAGTGTGAAGGGATGGAGCAGTCAGAGCTCTCCCCCCACGGAAGCGACCTGATCGCCACGGAACCACCGTTGGGCACCCGGCCTGGAAACCCTCCTACGCTGCAAGAAGCGGAGGATACCCTAAGAGGCCTGGCCCGGCACCGGGAGGAGGTCGCCAGGATGGAAGCCAGCTGGCGTGCCCTAAAACTAAACTTGGAGCGGCGCCAATCCCTCTTACCTGAAGTGTCTGTACCGGAAGGTGAGGCACCCGTTCTAGTAGAGGAGTCCGTGCGGGCATCCCAGCCCTTGCAATGTGATCCGGTTGACGTTGTCGCAGTGGAGGCACCCGTTCGTGCAAAAAACGCTGCACCGGCAGCACCCCAGATCCCACTGTCTGCCCCCGTCGCTGAGACAGAAGAAGCGACACCCGTCCTCATGGAGGAGGCCGCGCAGGCACCAGAGCACTACCTGCCTGTACCGGAGCCCCGACTGTCATCTGTTCCAGAGCCGGCTGCTTCCTCCGCAGGTGAGCGCCGCCAGGACTGGGGGGCGCCAGGAGAGCTGCCGCAAACCGGACACTGTAAGCTGCAGTTTGATGGTGGAGACATGGGGCTGCTGGTGGAGGAGAATTTCAACCGGCGTCAGGAGGAAGAGTGGAGACGTTGGGAGAAGGAAGCAGAGCGACAAAGGGAGCAGCGAGAATCCCAAAAACTTCACCAACGTCACTGGAGAAGGACCGGGCAGATAAGGACCGGATGAGAAAAGATAAAGGAACCCTGAGGGAGCCGCGGCGTAAGGGTGCAGTACAGAACTTTAAATTGAAAGGTGGTTGGGGCTTCATCCAGGAGCCTGGACTTTATTTAGAAGTTTTTGTGAACCGGCGGGACGTGGAGGCTCACCTCCCAGAAGGACACCCGGGGAGGGACCTGTTGCCAGGAGACTTGGTGACTTACACCCGACACTGGGGTTACAATGGATGGTACGCCCTAAATGTTACCAGGTGCGACCCCTACTCCCCAGAGTGTCAGGAACCTGTGAGACCCTCGGAGCCTTCAGCCTCCCACATCCAGGCCTCTGCAAAAGTGCCCACCCCACGCCGTAAATCTCCCCAGCCTCCCTCAGTGGTCTCCTCAGCAGCCCTAGCTATGGACATGATAAGTATAGCTGGCCTGTACCCGGCGCCTGTTAGGCCCCCTGGGGTTCGTACAGTCCGTGACATAGGGCTCCAGACCCGGAGGGAGATGAAAGAGGTGGCCACACAGACCCAGATAGCGGGTCACGACTTGACTGTACAGGCCACACGACGTCATCAGGTCCTGGTGGTCCTTGGTGCCTCGGATGTTTGGCAAGCATCAGAAGAGTACCAGGTGGTACCTGGAACACCCCTGCCAAAGAATTATAAATAACCCGGACAGGGTCACTGTATGTAAATAGTTAAATTGTTTATGTACCCGGACGGGTGAATGTTCATAAAAAAGTTTTTTAATTTAATAAAAAAAAAAAAAACACAGTTTTCATTACTTTTATTACAGTCTCATCCTGCGACGCCATCGATCTCCTGTAAAAAAATGAAAAAAAAAAAGTATACCACCTGACCGACGCAGTCCATAGTAACGAGTGTCCCACGACGATCCAGCTCTGCTACATCAGAATGACAGGCAGAGCCTGTCATCCCGGCGCAGCACAGCTGATTACCTGCTTCCCCGGCGGTGACGTCATCGGACTGACTGCTTTACGGCCGGGATTACCCAGCAGTCACTGCAGTTATCGGAGAAACTGCATGTGACCGCCGGGGAAAGATGATGGCGGCCATGAAGCAGTTCAGGCCGTGACTGCCGAGATCTTCTGCCAGGTAAGTGCCGCTGACTCCTGACAGACCCGACCGACGGACACTCACAGTGACAGTGACAAATCCGATTCCGGTATTCGATAAGACGAAAATATCGAAACGAATTATCGAAAGGCCGATAGAGCTAATATCGGCCGATAGCCGATATTTACATTATCGTATCGCTCAACACTAGTACTGACGGGTCAGTGAGACTGTTTTTTCCTTTGTGGGATGCCTCTCTGAGAGAGGAGGTGTCCGGAAATCTCTGTGGCCAAGAGTGACAGACAGGAGTCTGTGGTGTGCTGACGGGTCAGTGAGAAAGACTATATTTTGTGTTTGCTGGGTACCTCTGAGGCTGAGGTCTCCAGGAACCTGTGTGGCTGACGCCAACAGGGGACGGTCTTGACAACCGTGCTAGGCTGGTCGGGATCAGTGAGAAGAATCAGTGAGAAACTATTTTTTTTTTGGTGTTTTTTTTCTTCTGGAACACATGTGAGGTGTTTGCTGTGGCTCGGAGGAGTCATGAAGGTGACAAGCGGCTGGCTGTGACTCGTGGGGTCACGAAGGTGACAAGCGGCAAGACAGCACAGCGTGCAGAGACCTGTGGTAGCAGGAGCTAAAGTGACTTGCAGCAAGAGGTTCTGCAGCAGCAAGAGCTGCAGTGGCAGCAGCGGCTTGTGCGTGGCAGCCGGAGGTGCTGGCGGGTGGTGGCAGTACCAGCAGGAGCTGGTGAGGTACCATAAGGACATCAGAGGTCCAGAGTGGGTGACCTCTTAAAGTGACAGTACCAGCCCCGAGAGACATAAGGGTCTGTGCAGACTGGGGCCTGTAAGAGCCGTGATGTGTACCCCAGTGTTGGGTGGTGTCCCTAGAGGGGGAGGAGTCCCAAAAGGGGGCGGCAACCCAAAACCGGGATGGTTACCCAAGGGGGGCGGAGTCCCAAAAGGGGGCGGTATCCCAAATTAGGGTGGCGGGAGGAAAAGAGGTGGCGATGATTAAGTTGAAGGACGGTGGCCAGGTTCAGGGTCCGAACAGCGCATGTCCAGGATGTTGTACTGACTTTCCATCTGACAAGGTGTCAGGGAGCTGTTCTGTAGAAGTCAATGGAGAGTGTGTGATTGGACTTCTGGACTCAGGGAGCCAGGTGACACTGGTGAGCGCCACACTCCCTGTCTATCTGATTCCCGGAAGGAAGATGGAAGTCCACTGCGGACATGGAGTCTCTAGGGATTATCCGGTGTCCAGGGTAATCATTGAGACGTCCACTATTATTGCTACCCATGATGTCCCTGTAGTCCCGGACTTACCATACCCTGTAGTAATTGGCCAGGACTTTAAACGGTTTTGGGATTTGTGGGAGGAAAGAGGAGTGCTTGATTGCTCAGAAGGGAGCAAGAATGACCCTAGGGGAGTCTCACCACAGCAGGCTGCTGTAGTGAGTCCTGATGGTGTGATGTGTGAAAAGAAGATGGCACCTAGTGTCGATGGTCTGGAGTTCCAGGTGACCAGAAGAAAGTGTGGGTCAGACCAACTCGGGGACTTGGAGGTGACGAGACGTGTGACCGTGGGAAACAGTTTAGCTCCAGAACAGGGGTCTGACACCTGTCTAGGTGGGGACGTGCTGTTCCAGGATGACAGGGGGAGTGGGAGTGACTCCTATGCAGACTGTGACTCGACCACAAGGGAAAGCGAGTGCAGTAACGTGGAGCCGAGTAAAAATGGCCGATCTTCCTCTCGCCGCAGGGGCCGTGGAAAGGCGGGACAGGCTACATCCTCTAAGAAGCAAAATGATGAGGAAGAGTCAGGGTCAGGTACCGGTTAGGTGACTGTCCTTAATGAGGAGATAGAGCTGTGTAAAGAAACAGTGAAAGAGGCAGTCGAGCAGGAAAGGGTCCAGAGACGAATGATTGAGCACAAAGTGGAGGAGCTGGAGAAGGAAGTCTCTAAGCTCAGAGATCGTCTGTCAGTGTGTAAGAGTATGAACAAGGCTCTATGGAGAGAGACGGAGGTGCTCAGAGAGGCCCAAGAGAAACATCAGCAGGAGTGTCGCTGCTTGGCAGAAGAGCGAGATGGAGTTCTCCGAGAGCTCAAGATGGAGGAGGAGACTGGTGCCCAGCTCCAGAGATCTCTGGGAGAAGAAATCCAGCAAGGGAAGTGCCATGCAGATGGGCACACAAGGGAGAGTGATGTCTTGGAAAACTGTACTAACGCTCAGGACGAGGAGGTACAACAGTCTGTCCAAGAAGGTGACGGGTCCGTTTTCAAGTGTGTAATAGAGATACCCGAAGACAGGCGAGAAGTGTGTGCCATTGAGGAGGTGCATGAGGCCTTTAGAAAGGCAGTAGAAGCATGCAGTGTGAACTGGGTGCCAGAATTGAAACAGTTGGTCATACTGTCGACTAGGGAAGTCACGATGAAGCGGGTGGCTATCCTGAGCGACATGCACCTACATTGTCTCCGCACGAAACAGGTGATCCTGTTGAGAAATAGAGAAGCCGCTTGACGTCTGGAGCAAGTAAGAAAGACTCAAAATCAGCTTGGCTTGATGGAAGACATAGTTCAAGTGCCCAGAGGTCTGGTGAAGAAAGTCAACAGAAACCTACGGGAAATGGAAAGAAGATGGTCGCCACTTTCAACCCGTGGTATTGAGAGGCGAAGAGGTTCGTTTAAGACGAGAAGTCCTCAAGCTGGAGATAATACAGGAAATAGGTCGCCTGATGGAAGAGGTAGAAATAGTGATGCCTCAGTTAGCTCAGTGATGACTGACCTAAGCAGGAGAACCTGTAGTGGACGAAATGAAAAGGACTCAGACCAAACAGGACGTATGGGTGCAAGTGAATTGCGACGCCGTACTGACCGCTGGGGATGCAGGTGGTCTGACAGGGGGGCCTCGTCAGCAACAGATGTGACAGAGTCGGAGGACAGACGCCTACCAAAGAGATTAGTAGCAGGGTCCGACTTAGAGAGACGGTTTGACTGGCAGAGACGACCGAGAAGGATCTCTGGTCGGGTAAAAAGTGTTCAACCCCACAAGTTTGAACAGAGGGGGGAGGTATGTGGTGTAGTGACCCCTGATGCAGCTAGGGGGCACTGTGTATGGCCCTCGGGATATGCATGGAGGCATGTGATGGATGGACGTTATGTATCACAGAGGTGGGTGGCCCTGTGATGGAAGCCTGAGCATGTTTTGTTCAGCAGATCTACTGCTGAGAGTTTTGCTATATATTGGGAGGCTTCCAGGTGACTAGGAGAGCTGGACGGGTCCAGTCACCTACAAACCCACCCAAGGGGCTTGTGTCTAAATAGCTGGGATAAAACCTGTATGTAATGGTGTAGCTAAAAGACCTGTGGTGAGGTCCTGACCATGTGACATAACCATGTGATTCCTGACCTCACCTGTGGGTGGAGTTACACCTATGTAATGGAGTGTGTTTTACACCTGTGAGAGAGTGTGTGGGAGTCTGCCAGTGTGGACAGGCTTCCATGTGTCCAAGGCAGGACATTACAGAGAGGTCTCTGTGACTGAAGAGCGAGGCTCCAGGCAGGAGCTGAAGCATTGAAGAATGTATTGTATGTTACCATATGGTTTATGATGCAATAAACCTAAAGACTTTTTGCATAAGAAAGTGTTTCCTGAATTACCTCTGAAGCAGCCGAGTGAGGAAAACCTTACACATTATACACACATTTACACTGGCTTGGAGAATAAAATAAAAATTTTCTAAGCGCTTCTTTAACACTTGTTAATTCCCTAGTTTTATTTTAATCCAAGTGGAATTGAATGATCTCCTAAAATTTAACAAGAAATCAAAAATATATTTTTTTAATTCGCTCTGAATGGATATCACTATGTCCAACTGGCCTCCATATTGCTAAATGATTGAGGTCCAGCACAATATGCACGTGCATCTTTTTTAGCCTGCTTCACTCTAGGTCGCGGCTTTCAGTGCGACTATGGGTTAGGGGGGTGGGATGAATTGACTTTTTTTTTCTTTTTCATCCCACATTTATTATGCTTTGATGATCAGAGAGGCCCCAAACCATAATATGGAACATTCAATTTGAATTTAATATTTTTTTTATTTCAATCAAATCTCAATTTTTTGTTTGTGTTTTTTGTTTTTAAGCGTTTTAATCCTTGTCTCATTATGTCATTTTATTTTTTGACCCAATAGAATGTATTACATTTTTTCTTATCTGTTCTGGGTGTGCACAGAATTTTTCTGTGTGAGGCTTTTTTCTTGTGTGTAGCATATCTTTTGCTTACTGTGTTGCGATTAATGTGGGAGAATATAAAAGATTAATGTAAATTAAATGTAAGTCTAAAATACATATTAGGCCACATTTATTCAGATTATTAGGCCTTACTGGTGTGCTCTGTTACAACAACAAAATGATGCATGGCATGCCCAGCTCAGTGCATGGGTGTGTGTTAGGACTCAATTGGACAACTTAAATGGTATATCGTGGGAGTTACCGTAGCTCCTTCATATATAGCTTCCTTTTATAGTACAAAATTCCTTTCATTCCTGCTATACATAGCTACTCTTAACCCCACCAAATACAGCTCAATTATGCAGAACAGTGCTTCTCTCGACCCCCTATATACAGCCACATCCTGCAGAATAACATTTCATTTAACTCCTCTATATAAAGCCCCATCATGTAGTACATCGCTCCTCTCAGCCCCGTATACACAGCCCCATCCTGCAGTATATGACATTTTCTATAGTTACCTAAGCAACCACTGCTTCCTGGTATGAGATTTGCACTGCAATGAAAGAGGCTACTGCCCAGAGCAGGTGTCCGATTAAATGATGTCATCATGCTGCCTGGTGTCCCCAACACCCCATCAGCCTCCAGCCTGCATCCTGCTGGAGTAAGTGGTGGATCAGGGAGCTGTTCGTTTGTCCAAAGGTTCCTCCAAACCTAAAAAAAAGTGTGTTTTCAGGTTTATCAGTCTGAGAGGTATGCAACTTTTTTTTTTACATTTTTGAACAGTCCTTTATTTCTTCACATTATAGAATTTCCAGATTTATGATGTTAAATATCCTGGAACAATTATGTACATTTCCATTTTCCAAATATAGTCACCACACTGTATTTATAATTCTGTAAGTTCTGCGTAGATAATAATAAAGTTAAAGTCAAGTTCCGAAATCTTCCCATTAACAACAGTCAATTCAGAATGTTCAACTGCAATATTGAGTAATAGCATATCTCTGGTATATTTGTCACAGATTTGAATGAATTTTTCACAAAATCTTTTTATTTGCGGAAGCACTGGGGTATTGATTGTTTAACTCTTTATGAAAAGGGTATCTTTAAGACATTTTTGTTGTTTATAAATTATTGATAATTAGTGAAAAGTGCAATGCAGCTTATCTTTTTGTAATTTTGCAACTTACAATATCTGTATTCCTAACTGATGGGTGACACTCAATTTTGTACATTTTTAATATTTCTATTAAATATTAAATTATTCTCTAATCATATACTGTGTAATATACAATTTTGGCTATAAAGAGGCCACTTGATACACTGATTTTTATGCTTGAAAAATGCTTGTCAGCAGAAATGTCTCATGAGTGGATAAAACAAGTCAAATTTTTATTGGGCGTTAGAACATTACCTTTATTTACAATTGGGTAAACTATTACACATTTTCTCTAAGCTGCTAAATGTTCTTTAGGACTAATATAAAATCTGCTTCAGAAAAGGGGGCATGATCAGACCAGGGCTCACCTGAGCACCAGTCCTAGCATTGATAATCTGCTGGTGATAAAACATTCATTGTATGTAAAAAACAACAAACAGCCTAATCAGTGACACATCCCTGAAATCTGTGTCTCAGCCCCTACAGCATGCTATCCTCGGATTAAATAGCAAAAACCTGCTGACAGATTCATTTTAGTCATTGTATGCGACAGTAATGATAATGTCAATATAAATGGGTATTTAAATGTAAACTTGAAATCCGTATCTATGAAGAAACACATTCTGCTTGAATTCGAGTTCCCCACTGTTCACTTTAATTGGCATTTCTGTTACAAATATTGATTGGCTTGGGCAAATTTTCCTATGGCTTAGATAATGGTTAGACCTAATTATTCTACCAATTTACATGTAGCAGTTATCATTATGACCTGAGATTCGCAGTCAGGTCATAGTGAAAATCATACACAAACACTGCCTTATCAAGGACTATTGAAAGCTTCCAGCACAGCAAGTTGCCATGAAATCATTCTAAAAATTACAGCAGTCATAAATTAAGAAATAATGATTTTACCAATTGTCTTAGAAATATTAGATATCATAAAAGAGTTTATACACTACACCGGTGTGTGTATATATTATATACACAGTGGGTACGGAAAGTATTCAGACCCCTTTAAATTTTTCACTCTTTGTTTCATTGCAGCCACTTGGTAAATTCAAAAAGTTCATTTTTTTCTCATTAATGTACACTCTGCACCCCATCTTGACTTAAAAAACACAGAAATATAGAAATTTTTGTAAATTTATTAAAAACGAAAAACTGAAATATCACATGGTCATAAGTATTCATACCAGGGCCGGCGTCAGCACCCGGCATACCCGGGCAAGTGCAGGGGCCCTGAGCAGGCGGGGGGCCCACTCGCCTGGCGCCCGTTAGTGGATGAGAGCGGTACCAGCGCCGCCACTGGTCTCCCCGCTTGCTCAGGTCCTCGGCAGCAGCCGGCGCAATATTTACCTCTTCCCGTGCCTACGCAGCTCCGGGCTCCAGGGGGCGCCCGCGCTTCCTCTCACAGCAGAGCCGCTGAATGACGTCATCATTCAGCGGCCGGCTGTGGCAGAGAGAGCGCGGACGCCGGGCAGATGAGATGTGAGGTGTATGTGTCTGTGTGTGTGTCTGTGTGTGTGTATGTAGTGCAATGCTTTGTATGTGTGTGTATGTGAGAGAGTGCTGCGGTGCTGTATGTGTGATGGTGGTGGGGGGAGGCAGTGATGGTGGTGAGGAGCTGGAGGCAATGATCATGATAATGGGGAGGCGATGATGATGGGGAGGCGATGATGATGGGGAGGCAATGATGATGGGGAGGCGATGATGATGGGGAGGCAATGATGATGATGATGGGGAGAAGATGATGATGGGAAGGCAATGATGATGATGATGGTGAGGCAATGATGTTGATGGGAAGACAATGATGATGATGAAGGTGAGATAATGATGATGATGATGGGGAGTCTTTCCACAGCGCCCTTTCCTGAGCCATAACAACGCAGAATGCAGCACAGTGCAGAGGAGAGCTCCATATTTTGTATTGAGCATTATATGGGGACCAGTATCCTGTATGGAGCATTATTTGGGGTCCAATATTCGTTATGGAGCATTATATTTGGCCCATAATACTGTATAGAGGACTATGTGGTGCCCATAATATTGTATGGAGGACTGTACTGTCCAGTCTGTACTGTGCGCTGTGAGGATTTGGTGGTTTTTGAGCTATTGTACAATTTACAATAGATATCACTCATGTAATAGAAGAAGTGAAGTGTTTGGCATTGTACTATACCCAGATTTCTCTGCAGTATCTGTGCATCATGAATCGTGGTCTGTGTTAAATGGGCCCACTGAGACTCTTTCGCCCGGGCCCATAAAAACCTGGAGCCGGCCCTGATTCATACCCTTTGCTCAGACACTCATATTTAAGTCACATGCTGTCCATTTCCTTCTGATCCTCCTTGAGATGGTTCTACTCCTTCATTGGAGCCCAGCTGTGTTTAATTAATCTGATAGGACTTGATTTGTAAAGGCACACACCTGTCTATATAAGACCTCACAGCTTACAGTCCATGTCAGACCAAATGAGAATCATGAGGTCAAAGGAACTGACCAAGGAGCTCAGAGACAGAATTGTGGCAAGGCACAGATCTGGTCAAGGATACAAAAGAATTTCTGCAGTACTCAAGGTTCCTAACAGCACAGCGGCCTCCATAAACCTTAAATAGAAGAAGTTTGGGACCACCAGAAGTCTTCCTAGACCTGGCCGTCCAGCCAAACTGAGCAATCGTGGGAGAAGAGCCTTGGTGAAAGAGGTAAAGAAGAACCCTAAAATCACTGTGGCTGAGCTTCACAGATGCAGTAGGGAGATGGGAGAAAGTTCCACAAAGTCAACTGTCACAGCAGCCCTCTTCCAGTCGGGCCTTTATGGCAGAGTGGCCTGACGGAAGCCTCTCCACAATGCCAGACATATGAAAGCCCGCATAGAGTTTGCTAAAAAAACACATGAAGGATTCCCACACTATGAGAAATGAGATTCTCTGGTCTGATTAGACGGCGATAGAACTTTTTGGTGATAATTCTAAGTGATATGTGTGGAGAAAACCAGGCACTGCTCATCACCTGCCCAATACAATCCCAACAGTGAAACATGGTGGTGGCAGCATCATGCTATGGGAGTGTATTTCAGCTGCAGGGACAGGACAACTGGTTGCAACTGAAGGAAGCATGAATGCAGCCATGTACAGAGATATCCTGGATGAAAACCTCTTCCAGACTGCTCTGGACAGTTAGGGTGATCAATGAGTGGAACAGGCTGCCACGAGAGGTGGTGAGTTCTCCTTCAATGGAAGTCTTCAAACAGAGGCTGGACAGACATCTGTCTGGGATGATTTAGAGAATCTTGCTTTGAGCAGGGGGTTGGACCAGATGGCCCAGGAGGTCCCTTCCAACTCTACCATTCTATGATTCTATGGACCTCAGATTTGGCTGAAGGTTCACCTTCAAACAAGACAATAACCCTAAGTACACAGCTAAAATAACAAATGAGTGGCTTCAGAACAACTCTGTGACCATTCTTGACTGGCCCAGCCAGAGCCCTGACCTAAACCCAATTGAGCATCTCTGGTGAGACCTAAAAATGGCTGTCCACCTACGTTCACCATCCAACCTGACGGAACTGGAGAGTATCTGCAAGGAATAATGGCTGAGGATCCCCAAATCAGGTGTGAAAAACTTGTTGCATCATTTCCAAGAAGACTCATGGCTGTACTAGCTCAAAAGGGTGCTTCTACTCAATACTGAGCAAAGGGTCTGAATACCTATGATCATGTAATATTTCAGCTTTTCTTTTTTTAATAAATTTGCAAAAATTTCTATATTTCTTTGAAAAATATTTAGAGTTGAGAGTCCTCAGTGGTTGATTCCTCTTAATTGCTAACTGACAAGATGGTAACAAATTGCAAGCCTTCGAGACTACTCAGGTCTCTTCATCAGGCTAAACTAATACAAAATGTGAAGAATCACATATTTATGCACAACACAGCACAGAAAAAATGCAATAGGTAAGACAAGTGACATAAAGCAGAACTGTCATTATGGGAGATGAACTACCAGACCCCAATCAGAGGGCAATAAAACTTTCACACTCTTTATCTATGAACTGTTCCAATATTTATGTTCATCTCTATCTCCCATAATGACAGTTCTGCTTTACATCACTTGTCTTACCTATTGCATTTTTTTCTGTGCTGTGTTGTGCATAAATATGTGATTCTTCAGATTTTGTATTAGTTTAGCCTGATGAAGAGACCTGAGTAGTCTCAAAAGCTTGCAATTTGTGACCATCTTTTCAGTTAGCCATTAAAAGATATTAACCACTGAGGACTCTCAAGTAGAGTTGAGCGATACTTTCCGATATCCAAAAGTATCGGAATCGGAATGGTATCGCCGATACCCAAAAAATATCGGCGATACCCGATACCGATACCGGAAATCCAATGTAAGTCTATGGTAACAAAATATCGGAATTAAAAAAAACCATTCTTGTCTTGTTGGTTAATTGTACATGAAGGAAAACAACAAAGAGTAATGTAGAATGTATTGGGGAAGGTTGAGGAGACATTAAAGGCATAGATGTTTAACCCAATCAAATGGAATAGCATAAATATTTTTTTTTTTAAAGATGTTTGGATTGACGAAGAAATTGACAATGTTGTTAACGTTTTTTCTATTTTGGCAAATATTTATATTTCACAACTTCCATGCTCTTCACCTTTTTAACTTTTGACACACTTTCTCCTTCATAATCTTCAGCAGCATCATCTTTTTCATCAAATTATTCTTCATCTTCACCTTCTTTATCTTCTTCTTAAACTTCTTGCTATTAATCTTTTTGTTAACATTACTCATATTCTTCTTATTAAACTATTATTCTTATTCATATTGTACTTCATCTTCTTCATCATATTCTTATTTGTGACAGAGAATCCTGTACTTGTAATCTGTCAAAGTATGACTTTTTCATCCTTCCGTTCTTGCTGTCACAAAAGATTTAAATTACAACAGTATTTGTCCGTGTTCAGTTTAGCCTGCAGCAGCAGGCATTTTACAGGGGCACCACGAGGAGGAACGGACTCACCCCCATACACTGCTTAGTCTTCTTCTGCTTATAATTTAGAGCATATATTTTGCTCTTCATTTTGGTCTTATACTTCATGTTCTTCTGCTTTTTGATCTTCTGCTTATTGTTCTTAAGTCTCTTGTTCTGTATCTTGTAGTTTGTCTTAACCTTCTTAGTCCTGTTTGGTAATCTTTTATTTCTTCTTTGTGATGGTGTTTAGGCTGGTTGGCTTGATGCTCGTCGTCCTTGTGGTCGTCATCTTCTTCGGGGTGGTCATCAGGGTCGTTGTCTTAATTGTTGGAGATCCAGAGTGATTACCCAAAAAAGCATTGAAAAAATCTTCAATTTGTAAATGTAGCAGAAGGTACAAGAGTCAATGCAAGTAACGAGGACCAGCTGACTGTGCTGGAACCCGGAGGGGCAGCAGAAGAAAAAGAGCCAATGGCACAACCGAGGACCAGCTGACGTTACTGGGACACGGTTACTAAGCAGGAGGTACCTGTGCTCAAAAGCACTACCAAGGACCAGCAGACGTTGCTGGAACTCGGATACCGAGATGGAGGCACCTAGGCCAAAGGCACTGCGGAGAACCAGCTGACGGTACTGGAACCCGGACGGGTAGCAGAAGGTACCCATGGAAATTTAAGTTGACAGGCCGCGAGCCGGCCACAGTTACCGAATCCCACAGTACTACAGTGGGTGATTGTCCTATTGTCACAACGGAAACAGCCTTTATTTGCATATCCCGCAGCACACATAGGAAGCACCTAAACTCCAAGCACCATAGAGTCGGCTAACCCGACCGCAACACGACAGGACAACTTATTGGAGGCTAAGTGACGTTTACACTGACAGGAAACAGATGGCGTGCTGTAACCAGTCTGGGCAGGAGTGAGTACCCGTGCCAATGACACTTCCGAGCAACAACTGGCGGTGTTGAAGCCCAGGGATGAGAAGACAACAGGGTGGAGGCAGCATGACTTTTTGCCGTTCACACAGCAGGGAACAGCTGACATTACTGAACCCCAGTAACACAGGAGCAAGTGTTGACTGTGCTAACAGCACTTCCGAGCAACAACTGGCGGTGTTGTAGCCCAGGGATGAGAAGAGAACATGGTGGAGGCAGCAGGACTTTTTGCCGTTCACACAGCAGGGGAACAGCTGACATTACTGAACCCCAGTAACACAGGAGCAAGTGTTGACTGTGCTAACAGCACTTCCGAGCAACAACTGGCAGTGTTGGAGCCCAGGGATGAGAAGAGAACATGGTGGAGGCAGCAGGACTTTTTGCCGTTCACACAGCAGGGGAACAGCTGACATTACTGAACCCCAGTAACACAGGAGCAAGTGTAGACTGTGCTAACAGCACTTCCGAGCAACAACTGGCGGTGTTGTAGCCCAGGGATGAGAAGAGAACATGGTGGAGGCAGCAGGACTTTTTGCCGTTCACACAGCAGGGGGAACAGCTGACATTACTGAACCCCAGTAACACAGGAGCAAGTGTAGACTGTGCTAACAGCACTTCCGAGCAACAACTGGCGGTGTTGTAGCCCAGGGATGAGAAGAGAACATGGTGGAGGCAGCAGGACTTTTTTGCCGTTCACACAGCAGGGGAACAGCTGACATTACTGAACCCCAGTAACACAGGAGCAAGTGTTCACTGTGCTAACAGCACTTCCGAGCAACAACTGGCGGTGTTGTAGCCCAGGGATGAGAAGAGAACATGGTGGAGGCAGCAGGACTTTTTGCCGTTCACACAGCAGGGGTACAGCTGACATTACTGAACCCCAGTAACACAGGAGCAAGTGTAGACTGTGCTAACAGCACTTCCGAGCAACAACTGGCGGTGTTGTAGCCCAGGGATGAGAAGAGAACATGGTGGAGGCAGCAGGACTTTTTGCCGTTCACACAGCAGGGGAACAGCTGACATTACTGAACCCCAGTAACACAGGAGCTAGTGTTCACTGTGCTAACAGCACTTCCGAGCAACAACTGGCGGTGTTGTAGCCCAGGAATGAGAAGAGAACATGGTGGAGGCAGCAGGACTTTTTGCCGTTCACACAGCAGGGGAACAGCTGACATTACTGAACCCCAGTAACACAGGAGCAAGTGTTCACTGTGCTAACAGCACTTCCGAGCAACAACTGGCGGTGTTGTAGCCCAGGATGAGAAGAGAACATGGTGGAGGCAGCAGGACTTTTTGCCGTTCACACAGCAGGGGAACAGCTGACATTACTGAACCCCAGTAACACAGGAGCAAGTGTAGACTGTGCTAACAGCACTTCCGAGCAACAACTGGCGGTGTTGTAGCCCAGGAATGAGAAGAGAACATGGTGGAGGCAGCAGGACTTTTTGCCGTTCACACAGCAGGGGAACAGCTGACATTACTGAACCCCAGTAACACAGGAGCAAGTGTTCACTGTGCTAACAGCACTTCCGAGCAACAACTGGCGGTGTTGTAGCCCAGGAATGAGAAGAGAACATGGTGGAGGCAGCAGGACTTTTTGCCGTTCACACAGCAGGGAAACAGCTGACATTACTGAACCCCAGTAACACAGGAGCAAGTGTTCACTGTGCTAATGTCGGGGTTGTAACGACAAACCACTCATCCTCCAGTCATGCCAAATTAGATTGTAAGCATGGGTTAACCGTTTAAAGAATGAGTCAGACAATAGGCTGGTTTAAACTTCAGAGCATGCTTAAAGGGCTGCTAGCAGGCACCAAATCCAGCTATGTTCTGAACTTTATTTTCACATACATAAGATTACATGCACAGGACATTAGGGTGGAGTAAGGGAGGGATTGGGGAAGGAGGTATGCTGAACATGTCCATATATGTACACGTCCAGCATCTGGTCATCCTAATTGGTCCTTAGATCTTCTTCTAAGTCCTCCTTTATCGTGTTGTCATCCTTAGTTTCATTTCTTGAGAAACAATTCTGTTCTTCTTGTGTATCATGTGGTTCCTCAATTACCCAAAGGTGGGGGCATTTTAGTGAATTCAGTTCAAGTTATTAGATAGTTAGCGTAATACAGTGATAGGACACAAGGTGGAGACAGACACCAGCAGATACTGACATTATCTTAAAATAAGTTTCAATCTGAATAATATCATTTAAGGGAAACTTCGTGGTTATCTTGACATATCAAAATATAAACATATAAATATAAAAATATAGAAGTACAAAATTATATTTTACCTTGACAATCCCCCCTAAACACTAAGTTTTCCTTTCATTTATGCGGCCTTCGAGACTGTCCATGTGTGGGACAGGGGTAATGGATTTCTTCGCTTGGTCATTTTAGAAACTGGCCCCTTATGGACCGCCCCCAAACAACCAAGTCCCTACCAAACCTGCACATGGAGTTCTCCCACTATCCCTAAACTAAATCTCTTATTTCCATTTGTATTTTGTTATAGGGGGTTTTATCAGGTTTATCCTGCGGAGTATATTTCTCCATATCACCCTTATCAGTGTCTTCATATAGTAGCGACACAACTTCCTGATGAAGGAAAGTACCTGAGGAGACGGCTGCATTGGTCACAGCTTTCCTATACATAGATATCACACAACATAGAATTATCAATCCTAGCACCAAAAGCCCTGTTACCACTAAGCAGGCTTGTTGGAGAAATTCTTTAAGTCCTCCAAGCCATCTTGAGAAGAAAGAGGTATCTACTTCTGCATTGGCCTTTATTTCCTGAGCCAGATTTTTAATCTTTGTAAGGGCCACTATAGTTTTACCGTTGACTCCAGAATTCTGAGGAATATAAGTACAACATTCTTCCCCTATCATCCTACAGACTTCACCTTTTTCAGCTAGAATCATGTCAATGGCCAGTCTATTTTGAAGAGTCATTCTTTTGTTTTGGGCCCAGTTTCTTAACTATACCCTGGAAAGCATCTTGACTAAAATTGATAAATCTTTGCTCAGTGTAGTATATATAATTTATCCAATCTACATTGTAATTGATCTGCACAGTTGGATGAGAGAACGGAAACCCTGCCAGGATCTGATTCTGAGCTTTGTATTCATCTGGGACCCCCCTAGGAACACCTATGGGATCCATATAAACTTTGGGATCCTCAGCATAACCGGTGTGCAGCTGACCCAGACTTCTTCTCTTTCTGGATATCAGTGGAGCTATATTCTCGGATCCAGACTCTTTCTCACGTGTCTTTTAATGACTACCCAGTCTCCAGACTGCAGACTCCCAGGATCCAGGTTCGGATCTGGAAGAGAACTGAAAACATTATCATGTACTTTCTTGAGTCTTTTATGCAAATCCCTTACATATGAGCTTAATACATGGTTACTCATTTCCAGTGCTTGGGAAAAGAAACATCCTAAACTATTCACTTTGCCAAATAGTACTTTATACGGAGAAAGTCCAGTTTTTCTATTTGGAATATACTCTACTGAGTATAGGGCTAATGGTAAACATTCAGGCCAAGATTTCCCTGTTTCTGCCATGGCCTTTTGGATTTTTAACTTCAATGTCCCATTTAGTCTTTCTACTTTTCCACTGCTTTGTGGATGATATGGGGTATGAAAAGCTTGTTGAATTCCCAGAGCTGTCAAGACTTCATTCATTATTTCACCTGTGAAATGTGTACCTCTGTCACTTTCGATCACCTCTGGTACTCCATACCTGCACACCACCTCCGCAAGCAGCTTCTTTACGATTGCCGCAGCCGTAGCCTTGGCAATCGGGAAAGCCTTCGGCCAACCTGAGAATAAATCAAAAACACACCAACACGTTCTCCCATGACCCTGATTTTGGCAGCCGAATATAATCAATCTGCAGTCTCTGGAAAGAATAGAAGGGCCGAGGGCATGTTTGGGTGGTGTCTTGACTACCCTTCTCTTATTATGTGTAGCACATACCATGCATCCCTGGATCAAACCTCTATGCAGGTGGGAAAGCCTGGTGCCACCCAATGCTTCTGCATCACGCTCATTACAGCAGTTTCGGACTGGTGGGTTGGCCCATGTAACATCTGGGCGACCGCAGGGTACAACACCCTTGGAAGGCATCGACGCATCCCTCTTCCCCATACCCCATTTGCTTCATTCAGACATGCACCTTCTTTTTCCCACTTTTCTACTTCCTCCTGGCGCACCTGAGCCTGCATCTGGGATAAGGCATCCTCCGACACAAAGGGATTTTTGGGAGCGCTTACCTGGTGCATCGTTACCCTTGGAGTGGTCTACTGGCTGCTGTTTTTGCTGCTGCTTCGGCCATTGCGTTTCCTTTACTCACCTGATCAGTGCGTCTGGTATGTGCTTTAACTTTTATGACAGCTACTTCTTTTGATAATTGTAATGCATCAATTAACTGCTGGACTGCGTCAGCATTTTTAATGGGATGTCCTGCTGCCGTCAGGAATCCTCTAGACTTCCAAATTGGACCCAAATCATGAGCTATACCGAATGCGTATCTAGAATCTGTGTAGATGTTAACAATTCTACCTTCAGCTATCTTACAGGCCTCGGTCAGAGCCTTAAATTCAGCCTCCTGGGCCGACTGATGTGGGAGCATTGGTTCTGCTTTGATTACTGCATTCAGGGAGACGATGGCATACCTGGTGTGGAAGGTACCTGAGTCATCTTGGTGGCGAGTTCCATCTACAAAAAAAATTCAAAATCAACATTACGTCTTTCAGTTTTAAACACTGTGGGTAGGCCTGCTGTTTCCCGTGCCATAAGCTGAACACAATCATAAGGAATCTCCTCTCTTGGATCTTCTTTGTACAATACCGTACCTGACCTCCCCCCTAGATCCGAGAGAGGCAACAATGTAGCAGAATTAAGTGTGGTACATCTCTGCAAAGAAACATTTGGAGGCATTAAAAGTGCACATTGCAATCGAATTGACGTGCAGCTGAAAGGTGTGCCGGTTGCACCTGGTTCAGTATGATATATATATATATATACATCATGAGGTGTAAGTGCTGTCAGTGGATAATCAAGCACGATATCTGATGATTTGTGGAGCAATAGTCCTACAGCATGTACTGCCCGTACACAGGACGGAGCACTCTAGCCACTGCATCTAGTTTTCCACTGAAACAGGCCACTGGCCTTTGATTGTTACCATGTAACTGAGTCAATACTCCTGCCGCGCGTCCCTGCTATTCATGGAGATACAGGGTGAATGGTAGTTCATAGTTGAGGGTTCCTAGCGCTGGAGCTGCCACAATCCTGTTTTTGAGAAAATAAAAACAGTCTATACCTTCAGGAGTTAGTTTAAAAAAGCACAATGGTGATACAGTCATAGAGAGGTTGCATGAGGATTGACACAGCACGAATCCACTGCCTGCAGTAGAAAATCAGTCCAAGAAATATCCTAAGAGCGGCAACATTAACAGGAATAGGAAAATTCTGTACAGCTTGTTTGCGAGTGCTGGTCAGATGTCGTTCCCCCCCGGTATAATGCAATATTCCAAAAAGATAACTGAAGATTTACAAAATTGCAGTTTATCCTTTAACGCTTTATAACCAGCTTGGTACAGAAACAACATAAGTAATATTGTTGCAATACGACACTGTTTCCTGGAGGGGGCACAAATCAGTAAATCATCAACATATTATAAAAATAACATTGGCAAAATCAATAACTGTAAACTAAGCAGCATCCTGAGATATCTGGAACAAAAGTGTATATATATATATTGTACCAGCCAATACATAGAGGGTTAAATCTCGTAGCCGAAGGGGGAAGCTGAAGATTGGAATTTGTACTGTCAAGGCCATTGATAAGGAACCTTAGCTGCAGAGATGCCGAAGGTGGGGGCTAGGTTTTAACTAAAATATCCCTTGTTACCAGTTTCTGCATCTGCTGAGCAATAGCCGTCTCTTGAGCTGAACTAAGAAGATACTGTCTCTGTTGGGGCAGAATTGCACCTGGCTTTAATTTGACCATGACTGGCTGCACCCTTAATCTGCCCACATCTGTTTTATCTGAAGCCCAGAAATCATACGGTATCACACCTTCTAACATTGAAGGAAATTCATTTGTGTCCTCTATACTAGCATCGTCTAGCGACATGATTTTACAAAGAGTGCTTGGCTTCAGTCCTGGTGTCATAGTGACAGTTCCATCAGGATAATACTCAATATGTGCTTGCAATTGTGACAACACATCACATCCTAAAAGATTACATTGACCCCGTGGTGATACCATTAACTGTGTGTGTACAGTGGTTCCTTGAATTTGCAGGGGAATCTTTTTAGTGACGGGGAGCAGGATAGATGGAGAGTTGTAAGGAGTTGCTATAACATGGTGGGAGAAATCACTTTTCCCAAATGGCCAGTCCTCTTCTGTAATTACTGAATTGTCTGCCCCCGTGTCCACTTGGAACTCAACCTCATGTCCCCCTGGTAGGTTCACCTGCACTGTGCAATTAGGAGTGGGGGGTAAGGAGACAAGGGGGTTCATGTGCAAGCTACCTCTTTTTGCCTGCGCTAAATCATGTTGTGCCCCTGTGCTATTCTCGCTAGATCCTCTGCTTTAACTGATCTCCAATCTGGTCTACTTACTTTCAGCTTTCTGTCACTTCCTTTCTCTGCCTGTCTATCTTTCTTCTCACGTACTCTGACCTTCTATTCACATGCCTAGCCCTTCGATTCTTACGTACTGTGTCTATTCCAAAAACATATTCATCAAATTTGACTAAAACCCTGTGCATCCTCACGAATACCCGACGGGAGGGGCTGGTCAAACCACTGCGTAGTTTGTGTGTCCTCTCTCCCTCAGCCTGCAGTTTGCTTATCTGTAGAATGACCTTGGTCTAAAGCAAAATACCATCTCGCTGCTACCAGCACTTCCCCCTACCTTATATCTCTGCTTGCTGTCACTGACTTCTGCATTCTCAGATCCGTTCCTACAAATATAACACTTGTATGTCTCATCTGTCAGTCTAGCTTCATCTGCCAATTTCCCTTCTTCTGTTTTCTATCCCACATCTGACCAATCATAACAGTTTTTATTCCCTGAGCGGGTGATACTGAGATAAAATATCCCTTTTCCCTGAGTCTGGTGCGTTGATCCCTTGAAATCATTTTTATCACAGTTAAATATTTGATAGAAATCGAACTTAAAGATAACTACAGGGGTTGTAGTATTAACCCAGAAGGTGGGCATGCTGGCACTACTGGAGATCAGGATATAGCTCAAAAGGATATGTATATCAGAAACTTCATGACTGCTGATTAATCTTGTCCTTCTTGCAGTGGGAGGCGTGAATCCAGGTGCTCTTGCCCTCGAGCTTCAGGGCAGTAGGGGTGGACAGGACCACAGTGTAGGGACCCTCAAATCTGGACTGGAGACAGTCTCTTCTCATAAATTTTTTTCACGTACACCAAGGTCACCAGGCAAGAAATCGTGCACTGTGTCACTTGTAAATTCTGGGAGAGAAGCAGACACTGTAGAGTGGGTGTTAGTTAACTCTTTAGACAAAGCAATCACAAATTTTACTACTTTATCATTGGTTTCAAATAATTCCTGGTGCCTAATTTTTCCTCTCCTGGGAGGGGCACCCATTGGGAATAGAGGTAATGCAGTAGCTTCCGGATTAGGAATAGAAGCAGGGGTTGAAGGACCGAGTCCTGGGACAGGGGTCTCAGCGACGGGAACTAAAACCTTTTTTTTTTTTTTTTTTTCTTCGGCTGTCCGGGTGGTTCTGGGTGTCCCAAGATGGCTGCTGGGTGTCCCAAGATGGCCCTGGGGAAAGTGGAAAGGGCGTTGTCTGGGGGCGTCCCTACTGTTGGGAATGGGAGGGGCATTGGGCTGGGCATTACACCAGGGGCGGCCCGCCCCACAGACAGGCAGGTCTCCGCCCAGGGCGGATTCTGTTCACCACATGCACTACAAGTCCAACCTCCCTTTGTTCTGAGATCGGTGCCATTATAGGGCGGTGGCTGAGGGCTTGGAGAACTTGGAACCATGACGGGCATAAAGGATATAGCGGCCATTTTAGTTACATCAACAAGATCATATGCAGAGCATTTTACATATCCGAACAAAGGCTCAGCACCTTCTGAACCTCCTACATCATTTACTTCCTTTCAGTCCTGAACTTTCAAATCATTTGCTACTTTGAGATGTGCCTGAGCCTGATGCAGGAGTCCCTCATCACATAACTTTCCCTTCTTTTGTGCTACACAATCCTTCCACACTGAAGGCTGAAATCTGCCCATAGTAGGCAAATCCATCCTTCTTGCCCTCCCGCGACCTTACTAACTCACAGACTCCCACAGCACCACCCTCTAACTTGTGGGGTTTTTCTAATTTAAACATGCGCATCATGATGTTAACAGAGTGTAATGATCTGTCGCGACTCAGACCACCGGCGTCACTTGCAGGTCACCACCCGTCAATACAGAGTCCCCGCTCCATGTGTTGACAAGACAAAGAGTCCCTGCTCAATTTGTCCCTTCCCTAACTGTGGATGGTGACTTTACAGCACAGTTCGCCGCGACAGCCTTCACAGCACAGAGTCCCCGCTCCATGTGCCGACACCTGGGCTTCTCCTAATGAGACTTCCCAGGTTAGACAAAGAGTACTCCTCAATTTGTCACTTCTCAGACGAAAAGACCTCCTCAATTCGCCACTGATAAGACAGAGAGCCCTACTCAATCTGTCACTGATTAAGATTATCATGTGCGTCTTTTACCCCACTCAACACTTCAAAAATCTAAAATTTGTCCCAACTTTGTTCTAACAGTCGCAGGAGGCAATTTATCTACATAAAGGTACAGTGACTGGAGGAGGAGGAATGTGGTGTTTTGACTCAAGCACGTGCAGACATGCAACGTCACTCGGTCTCACTTGCTGGTTCGTGGCGTGGGATTGCCCTCGGTCTCACCACTCAACCGGTCACCCACCCAGACCCAAAAAGACAATACAGCTTAAGCCAACAATGACTGATACACAAGCAAGTGGGACGCATATAAAGTATATGATCCCAACTTACCGTGTTCAACGGAGGCTGCAGTCCTCGCACTCAGTCACCGCGGGCACCACCGCAAAGTCATCAGGACGGGTCCGGACGGGCGGCAATCCACTGCCCCACGTTGCTAGCGCCAATTGTCGGGGTCATAACGACAAACCACTCATCCTCCAGTCATGCCAAATTAGATTGTAAGCATGGGTTAACCGTTTAAAGAATGAGTCAGACAATAGGCTGGTTCAAACTTCAGAGCATGCTTAAAGGGCTGCTAGCAGGCACCAAATCCAGCTATGTTCTGAACTTTATTTTCACATACATAAGATTACATGCACAGGACATTAGGGTGGAGTAAGGGAGGGATTGGGGGAAGGAGGTATGCTGAACATGTCCATATATGTACACGTCCAGCATCTGGTCATCCTAATTGGTCCTTAGATCTTCTTCTAAGTCCTCCTTTATCGTGTTGTCATCCTTAGTTTCATTTCTTGAGAAACGATTCTGTTCTTCTTGTGTATCATGTGGTTCCTCAATTCCCCAAAGGTGGGGGCATTTTAGTGAATTCAGTTCAAGTTATTAGATAGTTAGTGTAATACAGTGATAGGACACAAGGTGGAGACAGACACCAGCAGATACTGACATTATCTTAAAATAAGTTTCAATCTGAATAATATCATTTAAGGGAAACTTCGTGGTTATCTTGACATATCAAAATATAAACACATAAATATAAAAATATAGAAGTAGAAAATTATATTTTACCTTGACACTAACAGCACTTCAGAGCAACAACTGGCGGTGTTGTAGCCCAGGGATGAGAAGAGAACATGGTGGAGGCAGCAGGACTTTTTGCCGTTCACACAGCAGGGGAACAGCTGACATTACTGAACCCCAGTAACACAGGAGCAAGTGTAGACTGTGCTAACAGCACTTCCGAGCAACAACTGGCGGTGTTGTAGCCCAGGGATGAGAAGAGAACATGGTGGAGGCAGCAGGAATTTTTGCCGTTCACACAGCAGGGGAACAGCTGACATTACTGAACCCCAGTAACACAGGAGCAAGTGTAGACTGTGCTAACAGCACTTCCGAGCAACAACTGGCGGTGTTGTAGCCCAGGGATGAGAAGAGAACATGGTGGAGGCAGCAGGAATTTTTGCCGTTCACACAGCAGGGGAACAGCTGACATTACTGAACCCCAGTAACACAGGAGCAAGTGTTCACTGTGCTAACAGCACTTCCGAGCAACAACTGGCGGTGTTGTAGCCCAGGGATGAGAAGAGAACATGGTGGAGGCAGCAGGACTTTTTGCCGTTCACACAGCAGGGGAACAGCTGACATTACTGAACCCCAGTAACACAGAAGCAAGTGTTCACTGTGCTAACAGCACTTCCGAGCAACAACTGGCGGTGTTGGAGCCCAGGAATGAGAAGAGAACATGGTGGAGGCAGCAGGACTTTTTGCCGTTCACACAGCAGGGGAACAGCTGACATTACTGAACCCCAGTAACACAGGAGTAAGTGTTGACTGTGCTAACAGCACTTCCGAGCAATAACTGGCGGTGTTGTAGCCCAGGGATGAGAAGAGAACATGGTGGAGGCAGCAGGACTTTTTGCCGTTCACACAGCAGGGGAACAGCTGACATTACTGAACCCCAGTAACACAGGAGCAAGTGTAGACTGTGCTAAAAGCACTTCCGAGCAACAACTGGCAATGTTGTAGCCCAGGGATGAGAAGAGAACATGGTGGAGGCAGCAGGACTTTTTGCCGTTCACACAGCAGGGGAACAGCTGACATTACTGAACCCCAGTAACACAGGAGCTAGTGTTCACTGTGCTAACAGCACTTCCGAGCAACAACTGGCGGTGTTGTAGCCCAGGAATGAGAAGAGAACATGGTGGAGGCAGCAGGACTTTTTGCCGTTCACACAGCAGGGGAACAGCTGACATTACTGAACCCAGTAACACAGGAGCAAGTGTTCACTGTGCTAACAGCACTTCCGAGCAAACAACTGGCGGTGTTGTAGCCCAGGAATGAGAAGAGAACATGGTGGAGGCAGCAGGACTTTTTGCCGTTCACACAGCAGGGGAACAGCTGACATTACTGAACCCCAGTAACACAGGAGCAAGTGTTCACTGTGCTAACAGCACTTCCAAGCAACAACTGGCGGTGTTGGAGCCCAGGGTCAAGGAGGATGTTTAAATACTATATCAAGTATTTTCCTTGTTACGTGTCAATTAAAAATGTCTATACTCCAAACAAGAGAAATATAACCTTTAGTACCATAAGATGATGATTTAACTTAAAAAAATATATGTAAATTAATAATTTACAAACATAAACGCATACATTAACATGTTGAAAAGCAATGCAAACCACAATTAAAATAGGTTAAATAATCTGCTATACGGTTTAAAATAAAAGCATAGAAGTACATATGAGAATCCATTAATGATGGCTAAGTAACAGTATGTACACCATTTTTATTGTGTAGACAATGAATGGCTGACTTAAAAACATAATCAGCATTACAAGTTATCTTTGACATTCATAAAACTTTACATTTGGTGAATAATATCACTAAAATTTTTTAAAAAATATCTAAAATTTCCATCATGTAATACTGATAATATGTGCCAATCATTTATATTAACAAACAAAAAATTTAAAAAGTGCATAGTGCAGAGTGAAAACAGATATTTATGCCTGACTGTGGACTTGCAAGCATGACAACGGATAGATAAGGTATATATAGATGAGACTGCATAGCCACAGATGGTGAATGGCGATGTAATACTGTACCTCAATAAAGTGTGCGTTACTACTACATACTTTTTTTTATATAGCTTTATAAAAGGTTACGTGCATGTATGGTTGCGCCTTTGTTTGGACGCACAGACTGGCTTCCTGCTGTGACGCTTTGGGTATTGGAGCGTCTGTACGTCTTATGACGCAGACTAACATTCACGGTGCGCATCGTTCATCATCGCAAGCGTACCGACAACACAAAGGCGTTGTCATGACTGCTTTACTCAGTAAACATGCACCTATGATGAAACATACACGCATGTGCCCTATTACATAACAAGCTACAAGAAAAACGAGTGTGAGGTGTGACACAGCTGTTTTGTTAAGGTACAGTATTATATCGACATTGTACAGGTGTCGCTATTCAGTCTGATAAATAGATATCATTCACCTATTCTATCAGTTGTCGTTCTTTCAGCACCACTTACAGGTATATATTTGCTATTGTGACTAGGCACTATTGACTTTACCAAGGTAATGCATGATTTTTGTTAGCGATTATCATGTTTACATGAAGGACCTTTATGATATGGGCTGTTAACTTTCTAATTAAATATGTATTTTTTAAAATGACACAATATAAGTAATGTTGAAGATGACTATTCCTACATGCATTGTTTGCACAATATTACAGGTGTACATCACGTCCCTTAATCAACATTGGATTATTATATTTACTTGTATGCTTTTATTTAAAAGGCAAGAACACTGAAGTATAACCTTCGCACTGCAGCAGTTGTCAAAGTTCAACCCACATTATGCACTTACAACATTGCAGCATTTGAGTCATGATGTGAGTTGGATTTGTCTAAGCTATGGAGTGACAAGGTTGACCATCAGTATCCTATAGCATAAGTAGGCTTTTGTGTTTGCATTTGTTTTCGACATGTGCATATCTGTAATAATATGTCACAATTATTTTGTTACAGATTTGTGACAAAGACTAATCATTTTATGGTTTTAAAGTTGACGTTTCAAATGTTTACAGCTTAGAAATCAGGGTGTAGCCTCATATCTATGTGTAGCACTAGACACTTTGACATGTCATGTTTTTTTAACCATGATTAGGTAGCTAGCAGTAATTTTTGCCGGACACACAGCAGGGGAACAGCAGGCGTTACTGAACCCACAAACACATCAGCGATTGTTTTCATCTGTGCATCTAACACTTCTGAGCAGCAACTGGCGGTGTTGAAGCCCAGGGTCAAGGAGGGTGTAGGCAGAGGCCTAGTATGAGATGTTTGAAGTTGAAGTTGTAGTTAGCAGCAGGAATTTTTCCCAGACACACAGCAGGGGAACAGCAGGCGTTACTGAACCCCACAAACACATCAGCGATTGTTTTCATCTGTGCATCTAACACTTCTGAGCAGCAACTGGCGGTGTTGACGCCCAGGGTCAAGGAGGGTGTAGGCAGAGGCCTAGTATGAGATGTTTGAAGTTGAAGTTGTAGTTAGCAGCAGTAATTTTTGCCAGACACACAGCAGGGGAACAGCAGGCGTTACTGAACCCCACAAACACATCAGCGATTGTTTTCATCTGTGCATCTAACACTTCTGAGCAGCAACTGGCGGTGTTGAAGCCCAGGGTCAAGGAGGGTGTAGGCATAAAATATTGAGTTATTGCCTTGTTACGTGGCCATTGCAAATGTATGTACTTCAAACAAGAATAAATGAAGTTTTACTAGGACAATAAAATGATGAATTTCAATTCCAAGAATAGAAAAATATTTATACTTGAGAGTCCGCTGTGGTTGATACCGTTTAATGGCTAACTGAAAATATGGTAACAAATTCCAAGCTTTCCAGACTACTCAGGTCTCTTCATCAGGCTAAGACTAAAACAAAAAATGAAGAATCACATATTTCTACACACAACAGGACACAGGAATAGGTAAGACAAGTGAGGGAGGGACAAGTGAGGGGAGACCGGCCAAAAATGAGAACAAGGATGAATTATCATCGCCACACAATAAGAGAAAAAATAATGGATTTACCTGTGGCAAAACACTTTTGTATGCCCGGTCATAGCATGATGGATATGGAATTACTGGTATTAAAATATAACTTCAAATATGAGAAAGATACAAAGGTTTCAGAATATAAGCTCATCATGACCTTTGACACTGTTAGTGATGGAATGAATAGATCACACGGATTTATGTCATTCTATATCAATTAAGGAATATGCGTCTCTGCCCTTCCAGGGGCATGAAAACACAAAACCAGACCCCAATCAGAGGGCAATAAAACTTTCTATCCTTATCTAGGAACTGTTCCAATATTTATGTTCATCCCTCTGTGATGACAGTTCTGCTACACGTCACTTACTTGTCTTACCTATTGCACTATTCCTGTGTCCTGTTGTGTATAGAAATATGTGATGCTTCATTTTTTGTTTTAGTCTTTGCCTGATGAAGAGACGTGAGTAGCCTCGAAAGCTTGCAATTTGTTACCATCTTTTCAGTTATGCATTCAAAGGTATCAACCACTGCGGACTCTCAAGTCTAAATATTTATCTATCTACTGGCTAACACGGTACAAAGATACACATGTTTCCTAACTTCAAGAATAAAAATAAAGACACTGCAAATATAAACGCATATATGCACATGCCAACAAGAAATGGAACAACACACCACCCAAAAAATTGGTTACAAAATATAGTGTTGTAAATTTAAGAATAAAAGTCCAATTTTGTATTTATGAATAATGCTTAAGGAACGCTATGTTAAACCATAACATAGTGAAGACAATGGATTTTGTTATAGTCACTCATCTCATCATCATTGCAATTTAGATGTGATAGTCACAGACATTTCAATTATTTAAGTTAATAAAATAGTTACTTTGTACACCATGTATGACATGTCCAGCATGGACTCATCAATGTGATGACACAATAATGTACGATAAAAAATAACCTTTTAAAAAAACATAATGCATTGTCACAATTTAAGTGTGTGCCTGCAAGTGTAGGTGAAACAAAGGCTACGGATAGCAAAGGTATATTCTATGTCTGTATCAGACAGTGGACAGCCTCTGATGGGTAATGGCGATGTTATACTGTTCGTCAATAAAGTCTGCGGCTGCAATCATGCATTTTTTGCTTGGACAGTGTTGAAGAGGGTAAAAGCATGTCTGGTTGCGCAAGGCTTTATCCGTCAACACTACCTTCCTACTGTCACGCGTAGGGTTAGCGTGTGTCAATTAGATGACTCTATAAAATGTGACGTTACGCAGCGTTATTGCGCCCTAGGGACGCCAAAAATACGACAGCAGTAATCATTTACTGTCTAATACTCCACCTATGACCAACAAAAAAAGACCGTTCCCTCTTTAACAATCTACAAGACTAACAAGCATAATGGTTGACGCTGACTTTATTGAGGTACAGTATTACATCGACATTGTCCATGAGTAACTATGCACTGTGATACCTATATACCATTATTAATTTATATCTCTTGTGGTTGTTTCAACAGCACTTGCAGGTATAACTACCTATTGTCAGTATGCATGATGCACTTTCTAGATGTAATAATTTATTATTGCACATTATTATCAGGTTTAGATGCTGGCCATTTCATATATGGTGTGTGAAGTTACAGTTGGCATCAGTATGTGTATTTTATAATGTCTGTCATAAATAAAACTCTGATGATGATGATGAGGATTTTATGATTCGTACATCCATTGACTGCATTATCTTACAGGTACAGATAAAGTTCCTTAAAAAGCATTAATTGATAAGTATGAAATGTACTTTTATGCATTAATTTCAAAAAGTGAAGACTATGTTTTAGTTTTTGTTACCATTTGTAATAGACATGTGCAGATATGCGCTGTGATGACAAATTATTATTTGTCCATATTTGTAATAAAAATTTATCATTCTAGGCCTGGAAAACTTCACAATTTCCTGTTTTAAGCATAACAATCAGGGTGACGGCTCTTCCCTATTTGGAGCATGTTCGACATGGGTTTTTCTGTGCATGTGTAGGGAACAGGAGACTTCTTGCCGGACACACAGCAGGGGAACAGCTGGCGTTACTGAACCCCACTAACACTATAGCTTGTGTATTGGTCTGTGGACACGACACTTCTGAGCAGCAACTGGCAGTGTTGTAGACCAGGGAGTAGAGTTCAGGTGGTAGAAAGATGAACATAACAGGAGACATGGATAACGTTGCGAACCAGTTATTTAATCTGAAAACGGACAGACAAATTCTGGCGAGATCCATGCCTTGTTCATTTTCAGAAAAGTAAGCCGGTCTACATTAACGGAGGATAGTCGCATGCGACGGTCTGTTAGTACACCACCTGCAGCACTAAAGATGCGCTCCGATAATACACTGGCAGCAGGGCAAGCCAGACCTCCAATGCATACTGGCTAAGCTCTGGCCATGTATCCAGCTTAGAGACCCAAAACTGGAATGGGGAAGAGCCATCTGGGAGTACACTGAGAGGGAAAGACATGTAGTCTGCACCATCTTACGGAAACATTGCCTCCTGCTGACTGGAGCCGTCTCGGATGGTGTAGACATTTGTGGCGCTGCCACAAAACTTCGCCACATTTGGAACATACTGGTCTTGCCCTGTGCAGAGGCGCTGCTTGTGCTCCCTCTTGTTGCAGAGCTGTCTCCACTGCCTCGACACACAGAGCTGCTTTGTAAAGCAGTAGCAGCAGCAGTGCTCTCGGCTGGAATGGAGAACATTATGGATTGCACCAGTGTGTCTTGGTACTCCCGCATTTTACGCTCCCGGTTCAACGGTGTGATGAGGTTTTGTAAGTTGTCCCGGTAGCGAGGGTCTAGGAGGGTGTACACCCAATAATCAGACGTGGTGAGAATGTGGGCGATGCGGCTGTCGTTTCTCAGGCACTGCAGCATGAAATCAACCATGTGCTGCAGACTCCCAACTGGCCTGCTCTGCATCACCCCACCCTCGCTCTACATACTGACTAGAGCGTTGTGTACCTCCCTCTGGAGCGATGTCTTCCTCCTCCATTGACTCCTCCTCATCCTCCTCACAAAGTGAGCCCTGCCCAGCCCTTTGTGAGGAACCACGTTGCGCTGACTGTCCAGAATGTGATGGAATTTGTGACTCCTCATCCTCCACCTCTTCCAAAACCTCATCCCTTATTGCTTGCAGTGTTTTTTGAAGCAGGCAGATAAGGGGGACAGTCAGGCTGACTAGTGCATCATCTGCACTCACCATCCGCGTTGACTCATCAAACGCACGCAAAACGTGGCAGATGTCCTTCATAGAGGCCCACTCAGTAGTGGTGAAGTGTGAACGGCGCAAATTGCGAGTTGATTGCGCCTGATGCAGCTGATACTCCATTACTGCTGGCTGCTGCTCACACAACCGCTCCAACATATGTAACGTGGAATTCTACCTGGTGGGTACGTCACATATGATGCGATGTTCAGGAAGGCGAAATCTGCGTTGCAGAGCTGCAATGCGCGATCTGGCCATGCTGGAACGTCGCAAGTGAGCGCACTCTAGGCGGACCTTGTGCAGCAGTGCATCAAGATCCGGATAGTCCCTCAAAAAACTCTGCATGACCAAGTTGAGCACATATGCCAGACATGGTATGTGAGTGAGGTTGCCAAGGCCCAGAGCTGCCACCAGATTTCGGCCATTGTCACACACTACCAAGCCTGGCTGGAGATTCGCTGGCAAAAACCACACGTCGCTCTCCTGCTTGATGGCATTCCAGAGCTCCTGCGCTGTGTGGCTTCGATTCCCCATGGAAATTAATTTCAGGACGGCCTGTTGACGTTTGGCCACGGCTGTGCTCATATCGGTCGCATCAGGTAAGCGTTCACGGGTCCATGTGGAGGTAGACCGTGACGGCTCCTGCAGCGATGATTCTGAGGAACTGGAGTAGGAGGAGGAGTCAATGTGGACAGACTTGATTCCTGCAATCCTTGGAGTTGGCAGAACACGTACAGCGCCACTCGCAAGATCTGTACCCGGCTCCACAACATTGACCCAATGGGCAGTGAGGTAAAGGTATCGTCCCTGGCCATGGGTACTGGTCCACGCATCGGTGGTCAGGTGGACCTTGCTACTGACGGCGTTTAGTAGCGCATGTTTAATTTTTCCCTCAACATGCTTTTGCAGACCAGGGACGGCTTGCCTGCTGAAATAAAATCGGCTGGGCACATTGTATTGTGGGACTACCAATGCCATTAAGTTACGGAAACTGTCAGTCTCCACCAGCCTGAATGACAGTATTTCAAGGGACAGGAGTTTTGCAATGCCAGCATTCAGAGCCTGTGCTCGTGGATGGTTTGCCGAGTATGGCCGTCTTTTATCCCATGCCTGTGCTACCGATGGCTGTTTTGTGGCCTGGGAGTGTGAGGATGACAGGGAACTTGCAGCTGTGGGTGGAATAACACTGGGTCTCTGGACAACAGTGACAGAGGTTCTTCCATGGCGATCCTGTGAGGAAGCCGAACCAGCTGTGTGTGAGCTGGAGGAAGAGGCTCCAACACGAGCTGAAGATGTAGGTGCTGCTGTAGGTTGGCCTACATCTCCAGTGTGTCTTTGTAACTCAACCACGTGCTTTGACCGCACATGTTTCCACATATTTGTGGTATTAAGGTTACTGACACTTTTACCTCTTTTTACTTTTTGATTACACAGCTTGCATTTGACATAGCAAATATCATCTGCAAGTGTGTCAAAAAAGGACCACGCAGTGCAAGTCCTGGGAGCGCCCGTTTTGGCTGTTGGAAGAGAACTGCTATGAACGGGTGCCAAACTGGAGGCTACAGGCAACCGAGTCTGCAGCCTACCTCTCCCTACTGTTTGGACCGTTGGGGCAATCTCTTCCTCAGAGCTGCTACCACCACCTTCCTGTTCCTCACGCCATGTTGGGTCTTGGACCTCATCATCTCCACTACCCTCTTCCAACACCTGCTGCTGTTGGGTGGTCTGGCCAGCACCATGCTCAACAGAAACTGGCACCTGAGTCTCATCATCATCAGATGCGTTCTGCGGTGTGCTGACCATCGGCACTGGCTCACCCGCCTCTTCACATTCAGAGAGACACAGCTGTTGCGCATCACTGCATACTGCCTCTTCTTCACATTCCAGAATGCTGCTTGGCTGGGCCCCTGTTTGCAAGCCAACAGATTCTGAGAACAGAAGCAGAGACTCAGCTGGCTCCAGTTCAGAACTCTCTGACTGCCTGGGCAATTTGGCAGGCGGTGAAGAGACAGATGGTTGTTCAACAGTGCTGTGGTCCTGAGAGGAGGTGGAAGCAATTGAAGTCGATGCATTGGCTGCCATCCAACCAACAACGGCTTCAATTTGTTCTTCCCGCAGCAGGGGGGTACGCTGAGCTCCTACAAAAGTGCGCATAAAGGAACGCTCACGGGGAAAACTGTTGGAAGCTGTGTCACTGGGTGCGGCAGCAGCCACAGAATCCCCACGTCCTCTCCCTGCTGAAACTCCACGGCCACGACCACGTGCCTTACTCCCTGCCTTCTTCATCTTGGTAGATTGATAAAGAAAGTCAGAAAAGTTATAAGGCCTAAGTGTGGTTATTCCTCAGAGACTGCAGTGAACACTGCAGACAACTGTTTAGTAGCTGTGAAAGGCCCCTTTGTGTACTTCTATAGTGTTTGCAACCAATGTATTGTATACGGATGGAAGCGCGTCACACTAATGGATTAGATTTTTTTCAAATATAATGGAGCAGCACCAATTAGAGAAAAATGTGAAGGATGAGGCAGTGACACACGCTCAGCAGACTACAACCAGCAGTGGTTGAAGAACTAACTGGAGCGTGATCTGCACTCAAAAAATCAAAACCTCACCGACTGCAGTGAACACTGAAACACAACTGTTCACTATCTGTGAAAGGCTCCTTTCTGTACTTCTATAGTGTTTGCAACCAATGTATTGTATACGGATGGAAGCGCGTCACACTAATAGATTAGATTTTTTTCAAATATAATGGAGCAGCACCAATTAGAGAAAAATGTGAAGGATGAGACAGTGACACACGCTCAGCAGACTACAACCAGCAGTGGTTGAAGAACTAACTGGAGCGTGATCTGCACTCAAAAAATCAAAACCTCACAGACTGCAGTGAACACTGAAACACAACTGTACACTATCTGTGAAAGGCTCCTTTCTGTACTTCTATAGTGTTTGCAACCAATGTATTGTATACGGATGGAAGCGCGTCACACTAATAGATTAGATTTTTTTCAAATATAATGGAGCAGCACCAATTAGAGAAAAATGTGAAGGATGAGGCAGTGACACACGCTCAGCAGACTACAACCAGCAGTGGTTGAAGAACTAACTGGAGCGTGATCTGCACTCAAAAAATCAAAACCTCACAGACTGCAGTGAACACTGAAACACAACTGTACACTATCTGTGAAAGGCTCCTTTCTGTACTTCTATAGTGTTTGCAACCAATGTATTGTATACGGATGGAAGCGCGTCACACTAATAGATTAGATTTTTTTCAAATATAATGGAGCAGCACCAATTAGAGAAAAATGTGAAGGATGAGGCAGTGACACACGCTCAGCAGACTACAACCAGCAGTGGTTGAAGAACTAACTGGAGCGTGATCTGCACTCAAAAAATCAAAACCTCACAGACTGCAGTGAACACTGAAACACAACTGTTCACTATCTGTGAAAGGCTCCTTTCTGTACTTCTATAGTGTTTGCAACCAATGTATTGTATACGGATGGAAGCGCGTCACACTAATAGATTAGATTTTTTTCAAATATAATGGAGCAGCACCAATTAGAGAAAAATGTGAAGGATGAGGCAGTGACACACGCTCAGCAGACTACAACCAGCAGTGGTTGAAGAACTAACTGGAGCGTGATCTGCACTCAAAAAATCAAAACCTCACAGACTGCAGTGAACACTGAAACACAACTGTTCACTATCTGTGAAAGGCTCCTTTCTGTACTTCTATAGTGTTTGCAACCAATGTATTGTATACGGATGGAAGCGCGTCACACTAATAGATTAGATTTTTTTCAAATATAATGGAGCAGCACCAATTAGAGAAAAATGTGAAGGATGAGGCAGTGACACACGCTCAGCAGACTACAACCAGCAGTGGTTGAAGAACTAACTGGAGCGTGATCTGCACTCAAAAAATCAAAACCTCACAGACTGCAGTGAACACTGAAACACAACTGTTCACTATCTGTGAAAGGCTCCTTTCTGTACTTCTATATGTTTGCAACCAATGTATTGTATACGGATGGAAGCGCGTCACACTAATAGATTAGATTTTTTTCAAATATAATGGAGCAGCACCAATTAGAGAAAAATGTGAAGGATGAGGCAGTGACACACGCTCAGCAGACTACAACCAGCAGTGGTTGAAGAACTAACTGGAGCGTGATCTGCACTCAAAAAATCAAAACCTCACAGACTGCAGTGAACACTGAAACACAACTGTACACTATCTGTGAAACGCTCCTTTCTGTACTTCTATAGTGTTTGCAACCAATGTATTGTATACGGATGGAAGCGCGTCACACTAATAGATTAGATTTTTTTCAAATATAATGGAGCAGCACCAATTAGAGAAAAATGTGAAGGATGAGGCAGTGACACACGCTCAGCAGACTACAACCAGCAGTGGTTGAAGAACTAACTGGAGCGTGATCTGCACTCAAAAAATCAAAACCTCACAGACTGCAGTGAACACTGAAACACAACTGTACACTATCTGTGAAAGGCTCCTTTCTGTACTTCTATAGTGTTTGCAACCAATGTATTGTATACGGATGGAAGCGCGTCACACTAATAGATTAGATTTTTTTCAAATATAATGGAGCAGCACCAATTAGAGAAAAATGTGAAGGATGAGGCAGTGACACACGCTCAGCAGACTACAACCAGCAGTGGTTGAAGACCTAACTGGAGCGTGATCTGCACTCAAAAAATCAAAACCTCACAGACTGCAGTGAACACTGAAACACAACTGTTCACTATCTGTGAAAGGCTCCTTTCTGTACTTCTATAGTGTTTGCAACCAATGTATTGTATACGGATGGAAGCGCGTCACACTAATAGATTAGATTTTTTTCAAATATAATGGAGCTGCACCAATTCCACAAAATAAAATAAAAAAAAGAGTCAGTGAGTGACACATGCAGATGCCTACAAACAGCGGTGGATGCAGAGCAAAAAGCAGCGTCACCTGCACTCTCACACACACCTTGCACAGAGCTGTTAAAACAACACTGCAAGGCAAAAGGAAGCTTTACACAGCGGTTGGTGCTAGCCTGCCTACAGCACAGTACACTAAATCGCAATCTCTAACTGTCCCTCAGAGTCAGCACAGCAGCGTTCTGTCCCTAACTGAGTTCACAGCACAGTGACGCTAAAATGGCGGCGGCGCCTTTTATAGTGCATTCTGACATCATTTCAGCAGCCAATCACAGCCATGCCATTAGTTAAGATGACCGCAGCATTACAGGATGTGCCCACACTTCATAAGATTCCTCATTGGCTGACTAAAATCACATTGCCTCTCAAAGAATTATGGAACTTCCGATTCCGGTATACGATATAGGAAAAATATCGGAACTAAGTATCGGAATTCCGATACAGCGAATATCGGCCGATACCCGATACTTGCGGTATCGGAATGCTCAACACTACTCTCAAGTCTAAATATTTTTCTATCTACTGGCTAGCACGGTACAAAGATATACATGTTTACTGCATATTTCTTTGTACATTAATGAGAAAAAAAAATGAACTTTTTTGAATTTACCAAGTGGCTGCAATGAAACAAAGAGTGAAAAATTTAAAGGGGTCTGAATACTTTCCATGCCGTGTATATATTTATATTATATATACACACACACACCACACACACACACACACATATACACACACGGCATTTGTTTTTTGGAGCATTGCTTCCACACTTGCTTAGACCTTTTGCACAATACAGTTCATATACACTGCTCAAAAAAATAAAGGGAACACTTAAACAACAGAATATAACTCCAAGTGGATCAAACTTCTGTGAAATCAAACTGTCCACTTAGGAAGCATCACTGATTAACAATCAATTTCACATGCTGCTGAGCAAATGGAATGGACAACACAACAGATGGAAACTATTGGCAATTATCAAGACACACTCAATAAAGGAGTGGTTCTGCAGATGGGGACCACAGACCACATCTCAGTACCAATGCTTTCTGGCTGATGTTTTGGTCACTTTTGAATGTTGGTTGTGCTTTCAAACTCGTGGTAGCATGAGACAGACTCTACAACCCACACAAGTGGCTCAGGTAGTGCAGCTCATCCAGGATGGCACATCAATGCGAGCTGTGGCAAGAAGGTTTGCTGTGTCTCTCAGATTAGTGTCCAGAGGCTTGAGGCGCTACCAGGAGACAGGCCAGTAAACCAGGAGACAGTGGAGGGGGCCGTAGGAGGGCAACAACCCAGCAGCGGGACCGCTGCCTCTGCCTTTGTGCAAGGAGGAACTGGAGGAGCACTGCCAGAGCCCTGCAAAATGACCTCCAGCAGGCCAAAAATGTGCATGTGTCTGCACAAACGGTTAGAAACCGATTCGATGAGGATGGTCCAGGAGTTGGCAGATGCTGTAGTACAGGTCTGGGAGGAGATCCCTCAGGAGACCATCCGCCGCCTCATCAGGAGCATATTATTCCACATATTTTTTTGCTAGAGACTACTTGCAAAAAAATAATTTGAAGTGGCACAAACATTAGTTAATAAATTTTTTTTTTTATTAATCCTAAATTTAAAAACAGAAAATTCACTATTACAGGAAATAATACAAAAAATGGAAGTTTAATAGGAGTCACAAAAAGGCTTTGGAACAACAGTACCTAGTGGGAATAGCTGTCAAGATACAACTTGTGCTTGTTTTTTATTTTTTATTGTTATTGAAGAAGATTCTCCTTTCATGAAATAAAGTGCCAAGTGCTATATATATATATATATATATATATATATATATATATATATATATATATATATAAAAGTTTCTTGTTCCGAAAAGAGACAGACTGATGTAATCAAAGGAGAAAGGAAATCAAAGGAAAAATATTCCCTATTATAATAAAGTGCCAAGTGCTATTTTTGTCATGTTTGTTATTATTACTTAGTTCATTATTACTGTTTAGTTAGATGTGTTCTTATGACTACTTTCTTACTATTTTGGCTAATGTGGATACATTTATGAACTAGTTGTGGCCGATCATTATTTATATTGCAATTATTTATTTATGAACACCTACTCTTGTAAATTGCATGCAATTTTGATTATACTATATGCCACATGTGTTAAGTCAAGTTTATTGATATTTATAGTCCTATGTACATAATTATTTGTAGGCCATGATCATGGTTTGATGATCGAAATGTTGATTTGAATAGGGACTTTTGCTGCACTGAAAATATGTTTTTTCACTTGCATTTCTTCGGTGCCATGGTGCTTTATATTATTTTACATGGTGTATGCACTGTGACATGAAACTGTCTAACACAATAACACCTTCCATGCAGAGTTTGGCTGTTCCTCACCCAGTTTTAAAGCCCCACAGAGACTTTTTTTGATCCCTTTGTTAGTGATCATTAAAGATGAGCAAACGTGTTCGGATAAACGTTCATCAATCTCAAATTTGGCGCGAACGTAGCTCATTTTGATTCGTGTTCGGATTCCCAAGCATTTCCTCAAAATCAGCTAAATTCGAGTGCAGTTCAGTAAATGATCACATTTCCACTAATGCTTTATAAAGTGGTGCTTTATGCTGAGCAGGGGGGGACATGTTTTATGAGGAGAGGAGGTGGGTGTAGGTCAGAGGAGCAGTGGAGTGTAATTTTTTTTTACTTACTTAATGTGTGTACAGTCCGGCAGCCAATCAGGGTGTAGAAACCATCCACAATGTCCAGACACTAGGGCTTCTGTCATTGTCCCTCTCCATATAAAAAGCAGACATGTTGTTTTGCTGGCGCCATTTTAAAAGTGTAACAGTGCAGAGAATCTGTTCCTGCTGCAAGTTGTCATATAGTTTGATAGGATCCTGTGTGAAATATACCTTCCAGCATGTAACTAGTTTGTGCTAATAGTGTTGTGCAGGCAGGAGGTCACATTTCCTAATCAAAATCATTTGGAATAATATTGAGGTTCAGGCACCAGGCCCCATTTCCTAATCAAAATCAATTGGGCTAATATTGGTGGTGCAGGTAGGAATTCACATTTCCAAATCAAAATCATTTGGGCTAATACTGTCTTGCAGTCAGGAGGTCACATTTCCTAATCAAAATCATTTGGGCTAATATTGGGGTGCAGGCACCAGACCCCATTTCCTAATCAAAATTATTTGGGCTAATATTGGGGTGAAGGCACGAGTATACATTTCCTAATCAAAATCGTTTGGGCTAATATTGTTGAAAAGCACATTATCTCAGCAAATAAATACTGATTGTTAATTTAGTTACAGGTGACTGACAGATCTGGGACTAGGATTGTGAAACAGCTGGTTAAAAGATGGGAAGGGTACATCTAACATGTGTCTGAAAAACAACGTCACGATGAAGGGAGAATAGGCTTGGTGTTCAATGTGTATGTGGCTTAGATGGTAATGTTACTGAAAGCTCTACTGAACAAACAACGTCACATCCTATCCAAAGACAATTGACAACATCTGTTACTGGTCAGGCTACTACACTTCCTTTCTTTGGAAGCCGCACAGCAGTAGGCCTTGTAGACGAGGGACAGATGGAAACTATTGGCAATTATCAAGACACACTCAATAAAGGAGTGGTTCTGCAGATGGGGACCACAGACCACACCTCAGTACCAATGCTTTCTGGCTGATGTTTTGGTCACTTTTGAATGTTGGTTGTGCTTTCAAACTCGTGGTAGCATGAGATGGACTCTACAACCCACACTAGTGGCTCAGGTAGTGCAGCTCATCCAGGATGGCACATCAATGCGAGCTGTGGCAAGAAGGTTTGCTGTGTCTCTCAGAGTAGTGTCCAGAGGCTTGAGGCGCTACCAGGAGACAGGCCAGTACACCAGGAGACGTGGAGGGGGCCGTAGGAGGGCAACAACCCAGCAGCGGGACCGCTGCCTCTGCCTTTGTGCAAGGAGGAACTGGAGGAGCACTGCCAGAGCCCTGCAAAATGACCTCCAGCAGGCCAAAAATGTGCATGTGTCTGCACAAACGGTTAGAAACCGATTCGATGAGGATGGTCCAGGAGTTGGCAGATGCTGTAGTACAGGTCTGGGAGGAGATCCCTCAGGAGACCATCCGCCGCCTCATCAGGAGCATATTATTCCACATATTTTTTTACTAGAGACTACTTGCAAAAAAATAATTTGAAGTGACACAAACATTAGTTAATAAAAAATTTTTTTTATTAATCCTAAATTTAAAAACAGAAAATTCACTATTTTACAGGAAATAATACAAAAATGGAAGTTTAATAGGAGTCACAAAAAGGCTTTGGAACAACAGTACCTAGTGGGAATAGCTGTCAAGATACAACTTGTGCTTGTTTTTTATTTTTTACTGTTATTGAAGAAGATTCTCCTTTCATGAAATAAAGTGCCAAGTGCTATATATATATATTATATATATATTTATATATATATATATATATATAAAAAGTTTCTTGTTCCGAAAAGAGACAGACTGATGTAATCAAAGGAGAAAGGAAATCAAAGAAAAAATATTCCCTATTATAATAAAGTGCCGAGTGTTATTTTTGTCATGTTTGTTATTATTACTTAGTTCATTATTACTGTTTAGTCAGATGTGTTCTTATGACTACTTTCTTACTATTTTGGCTAATGTGGATACATTTATGAACTAGTTGTGGCCGATCATTATTTATATTGCAATTATTTATTTATGAACACCTACTCTTGTAAATTGCATGCAATTTTGATTATACTATATGCCACATGTGTTAAGTCAAGTTTATTGATATTTATAGTCCTATGTATATAATTATTTTTGGCCATGATCATGGTTTGATGATCGAAATGTTGATTTGAATAGGGACTTTTGCTGCATTGAAAATATGTTTTTTCACTTGCATTTCTTCGGTGCCATGGTGCTTTATATTATTTTACATGGTGTATGCACTGTGACATGAAACTGTCTAACACAATAATACCTTCCATGCAGAGTTTGGCTGTTCCTCACCCAGTTTTAAAGCCCACAGAGACTTTTTTTGATCCCTTTGTTAGTGATCATTAAAGATGAGCAAACGTGTTCGGATAAACGTTCATCAATCTCAAATTTGGCACGAATGTAGCTCATTTTGATTCGTGTTCGGATTCCCAAGCATTTTTCCTCAAAATCAGCTAAATTCGAGGGCAGTTCAGTAAATGATCACATTTCCACTAATGCTTTATAAAGTGGTGCTTTATGCTGAGCAGGGGTGGACATGTTTTATGAGGAGAGGAGGTGGGTGTAGGTCAGAGGAGCAGTGGAGTGTAATTTTTTTTTACTTACTTAATGTGTGTACAGTCCGGCAGCCAATCAGGGTGTAGAAACCATCCACAATGTCCAGACACTAGGGCTTCTGTCATTGTCCCTCTCCATATAAAAAGCAGACATGTTGTTTTGCTGGTGCCATTTTAAAAGTGTAACAGTGCAGAGAAACTGTTCCTGCTGCAAGTTGTCATATAGTTTGATAGGATCCTGTGTGAAATATACCTTCCAGCATGTAACTAGTTTGTGCTAATAGTGTTGTGCAGGCAGGAGGTCACATTTCCTAATCAAAATCATTTGGAATAATATTGAGGTTCAGGCACCAGGCCCCATTTCCTAATCAAAATCAATTGGGCTAATATTGGTGGTGCAGGTAGGAATTCACATTTCCAAATCAAAATCATTTGGGCTAATACTGTCTTGCAGTCAGGAGGTCACATTTCCTAATCAAAATCATTTGGGCTAATATTGGGGTGCAGGCACCAGACCCCATTTCCTAATCAAAATTATTTGGGCTAATATTGGGGTGAAGGCACGAGTATACATTTCCTAATCAAAATTGTTTGGGCTAATATTGTTGAAAAGCACATTATCTCAGCAAATAAATACTGATTGTTAATTTAGTTACAGGTGACTGACAGATCTGGGGCTAGGATTGTGAAACAGCTGGTTAAAAGACGGGAAGGGTACATCTAACATGTGTCTGAAAAACAACGTCACGGTGAAGGGAGAATAGGCTTGGTGTTCGATGTGTACGTGGCTTAGATGGTAATGTTACTGAAAGCTCTACTGAACAAACAACATCACATCCTATCCAAAGACAATTGACAACATCTGTTACTGGTCAGGCTACTACACTTCCTTTCTTTGGTAGCCGCACAGCAGTAGGCCTTGTAGATGAGGGTCAGAAGGAGCATGTGATCCAGTGGATGGCAAGTGCTGCATCAAGTGGCCTCTCCTATTCTTCCTTCACCTTAACATCACACACAGTACAGTCCTCAGAGGTGGCACCCCAATCACCCTTGTTCTCCCACAAGTCACAACTCTCCAACCGTCACACTGACTGTGGTGAACCACAGATGGGCGAGTCTGCAGAGCTGTTCACATATTTTATTCCATGGGCATCAGAGATCTGCTCCAAAGATTCACAGAATTCAGAGGAGGAAAGCATCTGCACCAATATTCAAAATATTTTCTTTTTGGATGTGTGGCTGGATAAAATAGGGTCCAAACAGATTCCAGACCCTTGTCACCAGACATTAACCCCTGGGGGTGGAGGTGATCCTGATGAGACTCAGATACCTGACGCTCAAGCAGACTGTACTGTGCTGTTAGGGCAGGAAGAAGAGGAGGGTGACTCTCAGGGCGAGGAGTGGGAAAACAGAGAAGATGATGATGAGGTTGTAGATCCCACTTGGTGTGAACCCAGAGGCACGCAGCCGAGTAGCTCAGCAAAGGAGGTGGAGGATGAAGATGTGGTGGTTACGTTGCGGCTTGCCGAACAGACATGGAGTGATGCAACCACGACAAGCGCTGGATCCTCAGCCACCACTCTGGCTGTAGCCAGCAGCGGTCAAGAGTCTGCAGTTCACTGGGGTGGCAAGGGTTGCCTAGCCTAGGCCTTTTTTGAGACTGCAAGGGATGACCCAACTCATTTTATCTTTGCAAAAAAGGACTCAGTAGAGGCAAACATTGCAATAATTTGACTACTACATGCATGAACTGGCACATGTGCGATCAACATGTGTTACTCTGGGAAGCTCACTGAGCAAAAATGTGAACTAGAGGGTCTCACCAACAAGTGACCATTAGTGTTGAGCGATACGATACTGCAAATATCGGATATCGGCCGATATTAGCTGTATCGGTCTTTCGATAATTCGTTTCGATATTTTCGTCTTATCGAATACCGGAATCGGATTTTGTCACTGTCACTGTCTGTGTCCGTCGGTCGGGTCTGTCACTGTCAGTGTCCGTCAGTCGGGTCTGTCAGGAGTCAGCGGCACTTACCTGGCAGAAGATCTCCGGCGGTCACGGCCTGGACTGCTTCATGGCCGCCATCCTCTTCTCCCCGGCGGTCACATGCAGTTTCTCGCGATAACTGCAGTGACTGCTGGGTAATCCCGGCCGTAAAGCAGTCAGTCCGATGACGTCACCGCCGGGGAAGCAGGTAATCAGCTGTGCTGCGCCGGATGACAGGCTCTGCCTGTCATTGCGATGTAGCAGAGCTGGATCGTCGTGGGACTGTCGTTACTATGGACTGCGTCGGACAGGTGGTATACTGTTGTTTTTTTTTTTTCTTTTTTTACAGGAGATCGATGGCGTTGCAGGAATGAGAGTACAATAAAAGAAATGAAAACTGTGTTGTCTCTTTTATTTCATTAAAATACTTTTTTCTTGCTTTGTCTTTTTTTATGCATTTAATAACTTTGGGATTAATAATGGATCGGTGTCTTATTGACGCCTCTCCATTATTAACCGGGCTTATTGTCACCGTGCAATCAACGGTGACATTAACCCCTTATTACCCCGCTTGCCACCGCTACAGGGCAAGTGGGAAGAGCCGGGTAAAGTGCCACAATTGGCACATCTTTTGATGCGCCAAATGTGGGGCTGCTGTAGCCTGGTATTATCAGGCTGTTGAGGGCCAAAATCCATGGGCCTTGACAGTCTTTTAATACCAGGCCGCAGCAGTCTGCATTTTACTTGGCTGGTTAACAAAAATAGGGGGACCCCTACGCCGTTTTTTTTTCGAGGGGATCCCCTATTTTTGTTAACCAGCCAAGCTAAGCAGACTGCTGTGGCCTGGTATTATCAGGCTTGCAAGGTCCATGGATATTGGATCCTTACCAGCCTGAAAAACCAGGCCTCAGCGGTCTGCTTCATCTGGCTGGTTAACAAAAATAGGGGGGACCCCACGCCAATTTTTTTTGAGGGGATCCCCTATTTTTGTTAATCAGCCAAGATATGCAGACTGCTGTGGCCTGGTATTATCAGGCTGGCAAGGTCCATGGATCTTGGCTCCTTAACAGCCTGAAAATCCAGGCCTCAGCGGTCTGCTTCATCTGGCTGGTTAACAAAAATAGGGGGGACCCCACGCCAATTTTTTTCGACGGGATCCCCTATTTTTGTTAACCAGTTCCCTCTGACGTCACTGATTGTGTCCCTGGCTGACCTGAAGTGAAAGTGGAAAGCAATCAATTAAGCTTTCCACTTCCTCTCCTGTCAGCCAGGAGAGGAACTCATTCATTTGGGGGTTTACTGTGAGGCTGCAGCATTAGCTGCGGTCCCTGCAGTAAACATTAACCCTTTCTGAAGGATTACACCGTGGGACCTGACTGTACATCGGATTGGTAAGAATAATTTTGCTTTATTATTTTATTTTTATTACAGGAAATGATTTTAGCAGGAAAATAAAATATGGTCAAAAACTGTGTGATTATTTCATTAAACTTCTTTTTTATTAAAGTGTGTGTGTTTGATATTTCTTTCATACAATAGGATTAATAATTGATAGTTGTCTAATTGACAGCTCTCAATTATTAACCTGGCTTAAAGTGACCTTTCAATTGCAAGGTCATTTTAACCCCTTATTAACCCATTCGCCACCGCTACAGGGCAATGGGAATAGACGGGCAAAGTGCCAGAAAGGGCAAATCTAATTAGAGATTTGCCCTTTCTGGGGTGTCTGGGGGCAGATGTTAGTAGCCAGGGGGGGGGCAAAAATAATGGTCCCTCTCTGGGCTATTATTATCTGCCCCCACTCACTGGCTTTGTCTGTCTGGTTGCGAAAATAGGGCGGGAGCCCACGCATTTTTTTTCAGCAATTTTACACCTCATATATATATATACATGTCATTAAATTTGTGACACATATATATTTATATTTATAGTTCATACACTTCTACATAGTATAATAGCCGCTAATTCAATTGCAGGCTTTTGTGAAAATGCAGAACCCGACATGAAATGACACTTGGTTTACATAGAGTTAACCATGTCTTTTCATGTAGTTTGATATCTGATTTGCACAAACAATTACATGAGTGTGTGCAAAATTTCACACCTGTAGGGGTTAATTAAAGGTGTAAATTCGTAGCAAAAAAGTCCGTTTTTTTTACAACGAATTTACACCTTTAATTAACCCCTACAGGTGTGAAATTTTGCACACATAGACTGATGTAATTGTTTGTGCAAATAAGATTGCAAACGACATGAAAAGACATGGTTAACCCTATGTACACCAAGTGTCATTTCATGTCGGGTGCTTCTGTCTTTTCACAGAAGCCGGCTTTACCCGGCAATTGAATCAGAGGATATTTTACTATGTAGAAGTGTATAAACTATACATATATGTATATATATATATGTCACAATGACATGTATATATATATATATATATATATATATATATATGTATTCTATGTGTGTATATTTAGTGTTTACAAGGAAATAAAGTTTTTTTTTAGTTGCGATATTTTGTTCCCATAGACTTACATTGGACTTCCGGTATCGTAATCGGATATCGACGATATTTAGTGATATCGGCGATACCATTTCGATACGATATTTTTAGATATCGAGCAGTATCGCTCAACACTAGTGACCATCCCATCAATCAAATCTGCTGCTACTTCCTCCTCCATCACCTTGGCAAGCAGGTTTCTGGCCATAGAACTTCCACTTGATTACGCCCTACAGTCGAGGTGAGTAAGAGCCCGTCAGTTGTTATGGAAGTGGAGATACCTGCTGTTTTTGTTTCACCGAGCACATCGCATCTTTGTCAATTCACTGGAACATCTCTGCCTGCACTGTACTCACAGTCCAGCAGTTTGTTGTGTTTACCCTACTCCACCCTCTCTCAGGACAGCAGCCAGCCATCAGTCCTGCAATTCTGGCCACATAAAAGAAGTTTACTTCTACACAAGCCTTAGCTAAGAGCTTGAACTCCACCATCTCCAAATCTGTTGGCCACAGAAATGCTGCCTTTCCACCTGATGGATACATCAGTTTTTTTTAAAGCTGATGACCGTCGTAGTCCCCCAGTATCAGTTGCCCAGTTGCCATTACTTCTCTAACAAAGCTGTGCCTGCGCTACACCAGCATGTCACAGACAACATCACCTGTTCCTTGAAAAAAATCTATGTCTGCCAGGGTGCATTTCACTTTTGATACCTGGACTAGCAAACCTGAGCAGGGGCGTTACATCTAGACACATCTGACTCATTAAATCTGACTGCCCACTGGGTGACTCTGGTGGCTGTAGGGGCAAGTGAATAAGGTGGTGAGCACAGCACCAGGAGTACAAAATAAATCCTGTGACTAGGGATACAAATTGGAAATATATACGGTGATAGTCTTCTATAACTATATGAAACCAGACAATATATAAATATTAACTGGTATTCAGACAGAGGGAAGACCTATGTATGATGAAGAAAAAATGCATATAAGTGCTAGCAATTCAAACATATTATATCGCCTAGCGGAGATATTGCATAGATTCAAATAGAATATTGTAAACACCATATAATCAGTAGGATCAAACTGTCCTCATCACTCAAAAAAATAGTAGGTCCCATAAGGGTAGCAAAGCAAATGAATATATGATAGATGTTACCTGATGTTGGGTGGGACAAACCTCAATGCGCGTTTTGCGTGAGCTTATTTTGGAGGGCATTCTTTGCAAAGCTATCTTGGGCTCCATTACTGTGTGCCTGGAAGACGTGATTCCTACACCAGATGTGCTGCAAAACAACCATGCGTTAATCTGCCACCTCCAGACGGAGCTGCTGCAGTTTTTTCCGTCAGAGCAGTAATAGGATCCATAATGGATCAGAAAATGGTTATGGCCAAAGCTAATGTCATGACCCAGCAGTCAGTTGACCCAGGACCAGTGGCTACTTCCCTGTCCCTACCACTATGTGGTGCACTAGCTTGTCCTATTCACTTGCCCTCTTCCCCAGGATATTTTTGAAGGTGAGGATTCCGGGGCCATTGCCCTTGTCTTATCTCCTGAATCAGCCCTCAGTCTCTTCTCTTCCCCATCCAGGGAAGGGAGGCACTACTGTGTACCGCAGTACGCCAACCCGACGAACAAGACAACACAAACAAGGGTAAACTGAAAACACCAAGCATACAAATATTCATTCATATATAACAGAGGAATGCATTGGTGAGTGGAGAATGGGGGAATAACCAAAGTAAGAGGAGAGAAGGGAATTATCACACTAACAAACCACGCCACAGTCACAGATAACTCCTCCAAAACTCCTCAAATAAACATCTCTCCTCCAAGCCATGCAGCAAAAGCTAGCTCTGACATGGGTTTGAATCAGGACCCAAATTATAAAGGGGATGGAAGGAAGTCACTAACTGAGCTCAGGTGAGAGCGCATGCTCCCAGAGTTTCCAACATGGTCGATTAACCCTTGTCCTGCCAAAAGAAATGAGCACCATTTAAAAAGAAGGAGAAGTGCTTCTTTTCAGTGCAGCAGTAGGAGCAATCAGACACTGTGGTCTTCTGGCTCTTCTATGTTGCGGCAATCCCGTGACAGCAGCAGTGTAAGTGACATAAGCAATTTCTGAGAGTCGTTTCACACTTTTCTTTTACACCGGCCCATGCACCAGCAGAACAGAGTACAAGTCTGACACACTGTGACTTGTGAGCGACTGGTGAGGATGGTGCAGGAGGATCTCAAGCTCAATATCAATGTCATCAGGGAGAATTTGGACCCTTTTACATTTTATCTTTCAAACATTGAAGAGTGGCTTGAGCTCGCCTGTCACTTGGAGGCTTTGTCATGCTCGGCAGCCATCGCTCCTCATTTGTACTCTGGGTCAATTGATGATACGTCTCCTGGTGTCTGCCCCTAATTTGAGCTGTTTGTGATGTTTTTCGCCCCCTCTTAAGGTGTTGTCTGAGTGTTTGGTTTAGCCTCGCCATTGAATTCAATGGGATCCGGGTATGTTCAGCGAACCATTTGGTGAACATGTTCAGCGAACATCGAGATGTTCGCTGAATCGAACCTTGAAAGGTTTGCCATCTCTAATGATCATGTATGTTAGTGTATTGAAATGTAGTTACATTCTTACCAGACAATATCATCTGTTTTCGGCCCAGCTCCGGTCACTCCGTCACCATGTAATGACTTTTGTAAACTGTTGGATCACTGTGTGTTCTGGAAGTCAGTTTTCTCAATACAAGTCTGTCGGAATAAGAACTTGGCTACAAAGCCTTCTTCTAAATTCCCATAGACTTGCATTGAGAAGATTTTAAAAAGTTACCTTTACTTCATACAGCAACCACTATGTGATTTGACAAATTACAACTGCAGTCACGTAGTGCTGGGGCTAGGTTGAATATGCGAGAAAATGGCAACTGAAGAGTATGTGATAAGCCTCCTACAAAACTGTTTCAGTTCATGACTGTGGTTGAACATAAATATGAAAATGTTGAGCATTTTCACATCTTTGGTATAACTGTTTACTCGTATACCTTACTATAATCCAATGATATTTCTGATTCTGCACAAGGGTATCTAGAAAAATTTAAAAGAAAAAAAAAAATGATTCAGCTCACCCCGAGAAGTGTGTTTCCAAATAGCATGTTCAATCCGAGCAGGGACTCGTCTTCACCCGACATGGCAATGAAGTACTTAGAAAAGGAATGTCCAGCTCCAGAATTAAAATCCAAGTATACTTTATTGAAGATCCATTAAAAGTTCATAGTATGGCTGCTGTATTCATCTTATGGTAAGCCCGTACTGGGCTATCAGAGGATAGCCTCGTGAGGTCTGGCTGCGTTTCGAACACTATATTTACAAACCAAAAACTACATCAGATTTTCACACAAATCCTAAATGTAGATAAAGAGCATCAAATAAATCCAATTGGTCAAAATATTAAACTTTATCTAAAATGAATATCCAGTATCACACATCTGTGAACCTTTGCTTTTTGTATCTTGTGCAGAAACACCTCCGTCCAAAAATTCCAGTTATTGATGACCTTCTCATCATCTTTAAGGAATTTAAGTCAATTTCTCCCTGCAAAACAGCTTCAATTCTGTTATCTTGGTGGGTTTTCTCCCTTTAACCTTTCATTTCAGGTCCTTTCCCAACATTTCTATAGGATTAAATTCAAGACATTAAATTGGCTATTCCAAAACTTTAATTTCATTTTTCTTTAATCATTTTTAAGTAGAATGACTTGTGTACTTTGTTTTTTTTTTGTCTTGCTACATGATCTTCATTCTCTTGAGAATCAAATTATGGTAAATGTCCTGACACTTTCCTTTAGAATTAGATGGTGTAAGTAAGAATTCATAATTCCATCAATGATGGCAAGCCAATCTGCTCCAGATGTAGCAAAACGGGTCCAAACCACTCTATTACCTCCACTGTGTTGGCATGAGTTTTTTTTTTTACTATATGGCAGTTTATCTTTTTGCAAACATAACTTTCTCATTGAAGCCAAAAAGTTCTACTATTTTTGACTCACCTGTCCACATTTTTTTTTAAATAACCTTCTGGTTTGTTTTACTTAACCTTAGCAAACTGCAATTTGGCAGCAATGTATTCCTTAAAATGCATTGATTTTCTTCTTGCAATCGTGCTATGCATTCCATTGCGGTTTACTGTTTCCTGATGGTGGACTCTTCCAAAAAATGTATTGTGAACATCAAACTATCATAAATCCCTATCCTTCAAATAAAAAACAGGTCACTGACTCACATCTGGTTATCAACCCATTGATTGAAAACACCAGACTCTAATTTCAGCTTCATATTATATTCTAGCTCTAAAGGTTCACATAAGGCCTTATTCAGACATCACTTTTTCATGTACGAGAAAAGTGCACCCATTATTTTGAACAAACCTTGATCAGAGCGTAATCCAAATTTCCCCAGTTTTTCTCATACGAGGACAAAAAAAAAAAGTTTCTCCACCTTATCTTTACTGACTGCTGGTGAAAACCAGACCGCAGTCGGATGTCATCCAACTGCAGTCCGATTTTTTTCATGGACTAACTGGATAGACTTGCATTGCCTATTTAGATCCGAACCTTGGATCAGAAAAGGACATATCTCCATGATTTTACGTGGACCACTCAGTCCATGAAAAATATGGTTACTTGAATGGTCCCATAGACTATCACAAGTAGGTGAGCTATCAGTGAAAACCATAGATAACACTCGTATCATCGTATGCAAAAACAGATGTCTGAATGGGGCCTAAATTTTTCCACTCAGACACATGATATTGGCTAATTTTTCTCATGAAAAAAAACAATATTTTTTAAGAGAGGAAATAAATCATTTTTTTTTATTTATTTATCTGGGTTGTTATCTTTATTTACTTTTAGGACTTGAGTGAAAATCTAATGTAATTTGAGTTCAAATTAATGCAGAATTATGGAAAATTCTGAAGGGTGCAAAAAGTTTCAAGCACTTCTGTACATGGCAGAAAAAAAAATCTATTTGTAATTACTATATCCCACAGATAAGTGCATAGTGGTTAGTTTTTATTCTGGTCGGATAAATTATGTCCAGTGTGTTTTTTTCCTATTTAAAATAAGTTCCTAAATGACAGATTGTGACTTGATATATATGCTGTCAATGGTATTGCTTCTAGGTTGCGATGACTTTTTTTTTTGTGAATCACTAGGATCCTTCCTGAATAACGCTTTCATTACACTGTACAGTTTCTATAGTGATGGCAGTACAAGCTTGGCTAGCTCTGTATATAAGTAATATCTTGTGTATTGAAAACCGTCTACATGCTGTGATGCACTTATAAGAAGCTGAACAGGACCTGGAGGTTTTAAGCCTATGCCATGAACTGGTGGCCAATATTTCAGCATTCAATTTTGTGTACAGCTATGTAATTTTTATAGTTATTTCAGGTGATAGGTGCTAGATATATTAATTTAAGCATTTCTCTGTTTTTCATCTTTATATTATCTATCCATCTGTCTATATAGCTATGTATCCATTATAATATCCACTTGGCTTCAACACTTACTTCATCATTATCTCCAATATTTACCTTTAATATTGTATAAAACTATGTACCAATATATTTTATTATACACGTAATAAGTTTATAGCTATTAGTAGCTACTTAAATATTACTGTAATTTTATCTTACGAATCAATGAAATGAGTTAATGTAACAACAGGTTGAAGAAATACAAGGATATTCCACAGACATTTACAGGCAAAGGCCCATAGAGACCAGTAGGAGTCAGCAGTGACTTTAGCAAGTACGATTCCTTTTAACTGAGAAGTTTAAACTTCATACCATCTAATCCTGTTATGTCTTTTTTTTGTTTCCCAAGGACAGTTGATTTTTAACTTACCTTTTCCGTTTGAAAAGGATTGCAGTTTTGCAGATGAAAAAAAAAGTTCTTATATTTATTATTGATAATAAAATAGTACTAATAAAATATTAAATACTAAATTCCCTAGTTTGTTATGTTTGCTTATAGTTGTGTAAATTGTAAATAAGGTCAAAATATGACTCAGTCTATCCTATACAATATTTATTAAATAAAAGTTGCATCATGAATCCGCACCCCATTTAGCATCAATTCATGCTTTAACGAGCTTTACCCAGACATACTTACAAAATGCAAAGTGAATGAATCAAAGAGAAGAAATTTAAATTTAATCAATATTTGGTGTGACCGCCCTTTGCTTTCAAAAGAGATGTCTGCAACAGGATTTTACTAGTCCATGGTAGAATATCCTTCAACATTGACCTCCTGATGAATAGAGATAAGTGAACCTTTCAAGGTTCAGTTCTCTTTGCCCAATGTCAATTTTCATCAAACAGTTCAACGAACGTACCCGAACCCCATTAAATTCAATAGGAGGCTAAACCGAACGTATATACAATAGCTTAAGTGGTGACAAAAAGCTTCCCAAAAAGCTAAAATTAGGGGCATACACCATGAAAAGAGGCATCAATTGACCTACAGTAGAAATTTGCTAATGGCACTGAAGTAGTCAGCCATGGGCCATGCATGAGATATCAGGGTCTGGGCCATCCATCATTTACAGCTTTGAATTGAAGTTTCAATAAAGACCTGGTGGTTAAGGGAGCAGTGTAAGCCTTATTGCTGGGAGCTCTCATACTTCATGCAACAGCTTTTTTCCTCCAGCCACACTCAGATGGCAAAAACATCAGTTTCATAGAGTATTATTGGTAGAAAAATGTAAGGATTGTAACATGTAGTTGAGTGAAAGTAAGTGCAGGCCTGCCTGTCTGGGAGCCCTTCTACTACAGGCAACCCACCAGATGGAGACCCAATTTAAAGTCTCCATATTTCAAAAAATTATTTTAACACACCACTAAAAGTGTCATCAATTTCCAGAGAGTAGAAACAGTATAATAGGCCTCTGACACACCTTCCACTCTAGGCAACCCACCAGATGGAGCTCCAACTTCAAGTCTCCACATTTCAAAAAATTGCTTTTAATATCAGCAGCAGTAGCAACAGCAGGCATAGAAGCCACGACTAAGGTGTCACAGACTGGAATTAATGCGAGATCAATGCATGACACTAAAAGCGAAACTATCTCCTATTCTGCCCAGTCTGCTACTGGGGTGCAAAAATCATTGGAGATCAATGACTTGTTCATTTTGATGAAAGTTAGGTGATCTTCACTTTCAGGGGACAGCCTGATGTTCTTATCCATAAGGACACCACCAGCAGCACTGAAGACACGTTCTGAAAGAACACTGGCTGCCGGGCAAGGCCAAACCACCAAGGCATGACAGGCAAGCTCAGGCCACTCTTCCATTTTTGAAGACCAAAATGCAAAAGGGTCCAAACCCCCTCCTGATGGCATTGATTTTGAGCTCCAGATACTCCTGCACCATCCTCTCCAGTTATTCACAACATGTCAGACTTGTACTCTGTTCTGCTGGTGCACGGGCTGGTCTAAAAAAATGTGTGAAATGACTCACAGAAATTGCTTATGCCACATACACTGTTGCTGCTGCTGCTAATGTTTTTGTGATGACGCCTTGACGTTCCCGGGGTTGGAAGTCTAGAACTGCGATGCACACTGTGTGCCTAACTGCTGTTTTGGGGAAAACCAGTCTTAAGATTGTCTACAAACATGTTTCGATACTCCAGCATGCGCATGTCCATTTCCAGGGGCAGAAACATCTGACTAAATTTACTCTTGTACTGTGGATCTAACAGAGTGGTAACCCAGTAGTCAGCACTATTTCTAACCCTAAGAATATGGGCATCATTTTGAAGACAGTGCAGCCAGAAGACGCTCATGTGTCGGGCGCGTAAATGAGATCCAAGTCCATGGTGTGTTGCTGGCGAGGTAACATTCAAGGCTACTTCCTCAGTCTCCTCCAACCAATCACGAACAACAGAGATGGGATCATTATCCGTTTTCATCTCCTGATTGCTGTGTGTTCATCACTTTTTCCTCCTTAATTTATTCCTTGGCTATTTACACCTTCCCAACAATTTGTCTGGTACCACGAGCCCCCCTTGATAGCTGCAATCCACCCTCCCATGATACCCACCTGTGCGACGACAGTCTGGAATTTGAAGATATTGTCCTCCATTACACATCCTCCTCTGCTTCCACCTCTTCCTCTGGGACCACCACCTCCTCCCGCAGACTACTCAAAATGTGTTCTAGTATGTAGATGACCGGAATAGTAATTATGATGATGGCATTGTCAGCGCTAACCATCTTGGTAGCCATTTTGAAACTGTGCAGAAGGGTGCAGAGGTCCTTCATCTGTGCCCACTCTGCAAGCGTGATTTTCACCACATCTGTACTGCATTGACCCAGGCTATGCAAAAGAACATACTGCACCAGGGCTCATTGCTGCTGCCACAGTCGCTGCAACATGTGCAGAGTGGAATTCCACCATGTTGGAACATCGCAAATCAAACGGTTAACTGGTAGGCCAAAA
>JARQOD010000008.1:74817172-74870127 GCA_033576555.1 Oophaga sylvatica
TGTGCGTCATACCTGCTCACAACTGTGTTACAGACTTCATCAACTGGTCATGCCTGAGCCAAAGATGGAAGAGTGGAAGAGGATTGCCAGGGGATTTGAGGACCAATGCAACTTCCCATATTCTCATAGTCTCTGTCTGGTGTTAATGGTCAGAACACATGTGTTGGTGGTTGAGTACAAACAACTTATGAAAAAAGAGTAGAAACGTTTAACAAAAATAGATATTTATATGTGCTAACTGGCACTTGAGGTAGTGACTACCATAATTGCGTCATATGGTATATGTATTAACAGCACAATAGTGTAATTGTGCAGTCTTACACAAGAACCAAAATAAGGCATGACAACATTACAAATTGTTATATACATCATTGTACATACTGTGAAGGCAAAAAGCAATAGTCACTATGGGTAGTGCTGATCATATGTGACCCATATGTTTGATTGATCCCATCACACAAGTGCAAAGATGCATTTGACAACTGGTAGTCAAATTAAATGTACAACAAATACAACCGTTCACTATGTATAGTGAAGAACATGTTACCCATATGTTTGGTTGACAAGATTATACTACTTCCAATATGCAGTAGGCAACATGGAGTGAAATTTTATGCAACCAAATAACCAACGTTCACTACCACTAGTGAGCACCATATCTGCCCCATATGTTTAGGTTCTAAGACTAGACTAAGGCAATGATGCATTAGCCAACAATTTTTAACAGGGATGGGGACAAAATAACAAACATTGGTAGAAATTATTATATCTAACTAAATCATAATATTTTCCCATATCCCATATACCACCAGCTAAGTACCATATGGTATTTGTAGGCATTCAGATTAGAGCAAATATGCGTGACACAACATGGTGTTAAAATAAGTGATCACAAACAACTAACATTTGTCACAATAGGAGCAGATGAAAATAATAGACGTTAACTATGCCTAGTGAACAGCATATTGCTAGCATATGTTGTTTACAGGCATCTATATTACTGCTAATGTCTTAGACACAATAGGAGGTTAAAGTAAATATAAAACCATTACTAACTGGTTTTAAAATCCTAAAATGTAAATTGCATACAAAATCACAGCTGGTGGTATGTGGGTGGTGGGGTTGGCGGGTTCCCAGCATCTCTTTGTCGTTGGCTTGGATCACCACCTTGACCATCACCCATTTGGGCTAGATTTTCAGGCCCCTGAGCTAACATCTGGCCACGGTCAGGTTGATGTGTGGGCACATTGCCATACAGATAAGGGAGATTATATTCCTGTGGAAGATGATACCCACGAGACTCATACCCCCCAATATGACCATGTTGAGCACATCCAGGTTGGGACCAGCCTGCAACACTGGATCTGCACAAGTGGTCATATTGGGAAGTCGCATTATAGGTAGCCATTTGACCCTGTTGTTACCAACGTTGTTTCGGTGGGGGAATGGGTAGAGGTTTAGGCGACCGTGCAGGAGGATCATCAGATCTGTTGGGAAATTAAAGGGGATTAGAACATGTTTGAGAGGTGAGCCTAAACTGCATATGTGTTATGTGGTGTGATGTATGTGCTTACGGTTTGAGATCCAGAATAGGTGCAAGAAAACCCAGCCTGTCAAAGTAAACGTACTTTCGCTTTCTGGGTGCTGCTGACCCGCTCGTGGCCCTCTGCTGGCGTTGGTGCCTGTATTGGTCGCGTCTGCTTCTCCATCTTCTCATAACATCATCATCTGCAATGAGACATATAATGTAATCATTTAGCTAGCTGGACAAAGCCTAATTATTCTACAGACACGTTATATAGTCATGGGGGTCTAGTAGGATGTGACTATAGTAAAATTTTGGTGGATACATTAAAAAAAAAATGGGGGGCTCATTCTGCACTACAACTACGCTGTGACCGTTAAGAAAATTGAAAAAAAATCATGTAACTTACTGATTCGCTGATGCTCCTCGTGTGGGCTATCGCCAAAGTGGGGAAACATCTGCCCACAGATGCGCCTTCATGCCACCTCTTTCCTTGCGCAGTCCGCGTAATGTGCATCTCTTTTGTGGCACATTTCCGCCCTCTCATGCAGCAAGACTCTCAACATGTCCAAATTGATGAGCGTAGGCATCATGGCCGGAGGCGTCCTTCCGGGATGTCTGGTGCTCTTTTTGAGCTAATTTGCATGTGTCAGCTTCCTCCTGCATGTGTTGCACCATTTCCTGTGAGCTGCAGAAGTCTTCCGTATTTCTCGCAAGTCACACTCCTGGTCCGTATGTAATCTGTTGTTTTCTCGTACCCATAGACTTTCATTGGCGTACAACGGGTGTAATATGCGTACAATCGCAGCATGCTGCGGGCGTCTTGCACCGTAATATATGGCCGAGAAAAATATGCATGATCAGAGCTACCCCATAGAGAAATATAGGTCCGTGTGTAATGCGTGGTTTTCACGCCTCTCACTCGTCCGTATTCCTACTTAGTGTGACGCCGGCCTAATACTAATACTTAGGCCAAATTCATTAGAGGAACTCAGTCAGCAGGATTCACATCAAAACTATTTTTATGCATATTTTTCTATTTCAAAGACAAGTCCAGCAATACCTCTACATGGCCGATCCATTCTTCTGCAAGTGAGAAATCAGCGTTTGAATTGTTATGCAAATGAGACTGAAGAGCTATTGTAGATTTGAAGTCTCTGTCACTCCAGCTCTATTCCCCCCCAATGCTACCTCCTCCTGATTGAATGACAGCTCTTTCCCTGAAGTCAAACAGCATAGAGTTTGTCAGTCAAGCTGGAGGAGCCGGCGCTGGGTGGAGAATAGAGCTGACAAATTCCCTTTAAGGTGTACTTATGCCAATTCTTGTGTAAAGCATCTTTATAAGTTATAATCTATTTTCGTAACTTGAAAGTTACTTCCCAGTCTCAGTCCCCAGCAACAATATGTGAGTACCATGAGTGGAGTAGGGGCAGGGAGGGATAAAGGGCTATGTCTACTCATCAAATTGAAAAAAAGTTACAGCATAACTTACTCCAGAAATGTACTCCTGTCCCTGGATAGAGTAAATTTCTGGCGGTTCACACCAGTTAAGAGATGGTCTTAATAAATTCATTGGTGTGTGCCTCTTAATGGATTAGGTGCTTTGTTCTTCTGCGACCCATTGATTTACTGGTGTTTGCAACATATTAAATTTAAAGTATACAGTTGAAAAATGGTATATTTTATTACAGCCACATTTTTTGTAATTCTTTTGTAGGAATATCTATCAACTCAAAATTGTCCTCTACTGACAAACATCTGTACAGGGTCCTGGTCTTTACTGCAGAGACACATGGTTGTGTCCATGAAATAGCTACTAGAGTGATCTAAAAGGAACCTATCAGCAGGTCAAAACTGGCTAGTATTTTTCTATTTTATTCCTGCTGCTCCCAATCCATGCAGGGGGCAGCTGCTTGGTATATTGATGCACAATGAAGACTTGTATGTAGCGCTGTTCACACTATGGCAATGCAAAGCATCCAGTTAAACAGCCTAGTATTTACACCCTTCTATTAGATCAGGCGGGCTGCCCAGCGCTATTAAAATGCATGCCATGTGAACAGACACCACAGTTTACAAGACCAAGCAGCCGCCCCCTCCATGGATTGGTAGGTTGTGAGCGGTTGTCTCATCGGTATTCTTGCACCTGTGTTGCCGCCACGTTAACTACATGGGTCCACTGCATCCTGATAGTGCATTTGTTTGAAGGCCTGGGCAGGTGAGCATCTCTGCCTTTTGCTGTATTTTTAGATTTATTTCCACGTATAATCATCAGTGGGAAAATATGATGGCTATTATACCAAAACATTGGCCAATATTAAGGACAGATCCCATTCTGGCAACTTATTTGCCGGAGAGACCGATGAGGACGGCTAGAAGATCGAGGAACTTGAGGGCTATGTTGGTCAATAGCCATTATGTAGTGAAGCCTAAAAATCTGTTTGGAATTGGAGCACCTAGGGTGGGCTTCTTTCCATGTGGTAACTGCTTGGCCTGTAGTAATTTGGTTAGGGCTACATCCTTCACTTCAAGTGATGGCCTCCATTAATTCAAAATTAGAGACCATATCACATGTAGTACTACTCATGTTGTGTACTATGTTCGGTGCATGTGTTCTTTGATATACGTGGGCTTGACCACAAGAGAACTTCGTATTAGAACATGTGAACACGTGAGAGATATCATGGCAGCGAGTAATGTGGATGATGTGAATACCCTCAAGACTCTCCCTAGGCATTTTAGGGAAAAGCATAATTGTAATCCGAAGGAACTTCGAATTTTTGGTATTGATAGGGTCTGGTTGGGGACTAGAGGTGGTGATTATCAACGTATGTTGGCCCAAAGAGAGTGCAAGTGGATTGCAACCCTTGGAACTATGTTCCCTAATGGCTTGAACGAGCAATTGAGCTTCGCCTCATATTTTTAATCTTTTTAGTTTCCCTATGCTGGGTTCCGATTGGATTGCTTGGTTTTCCATGAATGAACTTATTTGGATACTCTAATACCTACATGACGAATTGGATCCTGTTTAATGTGGACGTTCTTTAATCTACAGAACAAGATTTAATAATAATAATAAATTCTTTTGTTATTATGTCCATTTGATTTTTTTGCACCTACATCAAGTTTTTTTCACTTTGCGTGCTTTTCATCATTGTTCTGATGAATTTATAATTGTCACTTTAATGTTTAGTATTATTAATTATAATGGATTCACCTTATTGCATCTGCACTTTATTATGTATCTTATTAAGTGATGTATTTTCACTTATATTTTATTTTTATATATATATATATTTATATTTTGTGCACATCACTACTTTATTATCTTATTTGAGGAATTGTACTGTTCTGTTGTACTAGTGTCTTATTCCATGATTGTTATTTGTGGTTATATATGTGCCCTGAGCTCAGATTGCTGGAGCGTTTCCCTGGGTTTCCTTACCGGGATGTTTTGGAGTCCGGGTCACTTATGTGGCGCCTGATTTCAGACCTTCTCGATATGGATCCATGGGTTGCAGTTGTTTCCGCGTCTGTGTTTTGGAGGTACGCGCTGTCATGGTGTCAGGTACTTAGCGTTGGATTCGTGCGCAAGTCCATGACGTGTACAGGCTAAAGCATCACTTCCGGCGTCCGTTTGTGTGGTGTGTGTGTGCTTGGGCTTCCATGGCAACGGCTCTTGCGTGCACACACTGCATTGGAGTCCTGGGGGTGACGCAACATCCGGCTTTGCGCGTTTCATTCACATGTGCCGGTAATTATATCCACACCGGGACCAGCTGCTGGGGGGATATATATTGTGATCAAGCACACATATTTGTGCACAGCCCCTTGAGGAAGCCCACGCGAAATGCGCGTCGGGGCTGCGTGGCTTGACCGTGTACAAAGGACTTTTTCGGATGAGACTTCTTTTTAGCACTAGGTCTTTTCTATATTTGTTTCAGGTGTTTACCGGGTATTATGATGGCGTTTATATGCCTTTGACTATTTTAACATTACCGGTTCTTCTTCTATATTTTCCTGGTGCTTATTAGTGGTGGAACATTCATGTATTTATACTAACATTGCATAATCTATGTTTTAAATGGTCTCTGATCCCCAGGCCATAATTATCAGTATTCGTGTCAGGTCTTATTTGTTCTGTGTCCTTTGCTTTATCTTTGTCCTTATATATGTTTTAAATATGGAATTTTTTGTATTTGATATTTTTTATTGAGGATTAATAAAATGTGATTTTATACTTAGGTAGTCGTACTCCTTGTTTGCTTTTTTGTATACAATTGTCTTTTGGAGTATACCCTTTTACTTTTATTAGCATTAGTGATTTTTATTTTTTTTTATTCTATTCTGGATTTTATTTAAAGCATTTTTAGCTTGCAGAATGCTAGTGCTTTTCCAAGCATTTTGAAGCATCGCTTGGAAAAGTGATTGACAGGTTGGTCACACTTGTCAAGTATAGTGCTTGACAAGTGTGACAAACGTTTTACTATTGATGCTGCCTATGCAGCATCAGTAGTAAAAGATAGAATGATAAAAATAATAAAAAAATAAAAAATATGGATATACTCAACTCCTGGCGGCCCCCGATCTCCTTAGCGGCGTTCCCGGTCCTCACCGACACTGCCAGCAAGTTCCGTTCCCAGGCGTGCTTTGCGAGAATGACCTTTGTGACGTCACGGTCAATCAACCGCGACGTCAAAAAGGTCAATTTGGCGCAAAGCATTCCTGGGAACAAAGCCGCCTCATGCACCGCTGAGGACTGGGAGGACTCCGGGGGCCGACAGAGGGTAAGTATATCTCTATTTTTTATTTAATTCTATTTTTTACAGGAATATGGTACCCAGGGCCTGGTGGAGAGCCGCAAAATTAATGGACATGCTGCAGATTTTTCCGCTATGCAATTCCACAGTGGAAAAATCTGCAGCATTGGCACAGCAACTGCATGGGATGCGTTTTGTTAGCGTTTCCGCACCGGCAAAAACGCGGTAGAAACGCTTTAATAAATGCAACGTGGATACACAGCCTTAAAGCCATCCAATTGCAGCACAAGGTGTACCCAGTCAGCATGGACCGAAGCCCAGCGTCACACTAGAGAGGAATACGGACGAGTGCTATGCGAGAAAAAAAAAAAATCGCATAGCACTTGGACCAATGTTAATCTATGGGGCAGCTCCCATCAGCCGATTTTTTTCTCGCCCGTATTATATGGGCCGAGAAAAATCGCAACATGCTGCGATTGTCAGCGTATTATGGGCGTAATACGCCAATGCAAGTCTATGGGGGCCACAAAACTACGGATTACACACGGACCAGACGTGTGACTTTCGAGAAATACGCATCGGTGTCCTTTAGAAAAGCCGGCAATTCAGTGCGCTATACTGTAAAATTACACTGATAGGTTTTAAAACACAAATGAAAGAATAGCTATATACACATATTTTATATTTATAGTTCATACAGTTCTACATAGCATATTAGCTGCTAAATCAATTGCCGGCTTCTGTAAAATCATTACAGAACCTGACATGAAATGACACATGGCTTACATACAGTAAACCATATAATTAAGTTTGATATATGGATTTGATTAATACACTGTGTTCCAAATTATTATGCAAAAATTGTTTAGGAGTGATAAGGTAAGAATTTTTTTGTTTGTCAGTTAAACTCATTGATGGTGATGTGTGTCAGGGCTCTTTATATCACTGTAAGCAATTGCAGATACCTGTGCTAATTAGTTTGGCAGGTGTGTCCAGTGAAAGTCAAGACTACTTAAGAAGGCTGTCTAACATTATTAAGCAGCCTACATTTTCTGCCAAAATGGGAAAGAAAAAGGATGTGTCGGCTGCTGAGAAGCAACAAATTGGGGAGTGTTTAGGTCAAGGCATGACTACAATCAACATTGCCAAGACACTTCATCGTGATCATCGCACAATCAAGAAGTATGTAGCTGATTCACAGTACACACGTGTGCGTGCTGATAAGGGAAAATTGAGGACTCTTTCCTACAGGCAATTACGTCAGGTTAAAAGAGCAGTGGCAAAAAAGCCTTGTCATAGCAGCAGACAAGTTTTTGAAGCTGCTGGTGCCTCCAACGTCCCCCGAACAACAAGATGTAGGGTCCTTCAGAGGTTTGCAGCTGTGCTTAAGCCATCCTGTCGACCTCCTCTATCCACTGCACACAAGCAGAAACGGCTCCAGTGGGCCAAACAATACATGAACACTGACTTCAAAACTGTTTTGTTCACCGATGAGTGCAGTGCAATGCTCGATGGTCCAGATGGATGGAGTGGAGGATGGCTGGTTGATGGACACCCCATGCAAACACGGCTACGGCGCCAACAAGGAGGAGGTGGAGTAATGTTTTGGGCTGGAATCCTGGGGAGAGAGATTGCCGGCCCCTTTAGGATCCCTGAAGGGGTAAAGATGAACTCCATAGTGTATGTTGAGTTTCTCAAACAGCACTTCCTGCCATGGTTCAAGAAGAAGAAACGTGCATTCCTCAGCAAGATCATTTTCATGCATGATAATGCACCATCTCATGCTGCATATAACACATCTGCTGGTTGATGGACACCCCATGCAAACACGGCTACGGCGCCAACAAGGAGGAGGTGGAGTAATGTTTTGGGCTGGAATCATGGGGAGAGAGATTGCCGGCCCCTTTAGGATCCCTGAAGGGGTAAAGATGAACTCCATAGTGTATGTTGAGTTTCTCAAACAGCACTTCCTGCCATGGTTCAAGAAGAAGAAACGTGCATTCCTCAGCAAGATCATTTTCATGCATGATAATGCACCATCTCATGCTGCATATAACACATCTGCATCTCTGGCTGCTATGGGCATAAAAGGGGACAAACTTATGGTGTGGCCCCATGCTCCCCTGACCTCAATCCCATTGAGAACCTCTGGAGCATCATCAAAAGCAGTGACTATGATGGCGGGAGGCAGTTCACATCTAAGCAACAGCTCTGGGAGGGTATTCTGTCCTCATGCAAAATAATTGAAGCAGAAACCATCCAAAACCTGACAATTACAATGGACGAGAGAGTTCAGAAGCTCCTTTCGAACAAGGGGTCCTATGTGCGAATGTAACCTCACCTAGAATAAAGTTTTGAGTTGAAAACTGTTTGATTTCAGTTTGTAATAACCTGCTAATGCTTATAATTTCAAAAATGACAATTTTTTTTTTCTCAATTAAAATGAAAAGGTAGAAAACTCTGTTGTGCATAATAATTTGGAACATGCATTTTGAGTGCAGTTTGAGTGTTTTATTTTTTAAAAAATAACTGTTATCATAGGCAGTTTGTACAAAAACCTTTCAATTGTACTCTAATAGTTATTTGACTGGAAAATTACAATGACTATAATTCATATTAGTAATTTGGGAAAATCTGAGAAAATATTATTTGCATAATAATTTGGAACACAGTGTAATTAGATGAGTGCATGTGTGCAAAATTTGGGACATATACATGTTAATTTAATGTCTAAATTCCTTGGAAAAAAAATGCGTGGGCTCCCGTGGTATTTTCTCCGCCGGACAGGGAAAGCCAGCGACTGAGAACAGATATTAATAGCCTTGAGAGGGACCATTGTTTTTGCCCCCCCCCGGCTTCTAACATCTGTCCACAGCCACCCCAGAAAAGGCAAATCTATTATTTGATTCGCCTTTTCTGGCACTTAGCCTCTCTATTCCCATTGCCTTTAGCGGTGGCTAATGGTTTAAAAATGGGTTAATGCCACCTTGCTATTAAAAGGTGACATTAAGCCAGGTTAATAATGTAGAGTTGTCAATTAGACAACTATCCATTATTAATCCTATAGTATTAAAGGGTTAAAAAAAGACATACACAATTAAAAATTATTTTAATGAAATAATGACACAGTTTTTGACCAAATTTATTATGCTGCCAATCCATCTGAATCCCTTGTTCTCCTGTAAAAAAAAATAAAAAAAATAAAGCAACAATATCCATACCTTTCCGCTGTTCAGTCAGGTCCCCCACTGCAATCCATAATCAAGGGGTTAACTAGTTTACAACAGGGCCCAGTGCTAATGCTACGGGCCCGGCTGTAAACCACTGCAGAATGAATGAATTCATGTCTGTGCAGATTCCCCAGCTGACCGGAGATGAACTGATTAGCTTGGGAAAGTTTCTTAATTTTTTCCCATGCTATCGAGTTAACTTCAGGTCAGCCAGGCACTCCGCACAGCCTATCTGACGTCAGCGGTAGTCAAAAACAATGGTCCCTCTCAAGTCTATTGATATCTGTTCTCAGTCACTGGCTTTCCCTGTCTGGCGGAGAAAATACCGCGGGAGCCCAGGCATTTTTTTTTCCAACGAATTTACACATTAAATTAACCCCTACATGTATGAAATTTTTGCACACATACACTCATCTAATTATTAGTCAAAACCATAAATCAAACTAAATGAAATGGTTTACTGTATGTAAACCATGTGTCATTTCATGTCGGGTTCTGTAATGATTTTACAGAAGCCAGCAATTGATTTAGCCATTATATGTCGGTTTTGCAAGCCGGCGTGAAAATCTCGACATACGGATGCTTACATGCGCAAAATACGCAGCTACACCTTGACAACGGATGACATACGGATCACTGTTCAGGGGACATTTCTGCGCATTATGACCGTAGAATATGGTCCATATTTTTATACGTTGTGTCTGACTCCGGCCTAACACTTGTAGTGCACCTCATTATGTGTCAGCAGACTTCAAAATAGCCTGAAGTAGAGCAGAACCTGAACCTAAGGCCGGGGTCACACACAACGTCTAAAAAAATCAGACCGTTTTAGTCAGTCGGTTATTGCACAAAAGTTTCATGAACATTGCTCCATCTGTCATCCGATTCTACTGCGATGATGAGATTTAGTAGCATCTGAGCGTACGTTTCACATCCGATTGACATCCGACTTGCGAAATTTTGTCGGTGGCTAGCAAAACCAACATATTATGGATCCAAATGAATAGTTTTTAAATCACAAAAGAAAGAATAGATATATACACATAGAATACATATATATATATGTCATGGAGACATATATATACATATATTTATAGTTCATACACTTCTACATAGTATAATAGCCGCTAATTCAATTGCCGGCTTTTGTGAAATTAGAGAACCCGACATGAAATGACACATGGTTTACATCCAGTTAACCATGTAATTTCATGTAGTTTGATATATGGTTTTCACTAACAATTACATGAGTGTATGTGTGCAAAATGTCATACATGTAGGGGTTAATTAAAGGTGTAAATTCATTGAAAAAAAATGCGTGGGCTCCAGCGCTATTTCCTCCATCAGACAGGCAAAGCCAGCGAGTGGGGGCAGATAATAGCCTAGGGAGGGTGCCCCCAGCCACCCCAGAAAAGGCAAATCTATAATTAGATGTACTCTTTCTGGCACTTAGCCCGTCTATTTCCATTGCCCTGTAGCGGTGGCTGATGGGTTAATAATGGGTTGAAGCCACCTTGCTATTGGAAGGTGACTTTAAGCCAGGTTAATAATTGAGAGTTGTCAATTAGACAACTCTCAATTATTAATCCTATTGTATGAAATTAACAAAAATACCACACACATTAATTAAAAATCATTTTAATGAAATAAACACAGTTTTTGACCATCTTTTATTTTACTGGTATTCCTTCGATTCCCTTGTTCTCCTGTAATAAAAAAAAAATAATAAACCAACATTATTCTTACCTATCCGGTGCTCAGTCACGTCCAACGCTGTAATCCTTCACAAAGGGTTAACTGGTTTACCTCAAGCAGCGCAGCTAATGCTTGGCAGCTCAGCTGTAAGCCCCCAAACGAATGAGCTCCTCTCCCGGCTGACAGGAGAGGAAGTGATTAGCTGGGAAGATTAATTGATTGTTTCCCAGGCTAATCAGTTCAGTTCACGTCAGAGGGAGTCCCCGGCTGACCTGAACTGATTAGCCTGGGAAAGTAGCACCTGCACCTGCCAGTAGTAGGAATGTGTACAGGAAAGAATTCAGAGTACCTTCTTGTGGAATTTTGGCAAGGTCCTAACTCTGACATCTAAGGCTGTAAGACATGCAGTCTTCAGAGAGTCTAAAAATTCTTAAATTAAACTTATCATCAGTTGTATACCTTATAAACCTTGCAAATATGTTGCTTACAACCATTTTATGCCCTCAGAGGTGTCCCTTCATACCTCTGAAAAAGTATTTTATCTCACAATACATGCTAATTGCACAGTCTGGTCCATTGGGTATCTCCAGACCGCTCTGGGAGCCTCTTCAGTCCTGGCAAACAGCATGTCTTCTATCTGGGTTGAAATGCCTTCACAAGCACGCTTCACTGTGCCCTATTAAGCATCCAGCAGTGCATCAGGAAGCTGAAGACGTAGAAGTGAAGCCAGCACCTAAACACCATAGGACTTTTACTCTGCCCTTGGGATAAATGAGTCACACCTGTGCAGGTGCTGATTCAACTGCGTGTAAGGTGAACGAGGTACAGCCACAGGATGAGAGGTACAGCAGCGATCAGCAGACACACGCAAAGATTATATCATATAAATATTTTCATGTGCATATATATTCAGATGTAAGATGGTACTGGTACGTCCTGAGACTGAAGTAGCAGGCTCCTTGCGGGGCTGAGTTCTGAATAACCAGAAACGCTGACTTGAAGTTTTCAGAGAATGCAGATCTCTCCAATGTAGGGCTTCTCTAAGTCCTTAAAATAGAAATAAGGCCTCAAGTGGCCTAGCCCAAGATGCTGTTTCCTTATTTGTCCTCATCAAGTTGGCTCATGTCAAGTCGAACAAAGTGTCCCAGAGTCACCAAAAAAAGATCCAGAGTCGCATCACTTAATCCACACCTTTTTCCAGTGATGTACAGCGTCACCCTCTCCTTGAACTCCCTAGCTACTGTCACCAACTGCCAACCCCACATGCTTTAATTTGTGCAGTGTATGGATAACCAAGGACACGTATGTCATTTACTTTTACCATGATAGAAGAGGTGGTATTTGCTGGGAATGAGGAGGTTCTGGGTGCAATCAGGAGACGCCCATCTGACTGGACCTTGCAATTTGCAGGCAGCGAGGTACATCAATGAAAGACGTTTCTTGGAGGTAGGCGTGGGTACATATTTACATGTATTGAAAGGTACTGACTGGTTTTATAAGGTATTAAACTGGTGACAGGTTCCCTTTAGCACTAAAGATCCGAAAGAATATGTCACGGGTGTGTCGCCACGAAGATCGTCGCGATTACACAATCTGACTTCGCGCAGCTGAGTTTTTGGTGCTTGGTGTTTTTCGGCAGTGAGGGAGTTAATTCTCTCACTCTCTGTGCTAGACGAGGTCCGGCCTCGCCCAGCTGCAGTTAATTCTGCAGTAATGAGATTCCTTCAAATACCTACCAGTCTGCTAGGAATGTGTCGGTGAAAGCATTCATGCAGACCAGCAGAGCGGATCGTGGTATTGTGAAGTTTGAAGTGAAGAGTACCTGGTGTGGTGTTTTCCCCTCCTCGCTTTATCATTTATCTCCGTACCCGTTGGTGTTCCCTCTGTTTCTGTGGTGTGAGTTTTGTATGCAAAGTGGATTTCAGTTTACCCCTTGTACTGTCTCGTTCGTCTATTACTGTGTTTAGGCATATACCTTCCAGTCCCCTGTGTTGTGATCGGGGTCCTTCTCAGGACTAGATTACTGAAGGTCAGGGATTTGCAGGAGATAGGGTTACGCTGGCGGCCTGGACCTCTGTACCATCAACAGTACCTCCAGGTAGAGGGATTAGTCAGGACCCCAGCTTAGGGTCAGTATAGACCCCGGACCTCCTGTATGAAGTAACAGCGTGACAGAATAAATATGAAGTGTTCTGTTACCGATATGGCTGCATGTGTTGACAGGAAAGTAACTCTAGCATGGTGTTTAAGAGAAGGTTAAGCCCCGTTTTATATTGTTCTCAGTGTGAGCACTTCTGTGATTTTGGATTTTACTTCTTGAACTAAAGATGTTTAAACAAGAGGCATAATTGAAATGTGAGCCCACACCTGGACGAGAAAACTGAATGAAGATAATGAAAAGCAAATGGACTCAATGCAAATAATTTTGTCAGGACTGATAAAGTAATATTTGCATGCTGAACAAAAGAATGGTAAATAATACTGAGCCAAGCATGTTGTATAGTGGAGAGAAATAAAATATTTCCATTATGTTGACTATTTACATCACTATCTATCAAGGGATGTCTCATGTATTTAACCCCTTAGTGACAGAGCCAATTTGGTACCTGATGACCAAGCCAATTTTTACAATTCTGACCACTGTCACTTTATGAGGTTATAACTCTTGAACGCTTTAACGGATCCCGCTGATTCTGAGAATGTTTTTCGTGACATATTGTACTTCATGTTAGTGGTAAAAATTTCTTCGATATGACTTGCATTTATTTATGAAAAAAATGGAAATATGGCAAAATTTGGGAAAATTTAGCAATTTTCAAACTTTAATTTTTTATGCCCTTAAATCCGAGAGATATGTCACACAAAATACTTAACAAATAACATTTCCCACATGTCTACTATACAACAGCACAATTTTGGAAGCAAACTTTTTTTAAGAAGTTATAAGGGTTAAAAGTTGACCAGCGATTTCTCATTATTACAACAAAATGTACAAAAACATTTTTTTTAGGGACCACATCACATTTTAAGTCACTTTGAGGGGTCTACATGACAGATAGTACCCAAAAGTGACACCATTTTAAAAATTGCACCCCTCAAGGTGCTCAAAACCACATTCAAGAAGTTTATTAACCCTTTACGTGCTTCACAGGAACTGAAGCAACATGGAAGGAAAAAATTGAACATTTAACTTTTTTTCACAAACATTTTACTTCAGAACAATTTTTTTTTATTTTCAGAAATGTAAAAAGTGAAAATGAACCACAAAATTTGTTGCACAATTTCTCCTGAATACGCCAATACCCCATATGTGGGAAAAAAACACTGTTTGGGTGCAAGGCAGAGCTCAGAAGGGAAGGAGCACCCTTTCACTTTTTCACCACAGAATTGACTGTAATTGAGATCTGATGCCATGTTGAGTTTGGAGAGCCCCTGATGTGCCGAAACAGTGGAAACCCCCCATAAGTGACCCAATTTTGGAAACTAGACCCCCAAGGAACTTATCTAGATGTGCAGTGTGCACTTTTAACCCCCAAGTGCTTCACAGAAGTTTATAATGTAGAGCCGTGAAAATAAAAAATCATATTTTTTCAATAAAATGATCTTTTTGCCCCCAATTTTTTATTTTTGTAAAGGTAACAGGAGAAATTGGACCCTAAAAGTTGTTGTGCAATTTGTTCTGAGTATGCCGATACCCCATATGTGGGGGAAAGCCACTGTTTGGCTGTATTTCAAGGCTCAGAAGAGAGGGAGCACCGTTTGACTTTTTGAACTCAAAATTTTCTGGTATCAATGGTGGCGCCATGTCGCGTTTGGAGACCCCCTGATGTACCTATATAGTGGAACCCCCAAATTCTAACTCCGACCCTAACCCCAACACACCCCTAACCCTAATCCCAATCCTAACTATAACCCTAGCCATAAACCTAACCCTAAAACACCCCTAACCGTAATCCCAACCCTAACCGTAATCCCAGCCATAACCACAACCCTAACTTTAGCCCAACCCTAACTTTAGCCCAACTCTAATTTAGCCCAACCCTAATTTATCCCAACCCTAACTTTAGCCCAACCCTTACTTTAGCCCAACCCTAACTTTAGACCAACCCTAACACTAACTGTAGCCCAATTCTAACCCTAATGGAAAAATGGAAATAAATACATTGTTTTACTTTATTAATTTTACCTAACTAAAAGGTGATAAAGGGGGTTGATTTACTTTTTTTATTTTGATCACTGTGATAGAGTCTATCACAGTGATCAAAATGAACCAATAGGAAAAATTTCTTATTGTTGCTGGGTGCCGGCAGATCTCAGCAGGCACACTGCGCATGAGCTTGCCATTTTCTTCCTGGAAGAAGACGCCGGTGGCCTGGGGACTTCATGGGGGGATGCAGGGATTCTGGAAGTACTGGGGGGATCAGGGGACCCCATTTTTCTCTTCTCTGATGTGCGATCACAGCAAAGGAGAGAGAAATTAAATGTGAAATCTGACTTTTTTTTGCAGTCCCTTTTTCATGTAGTTTGATATATGGTTTTGATTAACAATTACATGAGTGTATGTGTGCAAAATTTCATACATGTAGGGGTTAATTAAATGTGTAAATTCGTTGAAAAAAAAATGCGTAGGCTCCCGCGGTATTTTCTCAACCAGACAGGGAAAGCCAGCAACTGAAGACAGATATTCGTAGCCCTGAGAGGGACCATTTTTTTGTGCCCCCCCTGGCTACTAACATCTGCCCCCAGCCACCCCAGAAAAGGCACATCTATGATTAGATGCGACTTTTCTGGCACTTAGCCTGTCTATTCCCATTGCCCTGTAGCGATGGCTAATGGGTTAATAATGGGTTAAGGCCACCTTGCTATTGAAAGGTGACTTTAAGCCAGGTTAATAATTAAGAGTTATCAAATAGACAACTATCAATTATTAATCCTATTGTATGAAATGAAAAAAAAAACACACACACATTAATTAAAAATCATTTTAATGAAATAAATACACAGTTTTTGACCATATTTTATTGTACTGGTAATCCTTGCGAAGCCCTTGTTCTCCTGTAATAAAAAAAATAATAAAACAACATTATTCTTACCTCTCCGGCGCTCAGTCAGGTCCCACTCTGCAATCCATCTGAAATGGTTAACAGTTTAATAGCGAGGACCGGAGATAATGCTGCAGCCTCGATGTAAACCCCCGAATAAATGAGCTCATCTCCCCGGCTGACAGGAGAGGAAGAGATTAGCTGGGAAGCCTAATTGAATGTTTCCCACGGTAATCAGTTCACTTCAGGTCAACTGGGGACTCCGCACAGCATCAGTGACATCAGAGGGAGTCCCCGACTAACCTGAAGTGAACTGATTACCGTGGGAAATATTCAATTAAGCTTCCCAGCTAATCACTTCCTCTCCTGTCAGCCGGGGAGATGAGCTCATTCATTCGGGGGTTTACATCGAGGCTGCAGCATTAGATCCGGTCCTCGCTGTAAAACTGTTAACCCTTTGTGAAGGATTGCAGCGTGGGACCTGACTGAGCGCCGGAGAGGTAAGAATAATGTTGTTTTATTTATTGTTAGTAGCCAGGGGGGCACAAAAAAATGCACCCTCCCGAGGCTATTATTATCTGCCCCCACTCACTGGCTTTCCCTGTCTGGTGGATAAAACACCGCGGGAGCCCAAGCATTTTTTTACAACGAATTTACACATTTAATTAACCCCTACATGTATGAAATTTTGCACACATACACTCATGTAATTGTTAGTGAAAACCATATATCAAACTACATGAAATTACATGTTTAACTGTATGTAAACTATGTATGTAAACTTAACCCCTTCACCCTGGGCCATTTTCCGTTTTTGCGTTTGCTTTTTACTATTACCAGAGCCATAACATTTTAACTTTTTCGTCAATAGGGCTTGTTTTTTGTGGAACGAGTTGTGCCTTTGAACGGGACCATTGGTTTTACCATATAGTGTACTTAAAACTAGAGATGAGTGAATTTGTTTGGATTCGGTTCCAAATACAATCGGACTCGAATATTGTTTTTTGAAATGTTCGTCGAACATACAGTAGCCGATCCTCATTAGAGTCAATGGGAGTAAAAATTAACGAATATGTTCGGAACTGATCATAAGACATATATTCAGCACGAATAGTGTTCAAATATGGCTCGAATATGTCAAAATCAGATTCAGGACCAAAATCCGAACAAATTCGCTCTTCTCTACTTAAAACCAGGGAAAAAATTCCAAGCGTCGTGAAATTGCAAAAAAAAGTGTAATTCCACAATTAAATAAAATGACTAAAAAGTATAACTCCTGCGCCTCCAATGGATTCTAACAACAAAGAGGTCACTTAAATGGTTGCAAAGAACAAGTAAATGTTTTTTTCTGGGGTGGCTGGGGGCAGATGTTAGTAGCCAGGGGGGGCCCCAAAACAATGGTCCCTCCCTAAGCTATTATTATCTGTCTTTAGTCACTGGCTTTCCCTGTCTGGCGGAGAAAATACCGCGGGAGCCCACGGATTTTTTTACAACGAATTTACATATTAAATTAACACCTAAACGTCTGAAATTTTGCCCTCATACACTCATATAATTGTTAATCAAAACCATATATCAAACTAAATTAAATGAAATGGTTTACCGTAAGTAAACCATGTGTCATTTCATGTCGGGTTCTGTAATGATTTTACAGAAGCCGGCAATTGAATTAGCGGCTATTCTGATATGTAGGAGTGTATGAACTATAAATTATATATAGGATTATTTGCTTTTTAAACTGATGTGTACAGGGTTTTTTTACAATGCTATTTTAACATGAGTTTTTACATAGAGAGAACTGCTCTATGTAAAACCTCATGTTAAAATCGCATTGCATACAGATGGAAAACGGATGGTGCGATTAAAAATCGCATACAAATCGCATGACAATCGCATGACAATTGCATAGATTTGGAACGTTTTTTCCATCCAGAAAATGGACCTGTTTTTTTTCAAAAATGGGTATGTGCCCTAACAATGCCATTATGGCCATACCTTTACATTGCTTAATTGTGCTGACAGGTTAATTTAGGGCAGTGTGCACTCATCACTCAATCCTCGTGACTACACATCCATGTCTTCACAGTGGTTGACTTCTACTCCTCTCCTTATGGCCAGGCACAGCATCTTCTACTTTGGACGATCACAGAGGCAATCTCTGGTCTCTAAGAAGAGTCATCACACTATTGTAGTTCTTCTCACAACTCATTCATTAGACAGAGCTTTCAGTAACTCATTATCTGTGCTCACTGTGACTTACACTGAATGACAGTATCTTTCAAAACAATTTTGAGATGTTGGAAACTTTGCTATACATTTACATTGACTGCCCATTGATTCTAAAAAGAATTGTGTAACGCTTCATTTTCCCCATGGTGGCGCTTGAAGGAAACTACTGTAAATGATTTGCTTCAAATTGTCCTGCAGATTACAGGTCATCACTAGAGAAAGAATAGAATCACTTGAGATACATCTATTTCTAGTTACAATGAATATATGTTTATATGGAAATGTATACACCTCTTGCATACCTGTTCCAAGGTATCCTTTAAAGGGAATCTGTCACCCTAAATTGGCGGGATATTTAAATGATGGCAGTCAGGTCAGATGGGCGGTGTTTTGGGTACTTGCCTTAACATGTTGTTCGCCGCTGTCTCCATTATTTCTGGGAATTGTAGTCGTTGCCCTCCATATAACGCGCCTGCGCATTGCAATCTGTGGGCAAAGCATACTGCGCATGCGCAATTCAAGATTGCAATGCGCAGGCGCGTTATATGGAGGGCAACGACTACAATTCCCAGAAATAATGGAGACAGCGGCGAACAACATGTTAAGGCAAGTACCCAAAACACCGCCCATCTGACCTGACTGCCATCATTTAAATATCCCGCCAATTTAGGGTGACAGATTCCCTTTAAAAAATAATTTTTCTTTCGATGCTGCCATATGGTTAGTGCCAATTGGTAAATCTATATACTGTTAAAAAAAATTGTAGGTGTTTGACTTCATTAGTGAAGGTTTTGTATAGGTTAGACTTGGGATGATAAATTCCATGTCAGTTTATCAGCGACGAACAATAAATCAATATTTATTCATGTTTTCACTTGCATGCTTGTGGCCATTGATGTAACTCAGCTTATAATATTCTTTTTGTGATACAGTTCAACATATCCTAGGAGAACTGAAATTAATATGACCTCTTTGATGTAAAATAAAGTTAGATTTTGTTCTTGTAGAACTAGCCTGTAAGTTGCCCGTGATGCTATTATTTATGCATTTTACTTTCATGCAAATCAGATTTTGTACTCTCTGAAGTTGTAAAAGGAACATCTTCATTTTCTTAAAAGAAGCAACACTTCAAAGCGGCTGACAGCATGGAGCTCGAGAGTCAGGAATGTTCCAGCTGCCCAGTTGCATGTTTTGAGGTTCATCCTGTTTGACTGGTGTGTTATGTGTTGGCTGCTTTGCCATTGTTCCCTTTGCTATGGTTTACATATTTTCCAGTTACCAAGGTTCCCATAATTGTCCTAGAAGTTTTGAAACTGAAAAAAATATTAAATAATAAAACGTAACGGTCGCTAATTCCTTAGTGGACTTTCCACATGGTTAACCGGAGATGTACTGGATCCATCTTCACAATTAAAGAAAAATGTGCAGATCACATAACTGGTTGAATCCTATCATTTAAGTAATGATCTTATTATAATTGCGTATACTCCATTGTATGAAATGTATATGAAGATTGTATTAAATTGTTGACCAACCAAAATATACTGGAGTCAATAACAACATCAACTGACCCAAGCAACATGAATCAGTTGTGATATTTTATATCCACCTTGCCAAGTGGTATATAAGGTATGCTTCATTCTATCTGTTACAATTTTACCTTATATTGTCAATTAGGTAAAACTAGAGCTCAGTGGCCTCTATGTAAAATCTGTAACAGCGTCCCCCACTAATAAAGCGGTTTCTGGGACTTTAACATTGATGGCCTATCCTCAGGATAATCCATCAATGTCTGATCGGTGGGGGTGTGATTCCCGGAACACCCGCCAATCAGCTGTTTTCAGTGTCAGCGGTGAGCCGAACTGCTCAGTTACGGAACTGCACAGCACAGTTCAGAATAATAGTTGCAGCCAGGCACTTCACATCCGTCATCTATTCAACTCAATAGGAGGCAGATGTGCAGTACCGGGATGTGGACACTATTTCGATGACGAACAAGTACAGCAATGCAAGTTCCGTCCGTCACCGACACTGGAAACAGGGGTGTCGGATGTTGCACCCCGACTAATCAGACATTGATTACCTACTGTAAGCTTTTCAGGGGATATAGCTCTGAGATCGCCGTCCGGGTAGACGAAGTGGCACAGAAACAGTTCATTCAGACAGCAGTTCTGGTGAAAACTGGCCGCAACCAGCTTTATTAAAGTCCACAGCAAACAGATAAAAAAAATCATAAACATAAGACCTGGGCTTGTCCAGCCACTAATTACACTTAGATAGATTTCCCTATCTATCCGGGTCCCGACTCTAACAGCCAGGGCCAAAACAACACATATGTTCAGCATTTACCAGCATGGAGGTTCACAGAGTCTCCTCCTTGTGTCTGAAGGCACCTTCAACGTCCAGACTTGAGAGAGCTCCCCTCCTATTCAGCAGCTATCCGCATGGATTCTCACAGAGACTACTCCTGTGTCCGGGGTACATCGAGCACCCAGACTGAGATAGCTCAAACTCCTGGAGACACCTTCTGTGCCTGGACCCCTCCTGTGTCCAGACTAAGCGAGCTCTCTGACTGTGCTCCCAAGCACCTACTTCTGGCTTCCTAATCAATACCTGAGTGTCTTCAGGTTTGAGCTGCAAGTGTGTATTGAATGGAAGGTGTAGTGACCTTTCTCCACCACTAGTTTTACAAAGCCATACATTCCCCTTATAGTAGTCAGCAAAGTAACTAGGTGAAATGTACATCCCATTCAACATATATCCCTTCACTGTCTCACACTACTTTAAAGATAGACCATCAATGTTAATGTCCAAAAGAACCTCTTTAACGCATAAGTATAGTTTCAGTTGTGTGCTGGTGTGTTAGCATTGTGAGTGACAGCTCAGCTGCCCAATAAGATGTAGGGATGAGCTGGGCTGAAAGTTTTGTAAGTGATAACTAGCAGGGGGTGGTGGTAAAACCACCGAAAACACGACCACAGATCCAATATATAGAAAATTACAAAACTTTATTAACAATTGTGGACACAGGTGAATGCAAAAGACAACAAAGCAGGTAAAATGTGGAAAAAAGTGCAACCATGGAAAGAAGCACTAAAGCACTCACAGCACCTGAGCGTAAGATCAATTATGGTACAAAACATAAGAGCTAAAATAAAAAGAGACAAAAAAACCTGTAGGCAAAGATAGTAGCAATTATAAGCATAGTCACACATATGAATATAAATATCACAGAGGATTATACTAACATATGCAGAAAAGATTTCTATACAAATAGCTAATTACCAGGACAGGACAATACCTATCCTGTGTATCCGCAAAAAAACCTAACAGGTACTGTGTCTCACAAATAAGGACAAGAATATAACCCAGATATAATAATAAAGTGTCCAAATGCCTGGTCCGGTATTACCAATAGTAACCCTTATAAAGGCACCAGTGTCAAACAGCTCAAATAGATCATAAGAGACCAAGCCTACAACATTATACCTGATAAGAGTGTATTTGTGGCGTGCTCAGGATGCCAAGTGCTGAGTGCGTCTGACGGGGCAGACGCACTCAGCACTTGGCATCCTGAGCACGCCATGATTACACCCTTATCAGGTATAATGTTGTAGGCTTGGTCTCTTATGGTCTATTTGAGCTGTTTGACACTGGTGCCTTTATAAGGGTTACTATTGGTAATACCGGACCAGGCATTTGGACACTTTATTATTATATCTGGGTTATATTCTTGTCCTTATTTGTGAGACACAGTACCTGTTAGGTTTTTTTGCGGATACACGGGATAGGTATTGTCCTGTCCTGGTACTTTGCTATTTGTATAGAAATTTTTTCTGCATTTGTTAGTATAATCCTCTGTGATATTTATATTCATTGTGTGACTATGCTTATAATTGCTACTATCTTTGCCTACAGGTTTTTTGTCTCTTTTTATTTTAGCTCTTATGTTTTGTACCATAATTGATCTTACGCTCAGGTGCTGTGAGTGCTTTAGTGCTTCTTTCAATGGTTGCATTTTTTTCCACATTTTACCTGCTTTGTTGTCTCTTGTATTCACCTGTGTCCACAATTGTTAATAAAGTTTTGTAATTTTCTATATATTGGATCTGTGGTTGTGTTTTCGGTGGTTTTACCACCACCCCCTGCTCAGTTTTTTGCGATAGATCCACTTTTATTGGTCCTATATGGCAAAACCTACTACGGTTCAATAATACAGGATGTTCTTGCTGTTTCTCATTAGTCTATTATATGACTTTAAGTGATAACCTAGCAGCTCAATTTGGCTGGGTGTCAAGATCCCATCTGGGTTGGAGCCGATGTTACTGCAAACACTAGGGAAGCAGAGGCAGGTAGCGTAGTCAGGTGGCAGCCGGAGGTCGGTACACAGGAAAGGCAGTTCGGTAGCAGAGGAGCAGGCAGATAACGTAGTCAAGTGGCAGCCGGAGGTCGGTACACAGGAAAGGCAGTTCGGTAGCAGAGGAGCAGGCAGATAACGTAGTCAGGTGGCAGCCGGAGGTCGGTACACAGGAAAGGCAGTTCGGTAGCAGAGGAGCAGGCAGATAACGTAGTCAGGTGGCAGCCGGAGGTCGGTACACAGGAAAGGCAGTTCGGTAGCAGAGGAGCAGCAGGAGAAAGAGCTTGACTAGAGGCTGGAAGCACAATAATCTCGCAATGACACACCCACAGGGCCAGGTTTATATAGGGCGTGTAATTGGCAATCAGAGGCCAAACGAGAGAGCACTGGGTGAAGCCGATCAGGAAGAACAGTCAATGGTATCTGGGTTCAGCAAGGAACTTTGTAGCCAGCAGAATAGCTCAGATGGTAGAGCTGCTTGCCGGTGGACAAGAGACACTGGGTTTGATTCCTGACAGTACTCCCCTCCTTCCAGGATGGCCTCTGGACATCTCAGGAGCTGGCTTTTCTGAGTACCTCTGATGAAAGGCTCTTGTAAGTCCAGGAGCATGGACGTTGTCCTTTGGTTCCCATGAATTTTCCTCTGGTCTGTAACCTTCCCACTGCACCAGATACTGCAGTTTACCTCTGAATTTTCGGGAGTCCAGAATCTTATCCACAATGTATTCTTCTTCACCACGGATCCTTTCTGGTGGAGGAGGTGGCTGAATTCTTCCTGGAAACGGGTTTTCACAGAAGGGTTTAAGCAAGGATATGTGAAATACTGGATGAATCTTTAGATTGTTGGGAAGTTTTAAACGAAAAGCAACCTGGTTAATTTTTGCTGAAATTTGAAAAGGTCCAATGAATTTCTGACCCAATTTGGAGGATGGCACATGTGTCTTAAGGTTTTTAGTGGACAGCCAAACTTTGTCTCCAACCTGAAGAGCAGGGGGCACTCTCTGATGTTTATCTGCCGCTTCCTTATATCTTTCCTGGATCTTGAGTAACATCTCTGATAGTTCCTTCTGGGACTCCTGTAATTTTGCAAGCCTGTCATTAACAGCAGGAATGGGAGTGTTCACTGACAGATTAGGGATAAATACTGGATGTAATCCATAGTTAGCGAAAAATGGGGTTTGAGATGTAGCGCTATGTATGGAGTTGTTGTAGGCAAACTCTGCTGTTGGTAAATAGTCCACCCAGTCATCCTGAAGATAGGAAATGAAGCAACGGAGGTATTGCTCCAAAGTCTGGTTCGTTCTCTCCGTCTGGCCATTGGACTGAGGATGGAAAGCGGTAGAAAGATTCACAGTGACTCCCAAGGCTGTACAGAAACTCTTCCAAAATTTTGACGTAAACTGAACGCCTCTGTCAGACACCACGCTGTCAGGAATTCCATGTAACCTGAATACCTCTTTGATCATCAGTTCTGCAGTTTTTTCAGCAGTAGGAATTCCTTCCGTTGGGATAAAGTGGGCCATTTTTGTGAGTCGGTCCACTATGACAAGGATGACGGTCATTTGTTTGGAAGAGGGTAGTTCCACAATAAAATCCATGGAAATAGATCCCCAAGGCCTGGATGGAACTGGGAGTGGTTGCAGGAGTCCTAAAGGAGACGATCGTGGGGTCTTGTTTCGTGCGCATGTTAAACAGGTTGAAACATATTTCCTCACGTCCTTCCTACAATTAGGCCACCAAAAGAAACAAAGTAGTAAGTCTTGTGTTTTTGCAACTCCAGGATGTCCTGCCAGTTTAGAATCATGGACACTTTTGAGGACTTCAAGGCGAGAAGATTCAGGTACATATATTTTGTGTTTCTGCATCCAAAACCCCTCTTTGAATGAAAGATCGACGTCTTCCGAAGGATGGTTAAGGAAAGAGTCCTCTTGGTAACCATCTTTAATTCTATTACATAGTCCTTTAGAGTGCAATATTCCCAAAAAATTTTTAGGGCCTAGAATTGTATCGTCATTACTAGACCTCTCCTGAGGTTCCGAACACATCCTGGACAGAGCATCAGCCTTGCCATTTCTTGAACCAGGCCGATAAGAAATTATAAAATTGAATCTTGAGAAAAATAAGGCCCATCGTGCTTGTCTTGCAGACAATCTTTTTGCTGTACGGAGGAATTCAAGATTCTTGTGGTCCGTGAGGACAGTCACAGGGTGATTGGCACCTTCCAAAAGATGTCTCCACTTGGAGAAGGCAACTTTAATGGCCAACAGTTCTTTATTACCGATGTCGTAGTTTTTTTCTGCAGATGACATGGTGTGGGAAAGAAACGCACATGGGTGAAGTTGCATTTTGTCCCCAACTCGCTGAGACAGAATAGCTCCCACTGCAGAGTCCGAGGCGTCCACTTCGACAGTAAATGGCAATTCAGGATTTGGGTGTACTAACAATGGAGCAGATGTAAAAAGAGTTTTCAACTTGTCAAAAGCCTCCTGTGCCTCCGGAGACCAAAAAAATGCTTGGGTCTTTTTTGTTAATGTAGTAATTGGTAGTATGATCCGTGAAAAGTTCTTTATAAATTTTCGGTAAAAATTTGCAAATCCTATGAAACGCTGGACGTCTTTTAAATTTCTTGGAACAGGCCAGTCCACTACAGCATTGATTTTGCTGGGATCCATGCTCAGACCTTCTGGGGAGATGATATATCCCAGAAATTGGATACTGGTTTGTTCAAATTCACATTTTTCAAGTTTAATGTACAGATGGTTCTCCTGTAGTCGTTCCAAGACTAACTGGACGTGTCTGCGATGCTCTTCCAAGGTGTCTGAAAATATCAGAATGTCATCGAGATAAGCCACAACGAATTGATCCAAGAAATCTCGAAATACATCATTAATAAAATGTTGAAAGGTGGCTGGGGCATTGCTAAGGCCAAAGGGCATAACCAGAGATTCAAAATGTCCATATCTCGTTCTGAAGGCGGTCTTCCACTCATCTCCTGGGCGAATCCGTATGAGGTTGTAAGCCCCTCTAAGATCCAGCTTCGTAAAGATTTTCGCAGAACGGAGTCTCTCGAATAGTTCAGGAATCAAGGGTAGCGGGTAGCGATTGTTGACGGTGATATTATTAATCTCTCTGTAGTAGTGTTGAGCGATAATGCTCGATATCTAAAAATATTGTATCGAAATTGTATCGCCGATAGCACTAAATATCGTCGATATCCGATTTCGATACCGGAAGTCCCATGTAAGTCTATGGGAACAAAATATCGCAACAAAAAAAACCCTTTCTTTCGTTGTAAACACAAAATATACACACATAAAATACATATATATATATACATGTCATTGTGACATATATATATACATATATTTATAGTTTATACACTTCTACATAGTAAAATAGACTCTGATTCAATTGCCGGGTAAAGCCGTGACATACCCCATAGAAGTTGACGGGCTCAGTGCCGAGTACCCCAAAAACCTCTGGCTCTGTGCGACTCAACTTGGGCGTCACAAACAGGATTCTGTAGCTCGCTATAAGCGAGTCCTGTGTGCCTGAATTGAACTGGTTTTGTGCTTGAGAATTGCTAAAATCATCAGAGAATGTATTTGCCATTTTTCCGCCATATCTGCGTCACGACGAGGCACTGGTGAAGAAGAAGGGCGTGCTCTTCATGGGTGTACACTCACTCAGTGACGCGAAAACGATGGCTCTAAATGGTACTGCAATGTAAGATCGTGCCCCACAGCTCTTGAGTTCCGCCTCCTCATCCTCCTCAGTGGGCGGAAACTAACACGAAGGTCCCGCCTCCCTACAAAAGAGGGGCCCTCTCCAGATGCTAATGACACATGTGACTTGGCAGAGATGGCTAATGGACACGAGCAGAAGTGTGAAGGGATGGAGCAGTCAGAGCTCTCCCCCCACGGAAGCGACCCGATCGCCACGGAACCACCGTTGGGCACCCGGCCTGGAAACCCTCCTACGCTGCAAGAAGCGGAGGATACCCTAAGAGGCCTGGCCCGGCACCGGGAGGAGGTCGCCAGGATGGAAGCCAGCTGGCGTGCCCTAAAAATAAACTTGGATCGGCGCCAATCCCTCTTACCTGAAGTGTCTGTACCGGAAGGTGAGGCACCCGTTCTAGTAGAGGAGCCCTTGCAATGTGATCCGGTTGACGTTGTCGCAGTGGAGGCACCCGTTCGTGCAAAAAACGCTGCACCGGCAGCACCCCAGATCCCGCTGTCTGCCCCCGTCGCTGAGACAGAAGAAGCGACACCCGTCCTCATGGAGGAGGCCGCGCAGGCACCAGAGCACTACCTGCCTGTACCGGAGCCCCGACTGTCATCTGTTCCAGAGCCGGCTGCTTCCTCCGCAGGTAAGCGCCGCCAGGACTGGGGGGCGCCAGGAGAGCTGCCGCAAACCAGACACTATAAGCTGGCATTTGATGGTGGAGACATGGAGCAGCTGGTGGAGGAGAATTACAACCGGCGTCAGGAGGAAGAGTGGAGACGTTGGGAGCGGGAAGCAGAGCGACAAAGGGAGCAGCGAGAATCCCAAAAACTTCGCCAACGTCAGCTGGAGAAGGACCGGGCAGATAAGGACCGGTTGAGAAAGGATAAAGGAACCCTGAGGAGCCGCAGCGTAAGGGTGCAGTACGGAGCTTTAAATTGAAAGGTGGTTGGGGCTTCATCCAGGAGCCTGGACTTTATTTAGAAGTTTTTGTGAACCGGCGGGACGTGGAGGCTCACCTCCTAGAAGGACACCCGGGGAGGGACCTGTTGCCAGGAGACTTGGTGACTTACACCCGACACTGGGGTTACAATGGATGGTACGCCCTAAATGTTACCAGGTGCGACCCCTACTCCCCAGAGTGTCAGGAACCTGTGAGACCCTCGGAGCCTTCAGCCTCCCACATCCAGGCCTCTGCAAAAGTGCCCACCCCACGCCGTAAATCTCCCCAGCCTCCCTCAGTGGTCTCCTCAGCAGCCCCAGCTATGGACATGATAAGTATAGCTGGCCCGTACCCGGCGCCTGTTAGGCACCCTGGGGTTCGTTCAGTCCGGGACATAGGGTTCCAGACCCGGAGGGAGATGAAAGAGGTGGCCACACAGACCCAGATAGCGGGTCACGACTTGACTGTACAGGCCACACGACGTCATCAAGTCCTGGTGGTCCTTGGTGCCTCGGATGTTTGGCAAGCATCAGAAGAGTACCAGGTGGTACCTGGAACACCCCTGCCAAAGAATTATAAATAACCCGGACAGGGTCCCTGTATGTAAATAGTTAAATTGTTTATGTACCCGGACAGGTGAATGTTCATAAAAAAGTTTTTTAATTTAATAAAAAAAAAAAAAACAGTTTTCATTACTTTTATTACAGTCTCATCCTGCGACGCCATCGATCTCCTGTAAAAAAATGAAAAAAAAAAATATATACCACCTGACCGACGCAGTCCATAGTAACGAGTGTCCCACGACGATCCAGCTCTGCTACATCAGAATGACAGGCAGAGCCTGTCATCCCGGCGCAGCACAGCTGATTACCTGCTTCCCCGGCGGTGACGTCATCGGACTGACTGCTTTACGGCCGGGATTACCCAGCAGTCACTGCAGTTATCGCGAAAAACTGCATGTGACCGCCAGGGAGAAGATAATGGCGGCCATCAAGCAGTCCAGGACGTGACCGCCAGAGATCTTCTGCCAGGTAAGTGCCGCTGACTCCTGACAGACCCGACCGACGGACACTCACAGTGACAGTGACAAATCCGATTCCGGTATTCGATAAGACGAAAATATCGAAACAAATTATCGAAAGGCCGATAGAGCTAATATCGGCCGATAGCCGATATTTGCATTATCGTATCGCTCAACACTACTCTGTAGTCAATACATGGCCGCAGAGTGGAGTCTTTTTTTTCAACAAAGAACAGGGGTGCCCCCGCTGGAGATGTGGAAGGTCGAATAAAGCCTTTCTCTAAATTTTCATCCAGGAACTCTCTTAATACCTTCAATTCAGGTTCGGAAAGATTGTAAATCCGCCCAAATGGAATGGTTGTTCCTGGCAGCAATTCAATGGGACAGTCGTAAGGACGGTGAGGAGGTAATTGATCTGCTTTCTTCTTACTGCAGACATCAGAGAACTGCTGATATTGAGGTGGTAGTTTCTCTTCCTTCTCATACGAGATCTCAGAGATTTGGACTTGTTGGAGAACAGGGGGGTCCTTATGACAATTATTCTTGCAGTAGTCAGATGGAAAGGTGATGGTCCTTGATGCCCAGTTGATAGAAGGGTTATGGACTGAAAACCATGGGATCCCTAGGATAACCGGAAATTTCGGAGATGAAATAAGGTGGAAACTGACAGCTTCATGATGATCCGGTTCGATACAAATCTCAAGTTCGATTGTCTCATGCGTGACAGGTCCAGAAGACAAGGGTGATCCATCCACGGTTTCCATTTCAATTGGTGTGGATTTGGTCCTACTGGAAATATTGTTATCTCATGTAAATTTTAAGTCCATAAAATTTCCTCCTGCTCCCGAATCCAACAGGGCAGAGCATTGTATTTTTTGGGTGTCCATTACGACTTGAATGGGGATTACAAAATGAGATGATGTAGTATGTATTTTGTCTGTTTCTGGTGTCACTGATGAGATAGTCTGCATGATGGAATCCGACTGCTGAGAAAGGTCCCCATTGCTGGCAGACCTGTTGTTGGTAAAGGCTATAGTCCATTTGTTAGGACAGTTGATGGCATAGTGTCCAGGGTCCCCACAATAGAGGCAGAGATGTTCTGCACGTCGCCTCTCCTTCTCCTGTGCAGAGAGTGGTCTTCGGATGACATCGATCTGCATCGGTTCAGACACGCCTTGCATCTTTTCTTGGTGGTCTGATGCTGGAAATGAGAAGCCAGGGCTATTCCCAAGTGCTCGCAGTCTCTCCTTTCTCCTTTCAGTAAGTTTTTGGTCAATCCGGATACATAGTTGAATAAAGTCCTCCAACTGATCAGGGGTCTCAACCCTGGCAAGCTCGTCTTTCACTGGTTCTGATAACCCTCGTCGAAATTGACTTCTCTGGGCGCTGAATTCCAGGTGGTGTCGGCCACCCAGCGACGGAACTCCGATGTATATTCCGCAACAGAGCGACGTCCTTGGCGCAAATTATGTAATTTGGTTTCTGCTGTGGCACAGCGGTTTGGGTCATAAAAAACTTGATTCATAGCTGCGGTGAAGGCTTCCAGGTCATTAAGGAGGTCATAGTCCTTTTCTACATAAGGTGAAGCCCAAGCAAGAGCTTCATCCGTCAGGAGATTTATCATGAAAAAAACTTTCTTCCTCTCACTGGTAAAGGGAGCAGGTTGCATCTGGAAGTATATGCGGCATTGATTGAGGAATCCTCGGTACTGCTGGCGATCCCCACTGAACTTTGCAGGCAGCGGCAGCCGCGCGTTTGATTCGGACCCTGAATTGCGCACGTCCAGAAGTTGTTTTTGTAGCTCAATTACTTCCTGTTGTAGCACCGTGAAATCAGTTTGTAACTTGGAATATTTTCCTTAAGAGTCAGTACAAAAACTTTGAAGCTCCGTAACTTGCCGCCTCAGGGTGTTCACAGCGGACTCCATTTTGGCGCGAGATTATTCTGTCAAGATCCCGTCTGGGTTGGAGCCGATGTTACTGCAAACACTAGGGGAAGCAGAGGCAGGTAGCGTAGTCAGGTGGCAGCCGGAGGTCGGTACACAGGAAAGGCAGTTCGGTAGCAGAGGAGCAGGCAGATAACGTAGTCAGGTGGCAGCCGGAGGTCGGTACACAGGAAAGGCAGTTCGGTAGCAGAGGAGCAGGCAGATAATGTAGTCAGGTGGCAGCCGGAGGTCGGTACACAGGAAAGGCAGTTCGGTAGCAGAGGAGCAGCAGGAGAAAGAGCTTGACTAGAGGCTGGAAGCACAATAATCTCGCAATGACACACCCACAGGGCCAGGTTTATATAGGGCGTATAATTGGCAATCAGAGGCCAAACGAGAGAGCACTGGGTGAAGCCGATCAGGAAGAACAGTCAATGGTATCTGGGTTCAGCAAGGAACTTTGTAGCCAGCAGAATAGCTCAGATGGTAGAGCTGCTGGCTGGTGGACAAGAGACACTGGGTTCGATTCCTGACACTGGGCTTGCTAGGTTTCCTCCAGGTGTCAACCGTTCTTGGTGATTACCTGGCTATTTAGCTGGCGGACAATGGTCAGACAATTGCCAGTCATAGCTTTTCTCTGTAATGTGTTTGTCTTATGTTCAGCTACTCAGATCTTTGTTACCTGACTTAGGACTTTGCCTTTTGACCATTCTTTTATATTGCCACTTTGCCTTTGATGTACTCTGACCTTTTCTGTCTAACCTCTGATTTTGTCTTTTGAGCATTCTTTTGCCTTACTCTTTTGCCTTTGGACTCCTTGACTTCTTTGTCTTGTGGATTGTCCATGAGAAGTGACTCAGTGTTGCAATAGCAAAGGGAGTATTCTTTTTTACATCATATGTTTCATATGCTCTAGGATTTGGGGCATCGAGGCAGATTTGCTCATCACTGGGATTCATCAATGAGTATTATGAGTTACAAATTTGTTGAAATACTAACCAGTAAATAACATTTTTGGGTTGGATTTTTGCTCTTCGTCTTTGGAAAATACCTTGATATTACATTTCTGGTATTTTATATTTTTTGATAACATTTTATAGTTTTTATTTATAAGGTATTAAATGCTGAAAGGGCTAAGAAAAAGCCATATATATTTGGAATAATACCTTAATGGTGCATGACTTCTCTGTAAGACAATTCTTCTTCAGCTACATGGAAGTACTCCCCAGGTTACTGCGAATGACCGAGATCTAATATGTAAATAATGATCCCACTTAATGTCAGATGTGACTCACCAGCTGCCCTTTGTGACATTAATTTGCTTACATATTACAGGAAGAATGATAGTTCACTTGATGTGAAATATCAATACAGGAACATCTTAATAATTAAAAACGTGACATTTATGAAAGATTTATTTCCTGATGGAACTTGCCAATTTAACAAAGCTTGTTAATAGGAGTCTAATTACACTTAAGTCATAGTATAACACGTAGAATCACTGGTATATGGAGACTGGCATAAATATCCTGGCTGCAATGTATCGATGAGCAAAAGCAATACTTATTGGTTCCTCTCTGGATCATTAGAATAAGCAACATGATGGAGCAACGCTTAGTACAGAGACCCCAGAGAGGGGTTTAGTTTAGATGTGGGACTTACTTATATGAACCATGCATCTCCTTGAGTTGCCTTTCTTGTCTTTCATGAATGAGTCCCAGTTAATCCATTGCAAAATTGAGTGTCACTATCAGTGCACTACTTGCAGTAGCTGTAGTAGCCCTTAGTAGTGCTTTTACTCAAACTTTTTCAAGCTGTACTGAATCAAAGAAATGAGAAATCATCTGAGTTTTCATATAAGGGTGGAATTTCATTCTATATCTTAACAGTATACTGTATATATATATATAAATATATATATATATATATTTATTTATATATATATATATACAGTACAGACCAAAAGTTTGGACACACCTTCTCATTCAAAGATTCTTCTGTATTTTCATGACTATGAAAATTGTAGAATCACACTGAAGGCATCAAAACTATGAATTAACCCCTTAATGTCAAATGACGTGCACAGTCCGTCATGGCAAGGTGTCAGTTCCGGCACCAGGACGGACTGTGCACGTCATCCCTTTGATCTACCACTGTGTGTAAACACGCAGTGGTAGATCAGTGCCGACAGCTGTCACAGACAGCTGACAGGCACGGCAAGCGGTGCGGGGACCTTTGCCGTCGGTCCCCGCACCTACAGCGCTGTGCTTGTTCAGTCAATCTGACTGACCAAACACAGCAGTGATCGCGCAGGAGATGCTGAAATTTCAGCATCTCCAGCGCGATCAGTGCAGGAGCCGGCGCTGCAGTGGCCAGGCTTCCTGCACTGACAGCCAGGAGCGGCGCCCCCACCGCCCCTGGCTGTTAACCCCCTGACTGCTGCTATCGAGCGCGATCGCAGCGCTCAGCGGGGGAGGCAGAGGGTCGGGAGCTCCCTCTGCCTCAGATCAGCGCCCTGCAATGTATTTGCAGGGCCCAATCTCTGCCTTGATGACCCAGGGGTTGTCATGACAACCTCCGGGTCATGTAGCTACGGAAAGCTGCTGTGATCATGGTCACAGCAGCTTTCACTATAGTTGCAATGCATTGCAATGCTGGAGCATTGCAATGCATTGTAACTGCAATAAAAAGTAAAAAAGTGAAAGTCCCATAAAGGGACAAGTTAAAAAAAATCATTTTTTAAAAAAAATTGTAAAAAAAAATATTAAAAAATCATTTAAAAAAAACCCCCTAAAAAATACACATTTTTATGTAATAAAAAAACAAAAAGCAAAAAAAACACACATGTTTGGTATCACCGCATCCGTAAAAATCCTATCAATAAAAGCGTATCCCTAGTTAACCCCTTCAGTGAAAGCCGTGAAAAAAAAAAAAGTAGTAAATTATACTTTTTCAAAGCGGTATCATCACACCGCTTGGAAAAAGTTCAATAACACGCGATCAAAAAGTGGGATATAAATAACCATGGTACCGCTGAAAATGTCATCTTGTCCCGCAAAAAACAAGCCGCTATACAGCATCATCAGCGAAAAATTAAAAAAGTTATCGCTCGCGGAATAAACTGATGCAAAAATAATTATTTTTTCTATAAAACTTTCTATTGTGTAAAAAACGCCAAAACATAAAAAAATATATAAATGAGGTATCGCTGTAATCGTAGTGACCCGAAGAATAAAGCTGCTTTATCAATTTTACCACACGCGGAACGGAGGAAGAAAAAAAAACAATTCCTGAATTGCTGTTTTTTGTTCATTCTGCTTCCACAAAAATCGGAATAGGAAGCGATCAAAAAACGTTATGTGCCCGAATATGGTACCAATAAAAACGTCAGCTCGTCCCGCAAAAAATAAGCCCGCAGATAACTCTGTCGGCCAAAATATGGAAAAATTATAGCTCTCAAAATACGGCGATGCAAAAATTTCTTACAAAAAATTATTCCAAAAAAAAGCGTCTTTTAGAGTGTGACAGAAGCTAAACATGAAAAAAGGGTATAAATCTGGTATCGCCGTAATCGCACTGATCCGAGGAATAAAGTTGCCTAATCACTAATACCGCACGAGGAACGGCGTAAAAAAGAAAACCAATTCTTCACCTTTTGTGGATTTGTTCATTCTGCCTCCCAAAGATCGCAATAAGGCGATCACAGTGGTTCCCCCCACATATGGGGTATCAGCATACTCAGGACAAAATGCACTTCAAATTTTGGGGTCCTATTTCTCCTGTTACCCTTATAAAAATAAAAATTTGGGGGCAAAAAGGTCATTTTTGTGGAAAAAAAAAGGATTTTTTTATTTTCACGTCTCTACGTTATAAACTTCTGTGAAGCCCTTGGGGGCTCAAAGTGCTGACCACACATCTAGATAAGTTCCTTGGGGGGTCTAGTTTGCAAAATGGAGTCATTTGTGGGGGGTTTCTACTGTTTAGGCACATCAGGGGCTCTCCAAACGCGACATGACACCCGCAGACCATTCCATCAAAGTCTGCATTTAAAAACGGTGCTCCTTCCATTCCGAGCTCTGCCATGCGTCAAAATAGTGGTTCCCCCCCACATATGGGGTATCAGTGTACTCAGGACAAATTGCACAATAGCTTTTGGGGTCCTATTTCTCCTGTTACCCTTATAAAAATAAAAATTTGGGGGCAAAAAGATTATTTGTTGGAAAATAATATGATTTTTTTTATTTTCACGGCTCTACGTTATAAACTTCTGTGAAGCACTTGGGGGTTCAAAGTGCTCACCACACATCTAGATAAGTTCCTTGGGGGGTCTAGTTTCCAAAATGGAGTCACTTGTGGGGGGTTTCTACTGTTTAGGCACATCAGGGGCTCTCCAAACGTGACATGACATCCGCAGACCATTCCATCAAAGTCTGCAGTTGAAAAAGGCGCTCCTTCCCTTCCGAGCTCTGCCATGCGTCAAAATAGTGGTTTACCCCCACATATGGGGTATCAGCCTACTCAGGACAAATTGAAAAATAACTTTTGGGGTCCTGTTACCCTTTGGAAAATAAAAATTGGGGGTGGAAAGATCATTTTTATGGAAAAGATATGATTTTTTAATTTTACGGCTCTACGTTATAACCTTCTGTGAAGCCCTTGGGGGTTCAAAGCTCTCACCACACATCTAGATAAGTTCCTTGGGGGTCTAGTTTCCAAAATGGGGTCACTTGTGGGGGGTTTCCACTATTTAGGCATACAGGGACTATCCAAATGCGACATGGCGTCCAATCTCAATTTCAGCCAAAAAAGTCAAATGGCGCTGCTTCCCTTCCGAGCTCTGCCATGCGCCCAAATAGCGGTTTACCCCACTTATGGGGTATCAGCGTACTCAGGACAAATTGAAAAATAACTTTTGGGGTCCTGTTACCCTTTGGAAAATAAAAATTGAGGGTGGAAAGATCATTTTTATGGAAAAGATATGATTTTTTAATTTTACGGCTCTACGTTATAACCTTCTGTGAAGCCCTTGGGGGTTCAAAGCTCTCACCACACATCTAGATAAGTTCCTTGGGGGGTCTAGTTTCCAAAATGGGGTCACTTGTGGGGGGTTTCCACTGTTTAGGCATACAGGGACTCTCCAAATGCGACATGGCGTCCAATCTCAATTTCAGCCAAAAAAGTCAAATGGCGCTGCTTCCCTTCCGAGCTCTGCCATGTGCCCAAATAGCGGTTTACCCCCACATATGGGGTATCAGCGTACTCAGGACAAATTGCACAATAACTTTTGGGGTCCTTTTATCCTTTGGAAAATAAAAATTGGGGATGGAAAGATCATTTTTGTGGAAAATATATGATTTTTTAATTTTACGGCTCTTCGTTATAACCTTCTGTGAAGCCCTTGGGGGTTCAAAGCTCTCACAACACATTTATATAAGTTCCTTGGGGGGTCTAGTTTCCAAAATGGGGTCACTTGTGGGGGTTTCCACTGTTTAGGCACACAGGACTCTCCAAATGCGACATGGCGTCCAATCTCAATTCCAGCCAAAAAAGTCAAATGGCTCTGCTTCCCTTCCGAGCTCTGCCATGCGCCCAAATAGTGGTTTACCCCCACACATTGGGTATCGGTGTACTCAGGAGAAATTGTACAACAAATATTATGGTTCAATTTCTACTGATACCCTTGATAAAATTTAAAAAAATTGTGTCGAAAGAAAAATTTTGAGAAAAAAGGTTAAATGTTCATTTTTTCCTTCCACATTGCTTCAATTCTTGTGAAGTACCTAAAGGGTTAATAAACTTCTTGAATGTGGCTTTGAACACCTTGAGGGGTGCAGTTTTTAGAATGGTGTCACTTTTGGGTATTTTCTGTCATATTGACCCCTCAAATTCACTTCAAATGTGAGGTGGTCCCTAAAAAAATGGTTTTGTAAATTTTGTTGGAAAAATGAGAAATTGCTGGTCAACTTTTAACACTTATCACTTCCTAACAAAAAAAAATTTTGGTTCCAAAATTGTGCTGATGTAAAGTAGACATGTGGAAAATGTTATTTATTAACTAATTTTTGTGACATATCTCTCTGATTTAATGGCATAAAAATTAAAAGTTTGAAAATTGCAAAATTTTCAAAATTTTTGCCATATTTCCGTTTTTTTCATAAATAAACGCAAGTTATATTATAGAAATTTTACCACTATCATGAAGTACAATATGTTTCGAGAAAACAATCTCAGAATCGCCAAGATCCGTTGAAGCGTTCCAGAGTTATAAGCACATAAAGTGACAGTGGTCAGAATTGTAAAAATTTGCCTGGTCTTTAACCTACTTAATGGCTTGGTCGTTAAGGGGTTAACACATGTGGAATTATACATTACACTTTACAAAAAAGTGTGAAACAACTAAAAATTTGTCTTATATTCAAGGTTCTTCAAAGTAGCCACCTTTTGCTTTGATTACTGCTTTGCACGCAGAAAAGGTGAACGGCTGGACTCTACATGCCTGGTTACCACCGTGAAGCATAGTGTGATGTGGTGTGATGGTGTGAGGGTGCTTTGCTGGTGACACTGTTGGGGATTATTCAAAATTGAAGCCGTGAGCGGTCCAGCTCACCCCAAACCATCTCGATTAGGTTCAGGTCTGGTGACTGTGGAGGCCAGGTCATCTGGCGTAGCAACCCAACACTCTCCTTCTTGGTCAAATAGCCCTTACACAGTCTGGAGGTGTGTTTGGGGTCATTGTCCTGTTGAAAAATAAATGATGGTCCAACTAAACGCAAACCAGATGGAACAGTATGCTGCTGCAAGATGCTGTGGTAGCCATGCTGGTTCAATATGCCTTCAATTTTGAATAAATCCCCAACAGTGTCACCAGCAAAGCACCCCCACATCAACACACCACCTCCTCCATGCTTCACGGTGGGAACCAGGCATGTAGAGTCCATCCGTTCACCTTTTCTGCGTGCAAAGCAGTAATCAAAGCAAGAGGTGGCTACTTTGAAGAACCTAGAATATAAGACATATTTTCAGTTGTTTCACACTTTTTTGTAAAGTGTAATGTATAATTCCACATGTGTTAATTCATAGTTTTGATGCCTTCAGTGTGATTCTACAATTTTCACAGTCATGAAAATACAGAAAAATCGTTGAATGAGAAGGTGTGTCCAAACTTTTGGTCTGTACTGTATATATATTTTTTTGTTGCAAAGTTATATAATAGGGTAGTTACAGGAGGGCTTACACAGATCTCAGTGACCCCGCTTATCATGTTGGGGTAACCATGTCATGAGAAAGTCCGGATCACCCATTTTAAGATTTTTCATTAATGTTTTACACGTTTTCCTTGTTGGCTTGTAAGTAATAGTTTATTGAAATGTCTTCTGTTTGAGAGCCTGATTTGGGAGATGTGTAAAAGGGGTTTGATGTACTGCAAGGTTGCCAGGCTAGATGTCCTGAGTAGTATCCCTGGGTAGCAAGTGGGTTGTTTGAGGATGCATGTGGTTATACCACGTAAGGTGCTGATGAGCCTGCAGAATGTGTGGTGTCACTGAGAGCATGGGATATATTAGGGTGAACTTAAAGGGAACCTGTCGCCTCGTTTTGCTGCTATAAGATGCGGCCACTGGCTTTCGGGGCTTATCTACAGCATTCTGTGCCAGATGTGAAAAAGTTCCTTGAGAACGAAATGCATCGCTGTATGCTGCATGTGCACTCTGACTATTGAGGAATTTGGTGAAATTACCTATTTTATGGATCAATAAAAATTTGCAATTTTAAGGCTCTGGATCATATACTCTTTATTTTCTAGCATTCTATAATGCTGTAGATAAGCCCCGAGTCCGACCTGCAAGATAAGAAGAACAAGTTTTATTATACTCAACCGGGGAGGGTGGTCTGATGTGGGCAGAGCAGATCAGTATTCCTGCGCAGGAGTGTGGCACGAAGCAAGCAGGATGACAACATCGCATGAAGATGGGAGGCACCGGACCCGGACCTGCGACACCCATCGGACTGGACCGCATCGGACCACCCCCGGGTGAGTATAATAAAACTTGTTTTTCTTATCTTGCAGGTCGGGACTGGGGTTTATCTACAGCATTATAGAATGCTAATAATAGCATGTGTGACTAAGACTCATGGTAGAATAAATACAATTTATATCAAATCACCATGTGTCTCAATAGATTAATGCCATTCATCATATCAACATATGACACCACTTAAAAAAAGATGATATAAGGCCGATATTATCAAACAATTATCAATTTTATTTATGAAACATTAAAATACATATCTCAAAAAATATACTGGGAATAGGAATACACACAGATACATGGTCACATTAAGATGACGCAATCATCAAGATTCAATGCGTACTAGCGCTAAATAGTATAAGCCCAAAAATAGCAGTCACATGTGGCAATTAATTACTGGGGAAAGAAACATATGTGTCTCAATGCAGGCTATAATGCCATAATATAATCTCTATTAGAGTACGCCCACATTAAATGACAATTGTCACTGCTGCACCATGCGCTATTAGAATGCTCACATTAACATCCCTGCACTATTGCCACACAGATTACAATAAATAGTGCCAAATATGGAGCTGCATAATTACCTCTATGTGGCCTGCAGAGCGCTACAGTATGCACCTCACCAAGATGAGCGCGTCCGCCCCGACGCGCGTTTCGGACCTCTCCCTTCCCAAGGGGCATTATAGAATGCTGTAGATAAACCCTGAAAGCCAGTGACCGCATCTTATAGCGGCAAAACAAGGTGACAGGTTCCCTTTAATTTGGTTTTGCCTGCCGATTGGGGTCAGTCACAGAGATGGAATGCAATGCTGTCGTATATAGCCTGCAGATGAGCGCACTTGAATGTAGATTTGTAGATTAATAGAAATAAAAAGGCTCTGCATGGCTGTTCCTGTCTGTGGAAAATCATCCGCCTGTGAAGAACTACCACCACTGAGTATGATGACGGCGTGGAAAAGAAAGTGCTGCTGATGACAGTTTGAAGCAAAGAAGATATATCGGCACCAGGAAACATGTGGTGTCATAGCAATCAAAAGACCCCAGGTACGAGAGCTATGCGGCATATCGAGTGGCTGAAGGTGCTCATCTAAAAAGCAAATGTATCAAGTAAAAGTATAAAAGAAAAGCGACACTCGTCAAATCAATAAAAAAGATTTGAGTCCTTGAATCCTTACTTCAGGCCATGGCAGGGTATGCAGTGAAGGAATGCGGGGAGAGGAAGAAACAGGACAATGGCCGTTTTGCATTAAAGCCCATAGAAGCTGTCATCCTCCTCTCCTCTTCTCCCCACATTCCTCTGCTTTCCTGCATACCCTGTCCATGTCCAGAAGTAAGTATCAATTTGGTGAGTGCTGCTTTTCTTATGTACTTCTGCTGATGACAGTTTGCCTGCAAGCCACTAATAGTGAGTAGGACACAAAAGGAATGTGTGGTAGCCAGTGCTGTGTGAGAAAGAGCCTTCTTGCATTCTACAGATGCTAAGGCAGAGAGGTACTACATCTGCGTAAAATGAGAAGTAGTCCTCTGAGACCTATGTGAAAGGGAATTATAATTTTTATAGTTTTTATGTCTGAAAGTAATCATGGGTCCATTGAGTTCAACCTATAACACAACATGTAGATTTAGAGTAAGGCAAAAACCTCATAAGGCAAATTCTAATTGCCCATATTAGGGGACAAATTTCCTTCTAGACCTAGCATATGACAATCAAACTAGTTCCCTGGATAAATGTCCCATCACTGATTCTAGTGACCATACTTTGTAATATTATGTTTTTCAAGAAAGGCATTAATGCCCTCCTTTAACTTTTTTAGTGAATCAACTATTACAATATCAAGTGTCAGAGAGTTCCATATTATCACTGCTCTTACAGTAAAGAATCGCTGGCTGTGATTATTATTAAACCTTCTTTTCTCTAGCCATAGAGGATGTCCCCTTGCCATCATTGCATGCCCAGGTATAATAAGATCATTAGAAAGATCTCCGCACTGTCCATTCATACATATGTAAGTTGGTGAAGAAGTATCACTGCTTCGCCCTGTCCCTTAAGGCTAAGTGCACACGTTCAGGAATGTTTGCAGAATTTTCCTGAGCAAAAACTGACTTTTTCCACGGTAAAAACGCGTGTTTTTTTTTCGCGTTTTTTTCTCGTTTTTGGTGCGTTTTTTGCACGGATTTTGCACGTTTTTACCGCAATTTTTTCCTGAACTTTCTAGGTCAATAATATAGCGGGAAAAACGCTAGAATTCTGCGAAATTAATGAACATGTTGGTTCTTTTTCTGATGCGTTTTTTTCGCGGAAAAAAACGCACCATGTGCACAAAAATTGCGGAATTCATTATAAATGATAGGATGCATAAATCATGCATTTTTGACTCGTTTTTTCCCGCGAAAAAACGTGAAAAAAACGCAAATAATCCTGAACGTGTGCATTAAAGCTAAGTGTTCTTAATATATATATAAATATACATATGTGATAATGTTGTAAATATTTCAGTGGTATTGTTACATGGGAACATGTATTGCCACACATAGCAATGGTATTATCACATTTCCTATTGTGTTATCATTATGTGCATATAGTTGCTTATGTCTTGTGCTTCTTCTGTATAATATTGTATTATATAATGTGACTTATGTTCTTTGTCATGTACAGTTTAGGGAAAGTGAAGTGCATCCTTTTGGGACAATAGATGAAGGCACTTTAGTATATAATTGCCATATACTTGGGGGTAAGTATAGTTCTGTTGTTGGCCACTAGGTGGGGGAATACTAGTGGGCCTTGGTAGGTATAGTGATAGAAATTTCACATAGAGTTAAGTGTAGGAGGGACTGCCAGGTAGTAAGACAGGAGTTTTGTAGGAAGTTAGTTCAGACGGGGCCAATGTGCCCAAGTGTCCACAGGGGCTTAGGCTCAGACAACGGCAGTCACGCAACATTTAAGTACTGCAGCCCACGTTAACCACAGCCACTGTATACCATATCAGTGGGGCATGTACAGAGAAGACAGATGTGGCGTCTTACCGCTTGGGGCCAGTGCTTTTAGGGCAGAAGTTGGCTGGACTAAGGAAATGAAGGCAGCTGGAGCTACGACGAGTTCGGTACAGATGGGCCGGATGCTTCACCGGGGGCCACCAAACATAGTGATTGATTAATTTAGTTTTGGGGTGAAGCAGGCTGAAAGAAATGTCATTATGGCGAGGTCAGGCCTGGAAGGATCTGAGGAGCAGTCTAGTACGGTTTGGTCCGGGCGTGTACTGCACAGAAGCGACAGCAAAGCAGGGAAAGATAAGGAAACGAGTGAAACAACTGATGTGCCAACTGTGAATGTAACGTGTGAAGAATTAAGTAAAAGTATGTTCAAGTTATCCTGGACTGTGTATCTATCACTGGGGGTTGCCTGAAAGAGGGACCATCATTGCCTGGGAAGTGCCCAGGGAAGGCTGGGCTTGGAGATGCAAGTACGCTGAAGATAAGGATACAGTTTTATGTAGGGGAAAGACTGGACATAGATGTTGCAGTAATCCAGGTCATGACTACGGTCCAGGTCCTCCCTTACACATATATTTGTACATTGTAATAAGATTGCTCATAAACCTTTGTCTTTTCAGTCTAAATAACCCCAGGTTTGATAGCCTGTCTTGGTATTGCAGTCCACTCATTCCCTTAATAACCTTGGTCGCTCTACTCTGCACTTACTCTAGTTAAGCTAAATCCTACTTATACACTGGAATCAAATATTGTACACAGTATTCTAAATATGGCTTGACAAATGACTTGTATAGAGACAAAACTATGTACCTATCATGAGCCTCTATGCCTCTTTTAATGCATTCCATGATTTTATTTGCATTGGCAGCAGCTGTCTGGCACTGGGCACTAAAGTGAGTGAGCATGCTATCCACCCATACATACCGTACATATAGTTATATAGTTACATAGGTTGAAAAAAGACTTAGGTCTACCAAGTTCAACCTTTCTCCACCAATTATGCACCAAAGTTTTTTGTCAGTGACAGTTTTATTTAGTGTTTTACCATTTAGTACATAATTATACATTTTATTTCCTTGGTCCAAGTGTATGACCTTAGATTTATTTACATTAAACAGAACCTCAAGTGCCATTTCTGAACCTAACCCTCCAGCTCATATACATCCCTATCTATTATTAAATTATCCTCTTCAGTGTGGATTTCCTGGTAGAGTTAAGTAACATCTGCAAATATTGGAATTTTACATTGTACGTTCTCCATAAGGACATTAATAAATATGTTAAAGAAAGAGGGCCCAATACTGACCCTGGGGTACCACAGTAATAACTGTGACCAATCAGAGTATGTTAAATTAATAAGAACCTTCTGTGTTCTATTACTAAAACAGTTGTTAATCCAATTCCATGTATTTTCCCCTAGCCTCATTGCTGTCATTTTATGTACCAACCTTTTATGCAGTACTGTGTCAATGAAATTTCAGATATAGGTCATCAATGGTCTTACCTTGGCCCAGTCTGAAACTTACAGTAATTCTTCATAAAAGCTGATCAGATTAATTTGACTAGAGCGATCTATCAAAAACCCTCGCTGCTGTTGAATCATGAGGTTGTTATTGAAATACTCCAAGATGGCATCTGTTAAAAATTCTCACACATTCTGTCCACAATAGAGGTTAAACTTAGAGTACAGACCTATAATTTCCAGGCTCAGTTTTTGGCCTCCATTTTGAATATTGGTATCATATTTGCTATGCTCCATTTCTGTGGTAGAAGCTCAGTTTTTATGGAAACCTTGAATATTAGACATATTGGCCTGTCTTTCATAGTACTTAAAAGGAACCTGTCACCAGAAGAAAATGCTATTAACCTGAAAACATGTGGTTAATTAGCAAGCTAATAATGTTACTAACCAGCCCGGCGCCCGTACGTAGCCAAACACTGCTAGGAGAAAATTAACTTTACTCTCCCCGGCGGAATTCGGTTTGAGTCCCAGGGGTGGTGCCAGTTCAGTCACTGCTCTGACAAAACAGAATGTAGAGCCAGTGTCAGTCAGAGCCAGGGGGGTTACAGACGCCACTGCCATGACTGAAACCGAATGCTGCCAAGAAGAATAAACTTCATTTTGGGTCCTCTCTCCTCCTGTACCAGTCATGACTTGTATTGTTTAAGATTACTGTACTTGTTTTTTATTATGTATACCCTCCTCACATGTAAAGCGCCATGGAATAAATGGCGCTATAATAATAATAATTTTCTCCCAGCAGCGTTTGGTAGCGTATTTGGAGGTTAATAGCATTTTTTCTGGTGACGGGTTCCTTTTAGTTCCTGCATTCTGTTAAGGGAATGTAGATGGAGACTATCCCACTTTGTCTACACTGACAGACCCGAAGAGGGGCAGCCTCTTGTTGGAATAGTATCACTTGTGCTAGGGTAAAAATTTGCAGAAAAGTGGTGACAATGGAGTTTGATCCTGGCTAGGTCTGAGACTTAAGCTAATTTAACACAAGTATTTGAAAAAAATCATCCAATTCTCATCTACTATAAAAAAATGATTTTTTTTTATCTGTATTGCCATCTTTATGCCACAAGTATGCAATCCATATGGCATTCATATGGAATAATTTGTTTTTACACAACAGTAGCAAATCAAATTTACAAAACCAAAACATTTTCCTATGATATGCAATATATCAGTAAGAATTGTATGCTACAATGGCTTGCAAAAGTATTCACCCTGTTGGCATTTTTTGTGTTTTGCTGCCTCATAACCTGGAATTTCACTGTTTTTTTAGGGGTTTGCATCAGTTCATGTAAATAACATGCCTACAACTGTGAACATTTGAACAAATAGGGCAAAATAACTTAAAACTTCAGTGTGCATAACTATTCACCCCCTTAAAATCAGTACTTTGTAGGGTCTCCGTTTGCGAAAATTACAGCTGCAAGTTGCTTTGGATAAGTCTGTATGAGCTTTCTACATCTTGCCAGTGGGATTTTTGTCCATTCCTAAAGGCAAAACTGCTCCAGCTATTTCAAGTTAGATGGTTTCCTCTGGTGAAGAGGAATCTTCCAGTCTGGCCACAGATACTCACATGGCTTAATGTCTGGGTTTGAGTAGGACACTTTAAAACATTTACGCATTACCCCTTAAACCACTTGAGTGTTGCTTTAGCAGTATACTTTGGGTCATGGTATTGTTGGAAGGTGAACCTTCGTTCGAGTCTCAAATCACTGAAACTGGTTTTGCTCAACAATATCCCTGTATTTTGCACCATGCATCTCCCCCTCCATTCAGACTATTTCCCTGTCCCTACTGCTGAAAAACATCCCCACAGCACGATGCTGTCACCATCATGTTTCAATATTGAGATGGTGTTCGTGGAGTGTGAGCTGTGTTGGTTTAATGCCAGACATAGCGTTTACCTTGATGGTCACAAAGTTCAATTTTGGTTTCTTCTGACAACACCTTCCTCCATACATTTGAGGAGTCTCCCACATGTGTTTTAGCAATAAACCAAAAGAGAGGGTGCTCAATGTGAAAAATGTCCACAACACATGCAGTAGGGGAAGAGGTATTCAACTCATCCCTCGTAGTTGTGCATACAGTGAAAAGCGACGAAAGGTGGGTGGTGAAGATCCACAGGGCGCCATGCTCTGAGTCAGGAATCGGCCAGTTCAGATAAGAAAAGTAGATTTATTCAACAAAACCGCGTTTCAGGGATGATGCATTCACTTCATCAGGTGTTACAAAATGTATACCACACTCAGTGCTTTAAACAAACAGGAGCTGATGTGATTGGTTGATAATTAATTGCATACATGCTTTAAAAATCCTGAATATGTATAAAATTTAAATAATTACAAATCATATAAGACAAAACAATAATAAAAATTAATAATATGCTAGAAATTGATTGTGTGAAAGTGGAGAACAAAAAAACAATAATACAATTAATGAATAAGTACAATTAAAGTCCTCCTAAGATTCCATCCCCCTGGGTGGCTCCACTAGATCTGGATCAAGAGTTGTTTGGCAGGACTTATTTGTGTTTATAGACAAAACCCATAAATGTAATACTATTAGTTATCAGAATCTCACCTAGCTAAGTTATATGGTATTCAATCAGTGGATGTGCTCAATACTAATGTCCAAACCCTCTGAATGCAAAGTGTTGTGAATGTGTTAGAAATGAATTCTGAGCAGAAGCTCCCTCTGGTGGTTACAAACAGTACTGAACCATTAAATGAAGATTGGCAATCAGGAGTTACAGACTGGTCTTATATAAGGGAGGTTCCCTCCCATCATGGTTGCCGGTGATTAATTGTTCTTGTGTCAACTGTCAAGAGTTGGTATTTTTTAGGGTTTTTTGGATTGCAGTTAGTGTCCTTCCTATCCTTTTCTGTCTAGGAAGATTGGGCCCCAACGTTTGCTCATACTATTTTCTGTCTGTGTCTGTATTTCCTCTTGTCTAACCGCCATTACATGTTTGGGGGCTTCCTATGTTCTTTGGGGATCTGCTCTGGGTCAGATAGCTTTCCTCTTTCTATCTTTAGGTGTAGTTAACCTCTCAGGCTGTGACAAGGCGTCTAGGACCAACGTAGGAACGCTCCACGGCTGCCTTTAGTTGTGGTGGTTAGTCAGGGTACTGCAATCCAGTAGATTCCAACCTCTCTGGTGTATTGCCATTTTTGCTTGCTCTCCTCAGCTACCAAATCATAACAGTATCACCGGCCAAAACTGAAAATTATATGGTACTCACAGAAGGGAAAAATAGTAAAAGGAAAAAGAAAAAGGGAAGTTGTCAAAAATTTTTTTTTCTCTGTTTGTTGCATTTTTTCCCTCTTTTTCTCTGAGTGCTGAGGATGATTTTTTTTTTTTCTCTCAATGGAGTTTGCACAGTTGTCTGGCCGTGTGGATCAGCTTGCCACTGAAGTTTGGAGTATTGCTACCTATCTTGCAGGGTTGCCGGTTGTGGAACCTAGGATCCCCATGCCAATTTATTTTTGGGGGATCGAGCTAAATTTCTGAATTTCAAAAATAACTGTAAGTTGTTTTTTGCCTTAAAACCTAAGTCCTCAGGGAACGCAGCACAGCAGGTTCAAATTGTCATCTCTCTCCTGCGCGGCGATCCTCAGGATTGGGCTTTTTCCCTGACACCTGGGGACCCTGTTTTGAGTAATGTTGATGCATTTTTTCTGGCTCTGGGGTTATTGTACGATGAACCTAATGTCACTGATCAAGCTGAAAAAACCTTGTTGGCATTAAATCAGGGACTTGAGGATGCTGAGTTGTACTGTCAGAAATTCCGAAAGTGGGCAGTCCTGACCAAATGGAATGACGATGCTTTGGCAGCCCTTTTTCGGAAGGGTCTGTCAGAGAATGTAAAAGATGTTATGGTGGGTTTCCCTGCTCCCTCTGGTCTCAGTGATTCTATGTCATTAGCGATTCAAATTGACAGACGTTTGCGTGAGCGTAGAGGTATGCGTGCAATAGTGTTGCCTTGTGAACCAGCTTCTGAACCCATGCAGTGTGATGGAGTGGCTTCTGGGGCACAGCGTCATGAGTTTCGAAAACGCAATGGGTTATGTTTCTACTGTGGTGACGCCTCTCATGCTATTTCAGTCTGCCCTAAGCGGGGAAGACGTTTTGCACGCTCAGTTGTCTTGGGTAGTGTTCAGACTAAATTTCTGTTGACTGTTACCCTGATTTGCTCCCTGTCCACATTTTCTTCTCAGGCTTTTGTTGATTCGGGAGCAGCTATTAACCTGATGGATTTTGATTTTGCTAAACGTTGTGGGTTTCCCTTGATACCCCTATGGAAGTCTATTCCTCTACTGGGGATTGATTCTACCCCTTTGGCTGAGAATAAACCCCAGTTCTCTACTCAGGTGATAATGAGGGTTGAACCAGATCATCAGGAGAGTTGCAAATTTTTGGTGCTGTACAATCTGCATGACATTATTGTACTAGGTTTCCCTTGGTTACAGTCTCATAATCCTGTTTTGGATTGGAAATCTGTATCTGTAACCAGTTGGGGCTGCCAATGTGTTAATGCCAACACTCCTGTTTTTTCTGCCTCTCCCCAGGCTCAGGATGTTCCTGACTTTTTGACTGATTTTTCTGATGTGTTTAGCGAAATTAAATCTGCATCCTTGCCTCCCCATAGAAGCTATGACTGCGCTATTGAATTAGTGCCTGGTAGTAAATTCCCTAAAGGTCGCCTTTTTAACTTGTCTGTACCTGAACATGACGCTATGCGGTCTTATATCAAGGAGTCATTGGAGAAGGGTCATATCAGACCATCCTCTTCACCCTTGGGTGCCGGTTTTTTCTTTGTGGCCAAAAAGGATGGTTCATTAAGGCCATGTATTGATTATCGTCTCTTGAACAATAACACTGTGAAATATCAATATCCGTTACCCTTGATTTCTGACCTGTTTTCCAGGGTGAAAAGTGCTACTTGGTTTACCAAGCTTGACCTCAGGGGGGCGTATAACCTTATTCGCATTAAGCACGGGGATGAATGGAAGACGGCGTTTAATACCCGAGAGGGGCATTTTGAGCACCTAGTGATGCCCTTTGGGCTCACTAATGCTCCTTCCGTCTTCCAGTCCTTCATGAATGACATTTTCAGGGATTTTGTGGATAAATTTCTGATTGTTTATTTGGATGATATCTTGATTTTTTCCAATGACTGGGACTCTTATGTGAAACATGTTCGGACTGTGTTCCAGATTTTGAGAGAGAATGCTCTGTATGTGAAGGGATCAAAGTGTCTTTTTGGCGTACAGAGGATCTCTTTTCTGGAATTCATTTTGTCCCCATCTGTTATGGAAATGGACCCGGTCAAGGTTCAGGCCATCTGTGATTGGGTCCAACCTACTTCATTAAAGGCTCTTCAGAGATTCTTGGGTTTTGCCAATTTTTATCGTAAATTTATTGGTAATTTCTCTGTTATTGTTAAACCATTGACTGATTTGACCAAAAAGGGTTCTGATGTGGTGAATTGGCCTACTGAGGCAGTCTCTGTGTTTCAGGAACTTAAGCAGAGATTCACTTCTGCTCCTGTTCTACGGCAGCCTGATGTTTCTCTGCCATTTCAGGTGGAGGTTGATGCCTCTGAAATTGGGGCAGGTGCCGTTTTGTCCCAAAGAGGTCCAGAGACCTCTAAAAGTAACCCTTGTGCCTTTTTCTCTCCAAAATTTTCTCCAACTGAACGTAATTATGACGTGGGTAATCGGGAGTTTTTGGCCATGCAGTGGGCTTTTGAAGAGTAGAGACATTGGCTGGAGGGAGCCAAACATCAGGTGGTGGTCCTCACGGACCATAAGAATCTGGTTTATCTGGAATCAGCCAAGCGACTTAATCCTAGACAGGCCAGGTGGGCCTTGTTTTTCACACGTTTTAATTTTGTGGTTTCCTTTCTTCCTGGCACTAAGAATGTTAAGGAGGATGCCCTCTCGAGGAGTTTCCTTGCGGACTCTCCTGAGTTATCTGATCCTGCTGTTATTTTTAAAGAGGGGTGTAGTTCTTTCCGCCATCTCGCCCAATGTGAGACTGGCTCTGGAAGGGTGTCAGGAGGATAAACCTGAGCGCTGCCCTATTGGGAAATTGTTTGTCCCAGACCGGTGGAAAAAGAGTGTGATGTCTGAGATTCATTGTTCCGCGTTGGCTGGTCATCCCGGAATTTTTGGTACCAGAGACTTGGTTAGTTGGTCCTTTTGGTGGCCTACTTTGTCTCGTGATGTCAGGGAATTTGTGCAGTCCTGCGGGACTTGCTCTCGCTCCAAGCCTTGCTCTCGCTCTAGTGGTTTGTTGATGCCATTGCCTGTGCCCAAGAGACCATGGACCCATATCTCTATGGATTTCATTTCCGACCTCCCTGTTTCTCAGAGAATGACCGTTATCTGGGTGATTTGTGATAGGTTTTCCAAAATGATACATCTTGTGCCATTACCTAAGTTGCCTTCCTCCTCCGAATTGGTGCCTTTGTTCCTTCAGCACGTGGTTCGGTTACACGGCATTCCTGAGAACATTGTGTCTGACAGAGGAGTCCAGTTTGTTTCCAGATTTTGGAGGACTTTTTGTTCTAAACTTGGTGTTCAATTGTCTTTCTCCTTGGCTTTTCATCCTCAGACCAATGGACAAACTGAGAGAACAAACCAGACATTGGAGACTTATCTGAGATGCTTTGTGTCTGCTGATCAAGATGACTGGGTCTCTATTTTGCCTTTGGCTGAGTTTGCTCTTAATAATAGGGCTAGCTCTGCCACTTTGATGTCTCCATTTTTCTGCAATTTTGGGTTTCACCCTTGATTTTCTTCGGGACAGACGGAGGTTTCTGTCTGTCCAGGTGTTGACTCTGTTATGGAGCGTATGCAGCAGATTTGGGACCAGGTAGTGGAGAGGTTGTCCCTCTCCCAGGAGAGGGCCCAGCGGTTTGCCAACCGCCATAGGACTGATGGTCCTCGGTTTGAAGTGGGGGACTTGGTCTGGTTGTCCTCAAGAAATATCCCTATGAGAGTTGCATCTCCTAAGTTTAAGCCTAGGTTCATTGGACCTTATAAGATCATGGAGATTCTTAATCCTGTTTCCTTTCGTTTACTTCTTCCAGGGACTAGGGTTGAGCATTCCGATACTGCAAATATCGGGTATCGGCAGATATTAGCTGTATCGGAATTCCGATTCCGAGTTCCGATATTTTCGTCATATCGGATACCGGAATCGGAATGTCACTGTCAGTGTCCGTCTGTCGGGTCTGTCAGGAGTCAGCGGCACTTACCCGGCAGAAGATCTCCGGCGGTCATGTCCTGGACTGCTTGATGGCCGCCATCCTCTTCTCCCTGGCGGTCACATGCAGTTTCTCGCGATAACTGCAGTGACTGCCGGGTAATCGCGGCCGTAAAGCAGTCCGATGACGTCACCGCCGGGAAAGCAGGTAATCAGCTGTGCTGCGCCGGGATGTCAGGCTCTGCCTGGCATTGCGATGTAGCAGAGCTGGATCGTCGTGGGACTGTCGTTACTATGGACTGCGTCGGACAGGTGGTATACTGTTGGTTTGTTTTTTTTCTTTTTTTACAGGAGATCGATGGCGTCGCAGGAATGAGTGTATAATAAAATTAATGAAAACTGTGTTGTCTCTTTTATTTCATTAAAATACTTTTTTCTGGCTGTGTCTTTTTTTTAAACATTTAAAAACTTTGGGATTAATAATGGATCGGTGTCTTATTGACGCCTCTCCATTATTAACCGGACTTATTGACACCGTGCAATCAACGGTGACATTAACCCCTTATTACCCCACTTGCCACCGCTACAGGGCAAGTGGGAAGAGCCGGTAAAGTGCCACAATTGGCACATCTTTTGATGCGCCAAATGTGGGGCTGCTGCAGCCTGGTATTATCAGGCTGTTGAGGGCCAAAATCCATGGGCCTTGACAGTCTTTTAATAGCAGGCCGCAGCAGTCTGCATTTTACTTGGCTGGTTAACAAAAATAGGGGGACCCCTACGCCGTTTTTTTTCGAGGGGATCCCCTATTTTTGTTAACCAGCCAAGCTAAGCAGACTGCTGTGGCCTGGTATTATCAGGCTGGCAAGGTCCATGGATATTGGATCCTTACCAGCCTGAAAAACCAGGCCTCAGCAGTCTGCTTCATCTGGCTGGTTAACAAAAATAGGGGGGACCCCACGCCAATTTTTTTCGAGGGGATCCCCTATTTTTGTTAACCAGCCAAGATATGCAGACTGCTGTGGCCTGGTATTATCAGGCTGGCAAGGTCCATGGATCTTGGCTCCTTAACAGCCTGAAAAACCAGGCCTCAGCAGTCTGCTTCATCTGGCTGGTTAACAAAAATAGGGGGGACCCCACGCCAATTTTTTTCGAGGGGATCCCCTATTTTTGTTAACCAGCCAAGATATGCAGACTGCTGTGGCCTGGTATTATCAGGCTGGCAAGGTCTATGGATCTTGGCTCCTTAACAGCCTGAAAACCAGGCCTCAGCAGTCTGCTTCATCTGGCTGGTTAACAAAAATAGGGGGGACCCCACGCCAATTTTTTTCGACGGGATCCCCTATTTTTGTTAACCAGCAAAGATAAGCAGACTGCTGTGGCCTGGTATTATCAGGCTGGCAAGCAGGGTCGGACTGAGCCACCGGGACACCGGAGAGAAACCTCCGTTGGGCCCCAGCTCCTGCGTGGTGGGCCCTGATTTGAAAGGATAGGTCGCGAGGCAGAGGGGGCGGTGGCCCCGGGCCCTGCGCTCTGAGGGGGCCCACCCAGAGCTACGCTACAGTAACTGTATCGGCGTGCACAGCACGCCGATACAGTTACATTCTGCGGCAGAGCAGGGAGAATCGCTCTCCCTGCTCAGCCGCCGGAAGCTATGGGGCCTGAACAGGCGGTGGGGGGGCCCGGTGCCAGCAGTGGGCCCCCCAACCGTCATCGGAGGGTCAGCTGTATCGGCATGGGTACGGTTGGGGCGAGGATATGGGTGTGATTAGCTGTGAAATGGGTGTGGTCGGGGCGTGGCTTAAAATTTGCAGCAGCGCGCTGTAACGGGTCAGGTAGGTGGAACCTCTGATCTTTATTTATACAAGAAGGTTATACTTGTAAGAGAGCGGGTGGCGCCCAGGGAGACGGACAGGAAGTCACGGCAAGTGACGGGGCAGTCTCTGGTTATACGGGAAAGGATCACGGCAAGTGACCGGGGCAGTCTCTGGATTGACAGGCAGGTTGTCACGGCAAGTGACCGGGGCATTCTCTGGATAGACAGGCAGGTTGTCACGGCAAGTGACCGGGGCAGTCTCTGGATTGACAGGCAGGTTGTCACGGCAAGTGACCGGGGTAGTCTCTGGATAGACAGGCAGGTTGTCACGGCAAGTGACCGGGGCAGTCTCTGGATTGACAGGCAGGTTGTCACAGCAAGTAACCGGGGCAGTCTCTAGATGGACAGGTATATACGACCTGAGATGGTGAAGCCTCCCGGTAGGCTAGCAGGCAGATGGCGGATGGACACTCCCAAGTGAGCAGGCGAGAGTCTCTGGAACAGCCGGGGATCACCGCTTGTGACGTTCCGAACCTCCGGGTAGGGCTGCAGTCAGATGGCAGATGATCGCTCCCAAGTGAGCAGGCAAGAGTCTCTGGAATAGCCGGGGATCACCGCTTGTGACGTCCGAACCTCCGGGTAGGGCTGCAGTCAAATGGCAGATGATCGCTCCCAAGTGAGCAGGCAAGAGTCTCTGGAATAGCCGTGGATCACCACTTGTGACGTCCGAACCTCCGGGTAGACTTGCGGACAGGTAGCATACAGCAAACGGGCAGGAAACAGGCAGGTAACTGGTAACGGGACCTGAGGGCTGAAGCAGAGTGAAACAGTGCAACAACAACATTGGTCGGGCACCTCCATTAAGGAGGAAGCCCTTAATATAGGGTGGAGTCCTCCGGCATTGGCCGGGGACTTATTTGAAAAATGCGCGCGGCTCCTTT
>JARQOD010000008.1:74870227-74888746 GCA_033576555.1 Oophaga sylvatica
TCTTTTTTTTTTTTTTTTTTTTTTTTACCCCCCTGTAGAGTATAAGTCTTATGTTCAAGGGGGGTCCTGTTTCTGTAAAACGTAAGTTATTTATTCTGCTGGGGTCTTCTCTTTCCTCACGTAGAGTTTTAACCTCTTGTGATATGCTCGTCTGTAGGTTTATGGTCAAAAAGGTTCTCTTTTTTTGTTCCAAAAAAATTTATTTCTGCCAATTAAAAGCTTTCCAATTTTGAGATTCATGACAATATTTCTTGCAAATTTTAATTTTTGCAAAAAATTTGGGGATCGGTAGCCAGCGAATTCAAATTCAAAGGTTCCCCCCATCTCTGCAGTAATCTATCCATTACAACTATCCCTGGTTCCCCCTTCCCACCCAGGAATCCATTCCAGAAAAGCCAGAAAAAAAAATGTACAAAAAAGTAGGCAAATGCCCAAAAAATCAATTAAATATTTTTTGGGGTGTTGCTAGTTTTAAAGCGATACGATACTGCAAAATCGGGTATGGTGATATTAGCGTACGGGTTTCGTTCCCGAATACCGATTTTTGTATATGGATACGGAAATCGGGATTGTCCTGTCACTGTCACGTCTGGTCCGTCGGGGGGGTCTGTCCTGTCAGTGCCCGTCGGTGGGTCTGTCAGGGTAGCGGCATTACCTGGCAGAAGATCTCCGGCAGTACGGCCGGGGCTGCTTCATGGCCGCCATCATTTTCCCCCGGCGGTCACATGCGTTTCTGCGAAAACTGCAGTGACTGCTGGGTAATCCGGCCGTAAAAGCGTCAGCCCGATGCGTCACCCCGGGGAAGCAGGTAATCAGGTGCTGCGCCGGGATGTCAGGCTTGCCGTCATTGCGATTTTGCAGAGCGGGATCGTGGGGGGGGACTGTCGTTACTATGGACTGCGTCGGACAGGTGGTTACTGTTGGTTTGTTTTTTTTTTTTTTTACAGGAGATCGAGGCGTCGGGGAAATGAGAGACAATAAAAAAATGAAAACTGTGTTGTCTCTTTTTATTTCTTTAAAATATTTTTTTCTTGATTTGTCTTTTTTTTATGCATTTAATAATTTTGGGTTTTAATAATGGATGGGGGTCTTATCGAGCCTCTCCATTATTCCCGGGTTTTTATTGTCACCGTGAATCAACGGTGACTTAAAACCCTTATTTACCCATTCCCACCGCTAAGGGCAGTGGGAAGACCCGGGTAAAGTGCCACAATTGGCAATCTTTTGATGCGCCAAATGGGGGCTGCGTACCCGGGTTTTATCAGGCTGTTGAGGGCCAAAATCCATGGGCCTTGACATTTCTTTTAAACCAGGCCGCAGCATCTGCATTTTACTTGGTGGTTAACAAAAATAGGGGGACCCCTACGCCTTTTTTTTTTTGAGGGGATCCCCTATTTTTGTTAACCAGCCAAGTAAGCGCTCTGTGGCTGGTATTATCAGGCTTGCAAGGTCCATGGATATTGGATCCTTACCAGCCTGAAAAACCGGCCTCAGCGTTGCTTCATCTGGTGGTTAACAAAAATAGGGGGGCCCCCACGCCAATTTTTTTCGGGGGATCCCCTTATTTTTGTTAATCAGCCAAGATTGCAGACTGCTGTGGCCTGGTATTATCGGCTGGCAAGGTCCATGGATCTTGGCTCCTTAAACGCCTGAAAATCCAGGCCTCAGCGGTCTGCTTCATCTGGCTGGTTAACAAAAAATTGGGGGGACCCAGCCATTTTTTTTTCGAAGGGAACCCCTATTTTTGTTAATCAGTTCCCTCTACGTCATTGGTGTCCTGGCTTACCTGAATGAAGTGGAAAGCAATCAATTAAGCTTTCCACTTCCTCTCCTGGCAGTCAGGAGAGGAGCTCATTCATTTGGGGGTTTACTGTGAGGTGAGATTATGCGGTCCCTGCGTAAACATTAACCCTTTCGAAGGATTACACCGGGGGGGACCTGCTGTGCATCGGATTGGTAAGAATAATTTTGCTTTATTATTTTTTTTTTATTACAGGAAATGGTTTTAGCAGGTAAAAAAATATGGTCAAAAACTGTGTATTTTTCTTAAATTCTTTTTTATTAAAAAGTGTGTGTGTTTGATTTTTCTTTCATACAATAGGATTAATAATTGATAGTTGTCTAATTGACGCTCTCAATTTTTTAACCGGCTTAAAGTGACCTTTCAATTGCAAGGTCATTTTACCCCCCTTATTAACCCATTCGCCCGCTACAGGGCAAGGGAATAGACGGGCAAAGTGCCAGAAAGGGCAAATTAATTAGAATTTGCCCTTTCGGGGGTGTTGGGGCGATGTTGTGCCGGGGGGGGGCCAAAAAATATGGCCCCCTTCTGGGCTATTATTTTGCCCCCATCACTGGCTTTGTCTGTTGGTTCGAAAATGGGGGGAGCCCCCCGCATTTTTTTTTTCAGCAATTTTACACCTCAAATTATATATATATATATTATATATATATATTATCATGTCATTGGTTTGTGAAATACATATATTATTTATATTTATAGTTTACACTTTACATTGTTAATAGCCGCTAATTCAATTGCAGGTTTTGTGAAATGCAAACCCGCATGAAATGACACTTGGTGTACTAGGTTAACCTGTTTTTTTCATGCCTTTGCTATTGATTTGCACAAACCATTCATAGTTATGTGTGCAAAATTTTCAAACCCTGTAGGGGTTAATTAAAGGTGTAAATTCGTAGCAAAAATTCCCTTTTTTTTTTTCAACGAATTTACCCTTTAATTAACCCCTACAGGTGTGAAATTTTGCACCATAGACTGATGTAATTGTTTGTGCAAATAGATAGCAAAGGAATGAAAGACATGGTTAACCCATGTACACCAAAGTTCATTTCATGTCGGGTGCTTCTGTCTTTTCACAGAAGCCGGCTTTTACCCGGCAATTGAATCAGGGATATTTTATATGTAGAAGTGTATAAACTATCATATATGTAATAAAGTCACAAATGACATTGTATATTATATATTATATGTTTTCTATGTTGTATATTTGTGTTTACAAAGAAATAAGGTTTTTTTTTTGTTGCGTTATTTTGTTCCCATAGACTTACTTGGACTTCCGGTATCGGAACGGTATCGACGATATTTAGTGATATCGGCGATACCATTCCGATCCGATTTTTTTAGATATCGAGCCGTATCGCTAACACTTGCTTGCATAAACCATAAGATGAACAAAAATAAGTGACATAAGGAACAGTCCCTGCCTCCCCTTCCCCAATTTATCACAAACTTCTCACCGAGATACCAGAGGGGCCACCGTGTATAAGAAATGCAACAATTCTTTTTTTCTACTCCCAATGAAGAGAGGAAGAGGACAGGGTATTTAACCACAAAAGAGTACTTAATGTGTGCGCAAATGCAGGTGATCGACAAAAGGGGGGAAAATCCCCAAAATGCTTTACCCATTTACGTAGTTGAATAAAATCATGACAAAAAACTAAGTTCAACTGTTTGATTTCTATGGTTTTACAACCGACATAAGAAAAAATAATATAAGTCCACAGCCCTGAATAACTTAAAGACAAAACAGTAAAGCTGTAAGTGGCAGGCTCTGCTAAGCCTTGCAAATTACTGCATGTAATTTCAACTATGGATTTCTATAAAAAAAAAGCAGAATGTATTTGTACAGTAAAGATTAGGATTTAACAGCATTTAAATACATTTTACAAAACTGTACATGCAAGTGTTTAGGTTTAGGTATAAAAATCTGAAACAGGTTCTCTTTAAACCCCTTTACCCCCAGGGTTTTTTGGTTTGCCGGTTAAGACCGGGCCAATTTTTTTAATTTGACCAATGTCTCTTTATGAGGTTATAAACTCTGGAACGCTTTTAACGGATCTTCACGATTCTGAGATTGTTTTCTCGTGACATATTGTATTCATGATAGAGGTAAAATTTCTTCAATAAAACTTGCATTTATTTTTTAAAAAAATGCAAATATGGCGAACATTTTGAAAATTTGCAATTTTCAAATTTTGAATTTTTATTCCTTTAAAACAGAGAACTATGTCACACAAAAAGTTAATAAATAACATTTCCCACATGTTACTTTACATCAGCACAATTTTTGGAACAAAATTTTTTTTTTGTTAGGAAGTTATAAGGGTTAAAATTTGACCAGCGATTTCTCATTTTTACAACAAAATTTACAAAGCCATTTTTTTTATGGACCACCTCACATTTGAAGTCACTTTGAGGGATCTATATGGCAGAAAATACCAAAAGTGACACTATTCTTAAAAATTGCACCCCTCAAGCTACTCAAAACCACATTCAATAAGTTTATTAACCCTTCAGGTGCTTCACAGGAGCTGAAGCAACTTACAAGGAACAAATGGCATTTAACTTTTTAGTCACAAAAAAATGATCTTTTACAAACATTTTTTTATTATTTTCACAAGGGTAAAAGGAGAAAATGGACAAATAAAGTTATTGTACAATTTTCCTGAGTACGTTCAATGTGGGGAAAAACCACTGTTTGGGCTCACGGCCAGAGCTTGTAAGGCAAGGAGCGCCATTGACTTTTTCAAACCAAATTGGTGGAATTGAGATTGGATGCCATGTCGCGTTTGGAGAGCCCCTGATGCGCATAAACAGTGGAAACCCCACAAGTGATACTATTTTGGAAACTACACCCCCTGTTATGTTTCAGTAGCTGGGTGGGACAGAACAAACAGAGGGCAGCCGAACACCTGAGATGTTGGTAACTGATGGGTTGCAGATTCCTAAACTAATGACACAACTAGAGGTAGCGTGGAGCGTTCCTAGTTGATCCTAGACGCCTGTCACAGCCTGAGAGATAACTACACCTAAGGCAGAAAGATGAAAGTATCTGCTCGGAGCAGATCCCAAAGAAAATAGGAAGCCCAAACATATAATGGCGGTTAGACAAGATGAAAATACAAACATAGGCAGAAAATACACTGAGCAAACGCTGGGGCCACAAGCTGACTAAATAGGATGGACAGGAGAGATTACTTTCTGCAACCCAGAAAACCCTACAAAAATCACAACAATTCTGATTACAAAAATACTGGATCACACAATCTCGCCACCCACTAATTCAGGTCTCAGTGTGAACAAAAACCAAGCCGCAGCCGCTGAAAAAACAGGAAAGAGCAAATGAGCAAATAACAGTGGCTGCAGATAAACTGTGGGAGCTCAGGCCCCAGGAGGGGACCTGGCTGACCTCCACAAAGTGCAGAAAACAATGCAAAAAGCAAGCACAAAATAAAAGCAAAAAAATTTTATCTGAAAGCAGGGATGCAGGCAGACTCCAGCAAACTTCCAAATGAACAGGAACCACAATTGAGACAAGAACAATTGATCACCGGCATCCATCATGGGAGGGAACCTCCCTTATATCAGACCAGTCAGTGAACCAGATTGCTACTCCTCGCTGAAAGGTTCAGTACTGTCTGTAACCACCAGAGGGAGCTTGCTCAGAAAACCTCTCTAACACATTCACAACAGTACCCCCCCTTGAGGGAGGGGTCACCGAACCCTCACTTGTGCAACCAGGCGATTAGGATGAGCTCGGTGATAGGCACGGATCATTCTCCTAGATGGATGTCCAAGCAAAAAACACCAAGAATTGTCCTCCTGACCATAACCTCTCCACTTAACCAAATACTGGAGTTTCTGTCTAGAAAAACGAGAAATCCAATATTTTCTCAACCATACTCCAGATTGCTCTCAACCCAAAACAGGGTCAGGAGGCACAGCATAGGAACCACTGGCTCGACAAAACTCTTCATAAGGACTGTGGAACACGTTATGGATCTTAATGTCCCTGGAAGAAGCAAACGGGAAGGAAAACAGGATTAGAATCTCCATGATCTTATAAGGTCCAATGAACTGGGCTTAAAAATTTGGAGATGCAACCCTCATAGGGATATTTTGAGGGAAACCAACCAAGTCCCCCACTTTAAACCGAGGACCATCAGTCCTATGCCGGTTGGCAAACCGCTGGGCCTTCTCCTGAGAGAGGGACAACCTCTCCACTACCTGGACAGACAGATGCCTCCGCCTGTCCCGAAGAAAATCGAGGGTGAAACCCCAAAATTACAGAAAATGGAGACATCAAGGTGGCGAGCTAGCCCATTATTAAGAGCAAACTCAGCCAAATGCAAAAAGAGACCCAGTCATCTTGATCAGCAGACACAAAAACATCTCAAATTAAGTCTCCAAGGTCTGGTTTTGTTCTCTCGGTTTGTCCATTGGTCTGAGGATGAAAAGCAGAGGAGAAAGATAATTGAACACAATTTAGAACAAAATGTCCTCCAAAATCTGGAAACAAACTGGACTCCTCTGTCAGAACACAATGTTCTCCGGAATGCCATGTAACGAACCACGTGCTGAAGGAACAAAGGCACCAATTCGGAAGGGGAAGGAACTTAGGTAATGGCCAAGATGTATCATCTTGGAAAAACCTATCACAGATTACCCAGATAACGTCATTCTCTGAGAAACAGGGAGGTCGGAAATAAAATCCATAGAGATATGGGCCCATGGCCCTCTTGGGCACGGTTAATGGCATTAACAAACCACTAGAGCGAGAGCAATGTTGGAGCGGAGCAAGTCCACAGGACTGCACAATTCCTGACGTCCGAGACAAGTAGGCCACCAAAATGACCGATTCACCAAGTCTTGGTACCAAAATTACGGGATGACCAGCCAAGCGGAACAATGAATCTCAGACATCACACTCTTTTCCACTGGTTGGGACAAACAATTTCCCAATAGGGCAGCGCTCAGGTTTATCCTCCTGACACCTTCCAAGGCCAGTTCTGAAATTGGGCGAGGTGGCGGAAAAGAACTACACCTCTTTAAAAATAAACAGAGAATAGATTAAACTCAGGAGAGTTCGCAAAAAACTCCTCGAGAGGGCATCCGCTTAACATTCTTAGTGCCCATGAAGAAAAGGAACACAAAATTAAAACGTGTGGAAAAACAAGGCCACCTGGCCTGTCTAGGATTAAGTCGCTTGACTGATTCGAGATAAACCAGATTCTTTTGGTCCGTTGGGACCACCACTATGTTTGGCTCCTTCCAGCCAATGTTCCACTCTTCAAAGGCCCCTTAATGGCAAATAACTCCGATTTACCCACGTCATAATTCGTTCAGTTGGAGAAAATTTTCAAGAGAAAAAGGCACAAGGGTTATCTTAGAGGTCTCTGGATCCTTTGGGACAGAACGGCACCTGCCCCAATTTCAGAGTTATCAACCTCCACCTGAAATGGTTAGAGAAACATCAGGCTGCCGTAGAACAGGAGCAGAAGTGAATCTCTGCTTAAGTTCCTGAAACGCAGAGACTGCCTCAGGAGGCCAATTCACCACATCGAACCCTTTTTGGTCAATCAGTCAATGGTTTAACAATACGGAGAAATTACCAATAAATTTACGTTTAAAAATTGGCAAAAACCCAGAAATCTCTGAAGAGCCTTTAATGAAGTAGGTTGGACCCAATCACAGATGGCCCTGAACCTTGACGGGTCCATTTCAATAACAGACGGGAAACAAAATGAATCCCAGAAATGAGACCTTCTGTACGCCAAAAAGGACACTTCGATCCCTTCACATACAGAGCATTCTCTCTCAAAATCTGGAACACAGTCGAACATGTTTCACATGGAGTCCCAGTCATTGGAAAAAATCAAGATATCCCGACTCCAAGACTTCTCCCGCGCTGCGCCAATCCTTGGAATGCTCTACCCAAGAAATTAGGGACTATTCCACAATTTGCATGGTTTCAGGCGCTCCTCAAAACACATCTGTTCAGAGCGGCCTATCACATTCATAATCAAAGTCATTCTTGTGTAAGTGTGTTGTGTGTGTGTGTAGCCCATTCACTATCTCCATCCTCCCTCACTCCCTTAAGATGGCTGGCCATCATTGTAAATGCAACATTGTATATACACACCTGTATTTTGTATCTCCCCCACCTCATTGTAGATTGTAAGCTCTCACGGCAGGGCCGTTTATTTTACTGTATTGTTAAGTTGTTACTTATGACTTGTGTTTTGAAACTGTTAAATAGTGTTGAGCATTCCGATACTGCAAATATCGGTATCGGCCGATATTAGCTGTATCGGAATTCCGATTCGAGTTCCGTATTTTCGTCTTATCGGATACCGGTCGGGATTGTCACTGCACTGTCAGTGTCCGTCGGTCGGGTCTGTCAGGAGTCAGCGGGCACTTACCTGGCAGAAGATCTCGGCGGTCACGTCCTGCACTGCTTCATGGCCGCCATCTTCTTTCCCCGGCGGTCACATGCAGTTTCTCGCGATAACTGCAGTGACTGCTGGGTAATCGCGGCCGTAAAGCAGTCAGTCCGATGACGTCACCGCCGGGGAAGCAGGTAATCAGCTGTGCTGCGTTGCAATGACAGGCTCTGCCTGTCATTGCGATGTAGCAGAGCTGGATCGTCGTGGGACTGTGTTATGGGACTGCGTTTCGGACAGGTGTATATGTTGGTTTGTTTTTTTTCTTTTTTTACAGGAGATCGATGGCGTCGCAGGAATGAGAGTACAATAAAAAATGAAAACTGTGTTGTCTCTTTTATTTCATTAAAATACTTTTTTCTTGCTTTGTCTTTTTTTTATACATTTAATAACTTTGGGATTAATAATGGATCGGTGTCTTATTGACGCCTCTCCTTATTAACCGGGCTTATTGTCACCGTGAATAACGGTGACATTAACCCCTTTATTACCCCGCTTGCCCACGCTACAGGGCAAGTGGGAAGAGCCGGGTAAAGTGCCTCAATTGGCACATCTTTTGATGGCCCAAATGTGGGCTGCTGTAGCCTGGTATTATCAGGCTGTTGAGGGCAAAATCCATGGGCCTTGACAGTCTTTTAATACCAGGCCGCAGCAGTCTGCATTTTACTTGGTGGTTAACAAAAATAGGGGGGATCCCCACGCCGTTTTTTTTTCGAGGGGATCCCCTATTTTTGTTAACCGCCAAGCTAAGCAGACTGCTGTGGCTGGTATTATCGGCTTGCAAGGTCCATGGATATTGGATCCTTACCAGCCTGAAAAAACCAGGCCTCAGCGGTTGCTTCATCGGTGGTTAACAAAAATAGGGGGGACCCCACGCCAATTTTTTTTCGAGGGGATCCCTATTTTTGTTAATCAGCCAAGATATGCGACTGCTGTGGCCTGGTATTATCAGGCTGGCAAGGTCCATGGATCTTGGCTCCTTAACAGCCTGAAATCCAGGCCTCAGCGGTTGCTTCATCTGGCTGGTTAAAAAAAATAGGGGGGACCCACGCAATTTTTTTCGGGAGGGGATCCCCTATTTTTGTTAATAGCCAAGTATGCAGATGCTGTGGCCTGGTATTTCAGGTGCAAGGTCCATGGATCTTGGCTCCCTTAAACAGCCTGAAAATCCAGGCCTCAGCGGTCTGCTTCATCTGGCTGGTTACAAAAATAGGGGGGACCCCCACGCAATTTTTTTCGAGGGGGATCCCTATTTTTGTTAATCAGCCAAGATATGCAGACTGCTGTGGCCTGGTATTATCAGATGGCAAGGTCCATGGATCTTGGCTCCTTAACCAGCCTGAAAATCAGGCCTCAGCGGTCTGCTTCATCTGGCTGGTTAACAAAAATAGGGGGGACCCCACGCCAATTTTTTTCGAGGGATCCCTATTTTTGTTAATCAGCCAAGATATGCAGATGCTGTGGCCTGGTATTATCAGGCTGGGCAAGGTCCATGATCTTGGCTCCTTAACAGCCTGAAAATCCAGGCCTCAGCGGTTTGCTTCATCTGGCTGGTTAACAAAAATAGGGGGGACCCCACGCCATTTTTTTTCGAAGGGAACCCCTATTTTTGTTAATCAGTTCCCTCTGATGTCACTGATTGTGTCCCTGGCTGACCTGAAGTGAAAGTGGAAAGCAATCAATTAAGCTTTCCACTTAAGGGCCCGTCTCACATAGCGATATCGTACGAGATCGTGCTGAGTCACTAGTTTTGTGACGTAGCAGCGAGCTCACAGCGATATCGCTGTGTGTGACATTCAGCGCGATCAGCCCCCCTGCGGGTATCGCTGATCGTCGCTGAAATGTCAGGACCTTTGATCGTGGTTTCCCTGACAGGACACATCGTGCGTGTGACAGGCGGGAGACCAGCGATCCGCTGGTAACCAAGGTACACAGCGGGTTTCCAGGCGCGGGGCTGTGCCTAGAAAACCCGCTGTGTACCTTGGATACCAGCGCCCTGATGCAGGGGAGTGGTATCCAAGGTACATAGCGGGTTTCCAAGCGCTGCGCGGTGCCTGGAAACCCGCTGTGTACCTTGGTTACCAGCGGATCGTGGTCTCCCGCCTGTCACACGCAGCGATGCGTGCCTGTCAGAGGGAAACCAGCGATCAAAAAAAAGGTCCTGACATTTCTGCGCGATCAGCGATACCGGCAGGGGGCTGATCGTCGCTGAATGTCACACACAGCGATATCGCTGGTGAGCTCGCTGCTGCGTCACAAAATTTAGTGACTCAGCAGCGATCTCGGTAGCGATATCGCTATGTGAGACGGGCCCTTAAGCGATGTTACCCGCAGTGTCGCTGTCCCAGATCGCTGCTGAGCTGCCTGTTTGGCAGCTCAGCAGCGTCATGTAGCGATACACCAGCGATCCTGACAAGTGCTATCGTTGTCGGGATCGCTGGTTTTATCGTTATGTGACACCCAGCCTTTACTCTCCTGTCAGGCAGGGAGAGGAACTCAATCATTGGGGTTTACTGTGAGGCTGCAGCATTAGCTGCGTCCCTGCAGTAAACATTAACCCTTTCTGAAGGTTTACCCCGTGGGACCTGACTGTGCATGGGATAGGTAGAATAATTTTGCTTTTTTTATTTTATTTTTATTACAGGAAATGGTTTTTGCAGTAAATAAAAGATGGTCAAAAACATGTGTCTTTATTTCATTAAATGATTTTTAATTAAAGTGTGTGTGTTTTATTTTTATTTCATGCAATAGGATTAATAATTGATAGTTGTCTAATTGACAGCTCTCAATTATTAACCTGGCTTAAGGTCACCTTTCAATAGCAAGGTGGCTTTAACCCCATATTAACCCATTCGCCACCGCTACAGGGCAATGGGAATAGACGGGCAAGTGCCAGAAAGGGCGAATTAATTATAGATTTGCCCTTTCTGGGGGTTGGGGGCAGATGTTAGTAGCCAGGGGGGGCACAAAAAAAATGTACCCTCCCTAGGCTTTATTATCTGCCCCCACTCGCTTGCTTTGTCTGTCTGGTGGAGAAAAATACAGCGGGAGCCCACGCATTTTTTTTTAACGAATTTACACCTTTAATTAACCCCTACATGTCTGAAATTTAGACACATATACTCATGTAATTGTATGTTTCAAACATATATAAAAATACATGAAATTACATGGTTAAATGTGTGGAAACAATGTATCATTTCATGTCGGCTTCTGTGATTTCACTGAAGCGGCAATTGAATTAGCGGCTATAACAGTATGTAGAAGTCTAGGAATATAAATATATATATATATATATATATGTGCTCTATGTGTATATATCTATTCTTTCTTTTGGCATTTAAATACTATTCTTTTGGGTTCCATTATATGTCAGTTTTGCAAGCCTGCGAGAAATTCGCAAGTCGGTGAAAATCGGATGTTACAAGGTACACACACATGCGATTTAAATCGATCTTTGAAGGAAAAATCGGATGCCAGAAGGATGTGTGATGTTTTATTTTGATCCGATTGTCGACCGTCTAAAACGGGACCGATTTTTTTTGGTTGTGTGTGACTCCAGCCTAATTTGCACAAACAATTAAATCGACTATGTGTGCAAAATTTCACACCTGTAGGGGTTAATTAAAGGTGTAAATTCGTAGCAAAAAAAAGTCCGTTTTTTTACAAGAATTTACACCTTTAATTAACCCCTACAGGTGTGAAATTTTGCACACATAGTCTGATTTAATTGTTTGTGCAAATCAGATGCAAACGACATGAAAAGACATGGTTAACCCTTTGTACACCAAGTGTCATTTCATGTCGGGTGCTTCTGTCTTTTCACTGAAGCCGGCTTTACCCGGCAATTGAATGAGAGGATATTTTACTATGTAGAAGTGTATAAAACTATACATATATGTATATATATATGTCACAATGACATGTATATATATATATATGTATTCTATGTGTGTATATTTAGTGTTTACAAGGAAAGAATGGTTTTTTTTAGTTGCGATATTTTGTTCCCATAGACTTACATGGGACTCCGGTATCGGTATCGGGTATCGCCGATATTTTAGTGATATCGGCGATACCATTCCGATTCCGATACTTTAGGATATCGGAAAGTATCGCTCAACTTATGTTAAACTGTAAAGCGCTGCGGAATATGATGGCGCTATATAAATAAGATTATTTTATTATTATAAGATATCATCCAATAAACAATCAGAAATTTATCCACAAAATCCCTGAAAATATCATTCATGAAGGATTGGAAGACGGAAGGAGCATTAGTGAGCCCAAGGGCATCACTAGGTATGAAAATGCCCCTTGGGGTATTAAACGCCGTCTTTCATTCATCCCGTGCTTAATGCGAAAAATAAGGTTATACGCCCCCTGAGATCAAGCTTGGTAAACCAAATCGCACTTTTTCACCTGGAAAACAGGTCAGAATCAAGGGTAAACAGTATTTATACTTCACAGTGATCTTATTCAAGAGACGATAATCAATAACGGCCTCAATGAACCATCCTTTTTGGCCACAAAGAAAAAACCGGCACCCAAGGGTGAAGAGGATGGTCTGATATGACCCTTCTCCAATGACTCCTTGATTAAGATGCATAGCATCGTGTTCAGGTACAGACAAGTTAAAAAGGCGACCTTTAGGAAATTTACCACCAGGCACTAATTCAATAGTGCAATCGTTAGCTCCTGTGAGAGGGCAAAGATGCAGATTTACTTTCACTAAATATATCCGAAAAATCAGTCAAAAAGTCAGGAACATCCTGAGACTTGGGAGAGGCAGAAAAAACAGGAGTGTCGACATTAACACATTGGCAGCCCCAACTGGTCACAGACACAGATTTCCAATCCAAAACAGGATTATGAGACTGTAACCAAGGGAAACCTGGTACAATAATGTCGTGCAGATTATACAGCACCAGAAATTTGCAACTCTCCTGATGATCTGGTTCAACCCTCATTATCACCTGAGTAGAAAACTGGGGTTTATTCTCCGCCAAAGGGGTGGAATCAATGGCTAGTAGGGGAATAGACTTCGCAGGGGTATCATGGGAAACCCACAACGTTTGGCAAAGTCAAAACCCATCAGGTTAATAGCTGCTCCTGAATCAACAAAAGCCTGAGCAGAAAATGTGGACAGGGAGCAAATCAGGGTAACAGTCAACAGAAATTTAGTCTGAACACTACCCAAGACAACTGAGCGTGCAAACATCTTCCCCACTTAGGGCAGACTGAAATAGCATGAGAGGCATCACCACAGTAGAAACATAACCCATTGCGCTTTCGAAATCATGACGCTGAGCCCCAGAAGTCACTCTATCACACTGCATGGGTCAGAAGCTGGCACACAAGGCAACACTATCTCACGCATACCTCTGCGCTCACGCAAACGTCTGTCAATTTGAATAGCCAATGACATAGAATCATTGAGACCAGATGGAGCAGGGAATCCCACCTTTAACATCCTTTACATTCTCTGACAGCCCCTTCCGAAAAAGGGCTGCCAAAGCATCATCATTCCATTTGGTCAGGACTGCCACTTTCGGAATTTCTGACAGTACAACTCAGCGTCTTCAAGACCTGATTTAATGCCAACAAGGTTTTTTCAGCTTGATCAGTGATATTAGGTTCATCATACAATAACCCAGAGCCAGAAAAAATGCATCAATATCATTCAAAACAGGATCCCAGGTGTCAGGGAAAAAGCCCAATCCTGAGGATCGCCGCGCAGGAGAGAGATGACAATTTGAACTGCTGTGCTGAGTTACTGAGGACTTAGGCTTTAAGGCAAAAAAAACTTACAGTTATTTTTGAAATTCAGAAATTTAGCACGATCCCCAAAAACAAATCTGGCATGGGAATTCTAGGTTCACAACTGGCAACCCAGCAAGATAGGTAGCAATACTCCGAACCTCAGTGGCAAGCTGATCCACACGGCCAGACAACTGTGCAAACTCCATTGAGAGAAAAAAAAAAATCCTCCTCAGCACCCAGGAAAAAGAGGAAAAAAATGCAACAGACAGAAAAAAAAAATCTCTGACAACTCTGACAACTTTTTTCTTTCCTCACTATTTTTCCTTCTGTGGAGTACCATATAATTTTCAGTTTTGGCGGTGATACTGTTATGTTTCGGTAGCTGAGGAGGACAGGAAACAAACAACAGCAGGGCAGCCGAACACCTGAGATGTTTGTAATGATGGGTTGCAGATTCCTAAACTAACGACACAACTAGAGGTAGCCGTGGAGGTTTCCTACATTGATCCTAGACGCCTCGTCACAGCCTGAGAGATAACTACACCTAAAGGCAGAAAGATGAAAGCTATCTGCCCGGAGCAGATCCCAAAATAAAATAGGAAGCCCCCAAACATATAATGGCGGTTAGACAAGATGAAAATACAAACATAGGCAGAAAATAGATGAGCAAATGCTGGGGCCACAAGCTGACTAAATAGGATAGGACAGGAGAGATTACTTTCTGCAATCCAGAAAACCCTACAAAAATCCAACAATCTGATTACAAAAATACTGAGATCACACGATCTCGCCACCCACTAAATCAGGTCTCAGTGTGAACAAAAACCAAGCCGCAGCCGCTGAAAAAACAGGAAAGAGCAAATGAGCAAATAACAGTGGCTGCAGATAAACTGTGAGGAGCTCAGGCCCCAGGAGGGGACCTGGCTGACCTCCACAAAAGTGCAGAAAACAATGCAAAAGCAAGCACAAAAAGAAAAGCAAAAAATATCTTATCTGAAAGCAGGAGATGCAGGCAAGACTCCAGCAAACTTCCAAATGAACCAGGAACCACAATTGGGAAAAGAACAATTGATCACGGCAACCATCATGGGAGGGAACTTCCCTTATATCAGACCAGTCAGTGAACACAGATTGCCACTCCTCGCTGAAAGGTTCAGTACTGTCTGTAACCACCAGAGGGAGCCTCTGCTCAGAGACCATCTCTAACACATTCACAATAACCCCATATGGAACTTATCTAGATCTGTTGTAAGCACTTTGAACCCCAAGTGCTTCACACAACTTTATAAGTAGAGTGTAAAATTAAAAAAATCATATTTTTTCCACAAAAATGATCTTTTCACCCTAATTTTTATTTTCCCAAGGGTAACAAGACTCCAAAAGTTATTGTGCAATTTGTCCTAAGTACGCTGATACCCCATATGTGGGGGTAAACACTGTTTAGGTGTATGGCAGAGCTTGGAAGGGAAGGGCGCGTTTAACTGTTTCAAAGCAGAGTTGGCTGGACGCCATGTCGTGTTTGGAGAGCCCTGATGTGCCTAAACAGTGGAAATCCCACAAATGACACCATTTTGGAAACTAAACCCTCAAGGAACTTATCTAGATGTGTGGTGAGAACTTTGAACCCCAGGTGTTTCACTAAAGTTTATAACGCCTGAGCATGAAAATAAAAAAATCATATTTTTTTCACAACATGATCTTTTAGTCCCCAACTTTCTTATTTTCCCCAAGGGTAACACGAGAAATTGGACCCCAAAAGTTGTTGTACAATTTGTCCTGAGTATGCTGATACCCCATATGTTGGAGAAAACTACTGCATGGGCACACGTCGGAGCTCGGAAGGGAAGTAGTAACGTTTTGGATTGCAGACTTTGATGGAATGGTCTGCGGGTGTCATGTCGTGTTTGGAGAGCCTCTGACGTGGCTAAACATTGGAAACCCATCACAAATGACCCCATTTTGGAAACTATACCACCCAAGGAACTTATCTAGATGTGTGGGAGAAACTCTGAACCCCAAGTGCTTCACAGAAGTTTATAACAGAGAGCCATAAAAATAAAAATAATTTTTTTCCACAAAAATGATATTTTCGCCCCATTTTTTATTTTCCCAAAATTAGACACCAGGAGTTATTTTGCAATTTGTCTTGAGTACGCTGATACCCCATATGTAGGGGTAAACTACTGTTTGGGCACATGGCAGAGCTCAGAAGGGATGGAGCACTGCTTGACTTTTTCAACGCAGAATTGGCTGGAATTGAGATCAGATGCCATGTCACATTTGGAGAGACCCTGATGTGCCTAAAACAGTGGAAACCCCCAATTCTAACCCCAAACCCCTAACCCCAACACACCCCTAAACCTAATCCAACCCTTATCATAACCCTAACCACAAACCTAACCCTAACACACCCCTAACCCTATCCCAACCCTAACCTAATTCTAACTTTAGCCTCAACCCTAACCCTAACTTTAGCCCCAACCCTAACCCTAACGGGGAAATGGAAATAAATACATTTTTTTAATTTTATTATTTTTCCCTAACTAAGAGGCTGATAAAGGGGGTTTGATTTACTATTTATATCAGGTTTTTATGATTGGCAGCTGTCACACGCTAAAAGACGCTTTTTATTGCAAAAAATAGTTTTTGCATCACCACATTTTGAGAGCTATAATTTCTGCATATTTTGGTCCACAGAGTCAAGTGAGGTCTTATTTTTTGCGGCACGAGTTGACGTTTTTATTGGTACCATTTTTGGGCATGTGACTTTTTTTTTCGCTTTTTATTACAATTTTTGGGAGGTTAGAATGAACAAAAATTAGCAATTCATGAATTTCTTTTGGGGGAGGCATTTATACCATTCAGCGTGTGGTAAAATTGATAATGCTGTTTTATTGTCGGGTTAGTACGATTACAGCGATACCTTATTTGTATAATTTTTTTATGTTTTGGTGCTTTTATACAATAAAAACAATTTTATATAAAAAATAATTATTTCTGCATCGCTTTATTCTGCGAGCTATAACTTTTTTATTCTTTTGTGATGATGCTGTTTGGTGGCTTGTTTTTTGCGGGCAAGATGACGTTTCAGCGGTACCATGTTTATTTATATCTGTCTTTTGGATCGCGTGTTATTCCACTTTTTGTTCGGCGGTATGATGATAAAGCATTGTTTTTTGCTTTGTTTTTATTTTTTTTAAGGGGTTCGCTAAAGGGGTTAACTAGTGGGACAATTTTATAGGGCGGGTCGTTACAGGCACGATGATACCAAATATGTGTACTTTTATTGTTTGTTTGTTTTTATTTACATGAAGAAATGAATTTATTGGGGAATATTTTTTTTTCTTTATTTGGGAATTTTTTTTTACACATGTGATTTTTATTTTTTTAACTTTTTTACTTTGTCCCAGGGTGGGACATCACTGTATAATGTCAGATCGCTGGTCTGACAATGTGCACAGCACTCTGTCAGACCAGCGATGTGACTGGCACTGCTGCAGGCTTCCTCAGCGCCTGCTCTCAGCAGGCACTGAGGAAGCCACCTCCCTGCAGGGCCGGAAAGGACCCGCGGCCATCTTGGATCCGGGGTCCTGAAGGGAGGAGGGTCCTTCGGAAGAGCGCGACACATCGTGATGTGTCGCGCTGTTCTGAGGGTCTCGGGGAAGCATGCAGGGAGCCCCCTCCCTGCGCAATGCTTCCCTATACCCCTGGAACACTGCGATCATGTTTGATCGCAGCGTGCCAAGGGTTAATGTGCCGGGAGCGGTCGTGACCGCTCCTGGCACATAGTGCCGGGTGTCGGCTGTGATAATCAGCTGACACCCGGCTGCAATCGGCTGCGCTCCCCTGGGAGCGCATCTTATCGCATGGACGTAATATCCCATCATGGTCATACAGGCCCAGGTCACATGGACGGGATAGTACGTCCGATGGCAGAAAGGGGTTGTGATTAAGTTAACATTACCTTAGATCAACAAAAGCACATGATAAATTACACCATGACATTATTTATTTATGAAAACTAAGTCAAAATGCAAAAGCACTATGTGAAAAAATAAGTACACTCCATAAATTAATAGTTTTTAGAAAATATCTTTATCAGCAATAACTTGAAATAATTGTTTTCTGTATGTCTTTATCAGTCTCTCACATTGCTCTGGAGGAATTTTAGCACACACTTTCTTTATGTCATTGCTTAAGCTCATTGAGGTTTTTGGGCATTCGATTATGCACAATATCTTATGGTCCTTAAACTAGGCCATTGCAAATAAATTGATTTTGCTTCTTTTTAAGCCATTCTGATGTAGACTTTTGATGTGCTTGGAATTATTGTCCTGTAGTATCACCAATTTATGCCAAGCTTTAGCTTTTAATAGTTGGCCTCACACTTTACCTTAGAATGCTTTGGTATGCAGAGAAGTTCATAGTCAACTCACTGTACCCAGGTACCTTGACAGCAAATCAAGCTCAAATCATCACCCCTCTATCACTGTGCTTAAAAGATGGCATGCT
>JARQOD010000008.1:74888846-74927008 GCA_033576555.1 Oophaga sylvatica
CCACGAAATGTGCTCCAGAACAACTACTCACGTGTTGCTTTATCTCAGCCACCTCCAGAGAAAGTCCCTGCAGGCGTTGAACCAAATCCTGAACCGAGACCATGATGGAAACAGAAAATCTTTCCTTAGAGATTTTTTTTTTTTCTTGGCTGGACTTACTGTTATGATCTGCTACAAGCACTAAGGAAAGGTGGGAATTCTGTCCCTACAATAGGACTGAGCTGGATCCCTACGATGTAACGGGGAACCTGATCCTGCGACCAGACCCGCTAAAGTCCTCAGCTAGTCTGAACGAAGACCTATAGTTGCGAGGGAGGAATCCCTACAAGATCTAGGGACTGGGTGAAAAGGTGGACATCTCCTAACAGAAAGTGTAGCAGGGAAAATAAAACAGAAAACAAATACTAAGAGATCCTCAGATCAAGCAAAACTGACAGAGTAAGGCACCTAAGCACCCGGCTAGCTTAAGAGTAGATAATACAATGAAGTCCAGCAAAGCCAGAAGGGCGGAGCCAGACTAAATAGGGTAAAAAGGTCATGTGACCAGCAAACTGAAACAAAACCTAACAAGAGGGTTCTAACAGTTACATTTTCAGAGCTTTGTCACTTGGATTCCAGAGTCGCTGGAAATCCAATCCAGCAAGCGTTTGTGGACCATTACCAGATTCCAGTTCAGCACCTTCCAAATCCGCTGTGAGTGACTTCCGTGGATGGCAAACCCTTGACCGAGCCCGTTCGGTTCCAGACTGTGCCAGTGGAACTTCGGGTAGGTCTAACGCATTCTGAAAGAATCTGTTTTTTGTTTTGCCCGGTTTGTCTCACCTCTTGCTTCAAGGTTTACCTGGTTTCCGAACACATGAACCTGTCCTAAATTGGAGGACTGGAGAGATTCTTGCTCCTATCGATGCATCTCTCCCATCCGTCCAGTTCCTCCTCCAGTTCAGCCAGCTGCCCTACCGGATTTACCATCCTCTTACTGGACCTTCTCTGATGTCTTCAGGAAAATGAAAGTCAAGAGACTACCTCCACACAGGTTTTATGACTGTTCCATTGATCTGCTTCCCAGAACATCTCCTCTTCGAGGGCGACTCTATCGTCTTTCTCATGCAGAGACCCAGGCCATGTCGGATTACATTCATGAGAACCTGACTAGAGGGTTTATCCGGAAATCATCTCCGGCGGGGGCAGGATTCTTCTTCGTTAAGAAAAAGGACGGATCTTTACGGCCCTGTATCGATTACAGGGGGTTAAACCAGATCACGGTAAAAAATAGATACCAGTTTCCGCTTATTTCAGAGCTGTTTGATCATCTCCGAGGGGCCAAGATCTTCACCAAACTGGATCTCAGAGGGGCCTACAACCTGATTCGTAAACATCAAGGAGACAAACGGAAAACAGCCTTTAACACTCGAGATGGACTCTATGAATACCTGGTAATGCCATTTGGCCTCAGTAATGCACCCATGGTCTTCCAGGAGTTTGTAAACTACATTTTTAGAGATCTCCTCTATTCATGTGTTGTTGTCTACTTGGATGACATCTTGATTTGCTCGGCAGACTTAGCTACTCATCGGAAGCATGTCCACCAGGTCATAGAAAGGCTCAGGGAGAACAGACTGTATGCTAAGTTTGAAAAATGCATCTTTGAGCAATCCTTCCTGCCTTTCCTCGGTTACATAGTTTTGTCCACGGGTCTAAAGATGGATCCGGAGAAGTTATCCGCTATCCTCAAGTGGCCTCGTCTGTCCTGGCTTAAAGCGATACAGTGGTTCATGGGATTCGCCAACTATTACCATCAATTTATTCCACACTATTCTACCCGTGGCACCCATCTTGGCTTTAACTCGGAAAGGCATTAACCCCAAGAGTTGGACCCTAGAGGTGGAAGATACCATTACTTCATTGAAGGAGGCCTTCTCTTCCGCGCCCGTTCTTCATTAACCAGACTCTGATAAACAATTTTTTCTCGAGGTAGATGCTTCCTCCATATGTGCTGGAGTGGTTCTCTTTCCAAAATTGTCTACCAGTCGTATGGTCTCGTGTGTTTTTTTCTCAAAGGTTTTTTCCACTTCTGAAAGGAACTTTCTGTTGGAGATTGGGAATTTTTGGCAATCAAGTTGGCCCTGCAAGAATGGAGACACCTTCTTGAGGGAGCAGTTCATCAGGTTGTCATATTCACCGATCATGAAAACCTTGCTTATCTCCAGTCTGCACAGGGGTTGAATCCCAGCCAGGCCAGGTGGGCCTTGTTTTTAGCTCGATTTAATTTTGTTCTTCATTTTCGTCCAGCTGACAAGAATGTCAAGGCCGATGCCCTCTCCAGATCTTTCCTGCCCCCCGACTTAGAGGAGGAACCTGAATATATCATCGAACCATCCATGTTAGTGCCAGTAGCCTCTGTCAATCTCTCTCGGCTTCCTCCCAGAAAAACTCTCATGCCCACGTCAGACAGGAATCATGTCCTTCGGTGGGGTCACTCTTCCATTTGGGCTGTCATGCCAGTCAGAAAAAGACTTTGCAACTTATCTCCCGTTAATACTGATGGCCTACCATGGCAAAGATATCCAGGAGTATGTCTCAGCCTTCGTGTGCACGTAATAATACTTTGAGATAATTGCCATCTGGGCAGCTGCTGACATTGCAAAACGCCTTCTATCCGGACAGCTCCTGCCGCTTCCTATTCCTTCCGCTCCCTGGCAGCACATTGCAATGGACTTTATTAAGGATCTCCCATCTCTTCTGGCTGCTCCACTGTCTGGGTTGTGGTGGATCGTTTTTCAAAGATGGCTCACTTTGTTCCTCTGCTTGGGCTTCAGTCTGCTCCTGAGCTTGCTGAATACTTCATACAGCACATTTTCCATCTCTATGGGTTCCCTCTCTACATTGTGTCTGACGGTGGAGTCCAGTTCACTTTGAAGTTCTGGAGAGCGGTTTGTAAACTAATGAAGGTAGAACTGGACTTTTCTTCTGCTTACCATCCTCAGTCCAATCGGCAAGTGGAGAGGACCAATCAGATCTTGTCCGGCTTCCTGCGTCAATTCATCAATGCGCTTCATGATGACTGGGTCAAGTTACTGCCTTGGGCTGAATTTTCGTATAATAATCAATTAAGTGAATCCTCTGGAAGGTCTCCCTTCCAGATTGTGTTTGGACTTCAACCCAGAATCTCTCTTCACATCTCTGGGCCTTCAGGCGTTCCTGAAGCTGACATCTTTGCAGAGGAATTCTTTAAAGTATGGAGTGATACCAAGTCCTCCCTGGAAAAAGCTTCACAACGTATGAAGAGACATGCAGACAAAAGACGCCTGGATGCTCCAATCTTTTGGCCCGGAGATAAGATGTGGCTCTCCTCCAAGCACATTCATCTGGAGATGCCCTCCTACAAATTGGGTCCCCGCTTCATTGGTCCCTTTGAAGTCTTGAAACAAATTAATGCAGTCTCGTATAAATTGAAATTGCCTGCTTCGTTACGTGTGCCTAAGGCCGGCGTCACACTCACTGTAGAAAAATACAGACCGTATTTTACGAGCGTAATACGCCAAAATGTTGCTGGCACAACAATCCGTATTTCATCCGTTGTCTGGGTGCGGCTGTGTATTTTGCGCATGTAAGCATCCGTATGTAATCCGTATGGCATCCGTACAGCGTATTTTTCTCGCCGCCTTGCAAAATGGACATTTAACAGTTTTTAGGCCTGAAACTCATTCAAATAATCATCAGCAAGGCTATTTATTGGCTCTGCATCAGGTTGCAACCCCCAATCTTGCCATTTTTGTGGTGTGCTTGTGTTAGAGTCCTGCTGCTTGCTTGCCAACATGTCTGACACTCTTCAGTTCACCCCAACTGATCGAGTGTTGTACAACTTGGTTTTGTCTCAGCGCTTTGGGCAGCCTTACCCAGTGATCGTTGATCCGCGGAGGAGGAGGCGAATGTGGGTGCATCTGCATTTGAGGCAACGCCTCACTAAAGGCCATTTTCACCGCCTTTATGCATCTCTGCAGATTCATTCAGACAAGTTTTTTCTGTTTTGTCGGATGACCATTCCCACCTTTGATGTTTTGCTGGAGATTGTGCGCCCTGGGATCACCTACCAGGATACCAGGATGCAGAAAGCTATCTCTGCAGAGGAGCGCCTTCTCCTTACGCTACGGTATGTATTCCTCACCTACATACTGTCTGTTGATGATGTGTTTTCCCACAAGTTTGCATTGACCCTTATGGCTGTTGCAGAAATATCGTCCAAATCTATCCCATATATCACCTAGAACTACCATAACTATTATGTGTATGTAAAAATGACAGAAACCTTTGACTTGTGGTAAATAGAACGAAGGATTGTTTGTAAATAAAATTATTTAACGGTTATGTATAGTGCGTTTGTTCTACCTTTGTGCATGTGTAATGATTGCTCGCTCTACATTTGGTTACTTGTAGGTTCCTAACTATTGGCATATCCTATGCCGCACTCCATCTGGAGTTTTGATTGGGAGGTCCACCATCTCTGGCATTGTGCGTGATACCTGCTCACAACTCTGGGACAGACTTCATCATCTGGTGATGCCTGAGCCAAAGATGGAAGACTGGAAGAGGTTTGCCAGGGGATTTGAGGAGCAATGCCAGTTCCCAAATTGTATAGGAGCCCTTGATGGGAAGCACATCTGTGTGCGTAAACCGCCGAACTCAGGTCCCAGTTCTATAATTATAATCAATATTTTTCTGTAGTGCTGTTGGCTCTGGTTGACAGTAACTACAGGTTTATAATTGTAGACATTGGGGCCTATGGAAGAACTGGAGACTCTAGAGTCTTCAATTCTTCCATTATGGGCCGGCGGCTTCGCAATGACGAGTTGCACCTACCACCAGCACGCCAACTTCCTGGCTCCAATCTAGAACCTGTCCCATATGTTGTAGTTGGGGATGAGGCCTTCCAGCTATCAAGGAATGTGATGAGGCCATATCCACGACGACACCTTGACCACCGTCGTCGGATCTTCAACTTGCGCCTATCACGGGCCAGGCGCCAGGTGGAGTGTGACTTTGGCATTCTGTGTGCAAAATGGCGGGTTCTCCAGTCTGCTATTCAGCTGAGTGAAGCCAACATCAATGAGGTCATAAAAGCATGTGTTGTTCTACATAATTTCACCAGAATGCATGATTGTGGCCCATCAGATGTTGGTGAAAGTGTGGTCACCAATGGGGATATGCCTACGCCCCATGTCATCCCTTTACGTCGCCGACTGTCAGGACTCAAAACCCGTGATATCTTTACCCAATATTTTGTGTCATCTGAAGGTACTACAACATGGCAAGATGATGCCTTATCTATGCTGTAATGTTTGTGTGTGTGTATTTAAGTAAACTACTTTTTGGTACACATAGTCTCTGTCTGGTGTTAATGCTCATAACAGATGGGTTGGTGGTTGAGTACAAACACCTTATGAAAAAAGACTACAAACTTTTTATAAAAATAGATATTTACATGTGAAAACTGCCACTTGAGGTACTAGTGACTACCATATTTTCTTCATATGGTATATGTATTTACAGCACAATAGTGTAATTATGCATTCTTACACAAGTACCAAAATAAGGCATTACAAAATTACAAATGTTTCTATACATAATAGTATATAAAGACAAAACCCAATAGTCAATATGGCTAGTGCTGATCATATGTGACCCATATGTGGAATTAGTCACATTAGACAAGTGCAAAAATGCATCTGACAACTGTGAGTGAAAGGAAATCTAAAAAAATAACAAACGTTCACTATGTATAGTGAAGACCATATGTTACCCATATGTTTGGTTCACAAGATGAGACTACTGCAAATATGCAATAGACAACATGGATGAAAAAAAATATAACAAAATATCAATATTTTCAATAAATAATAATAAATAAGCAAAATAACAAACTTTCACTATCATTAGTGAGCACCATATCTGCCCCATATGGTTGGGTTCTAAGACTAGACTAATGCAATGATGCATTAGCCAACAATGTTTAAAATGGATGGGGAAAAATAACAAACATTGGTATAAATTATAAGATATAAAGAAAACAAAAATTATCCCCTAGCCGATATCCCACCAGCTAAGTACCATATGCTGTTTGTAGGCATTCAGATGAGTGCTAATATGCGTTACACAACATGGTGTAAAAATAAATGTAAAAAAATAACAAACTTTTCTATAAATAATAATAGATAATGAAAATAACAAACGTTTGAGTATGCCTACTCAAGAGCATATTGGAATTATATGTTTCTTACATGCATCTAGATTAGTGCACATTTCTTTTGCACAACATGAGTCTAAAGTAAATATAAAAAAAAATAAAACTGCTTTTGAAATCCTAATATATAAGTCTATAAAAACATCACAGCTGGTGGTATGTGGGTGGTGGGGTTGGTGGGTTCCCAGCATCTCTGTGTGGTTGGCTTGGATGACCACCTTGACCATCACTGTGTTGTGGTGGATTTTCTGGGCCCTGAGCTAACATCGGCCCACGGTCAGGTTGGTGTGTGGGCACATTGCCATACAGATAATGGAGATTATATTCCTGTGTAAGATGATACCCACGAGAATCATACCCCCCAATATGACCATGTTGAGCACATCCAGGTTGGGACCAGCCTCCAACACTGGATCTGTACAAGTGGCCATATTGGAAAGCCGCATTATAGCTAGCCATTTGACCCTGTTGTTGCCAATGTTGGTTGGGTGGGGGAATGGGTTGAGGTGTAGGCACCCGTGCAGGAGGATCATCAGATCCTAATTGAGCATGCACATTTTGGTGGGGGCAAGGCGCAGAAGGTTACATGGTGAGACTGCCACCTCTCAAGGAATTCAAACACCTCATATGGGGTATTGGGGGGTGTGCATGCATCAATTAGGATGTGCATTGATCCTCGCACACGGAGTCTGAGCTCACGGGGTAGGGGACGAAGGTAGCGGGCAAGGCTATGGGCATAGGCCTCCTCACCCTCATCCACAGCTGCCCTTGAAAGGTAATTAGTACCCTAGTGTCCACATGCCTACGTGTGTCTGATCCAGTGATGTCTCGCCGTCTTCTCCCACGGCGGGATATTGCAGCAGGCTTGGGGGAAGCCCCCAGAGGTACAGTGGGGCTGCTGCTGTTTGCAGCTTCATACCCAATGGCGGATGCTGCTGCAGCTTTTGCCTCTGGTACAGGTAGAGGAGGAGGGGGTTGCTGTGGTCCTTGGGAACCTTGGAGGATGCTGATGGGAGGTTCAGATGATGGGCCAGCCACCTCTTCACCTCCCCTAACCGGGTCAATAATGGCCTCTGAGTCTGAGCCTGTCTCCCTCTCAGTGAGGTTGGATTGAGTTCTGTTGGGAAATGAAAGGGGATTAGAACATGTAGGAGAGGTGAGCCTAAACTGCATATGTGTTATGTGGTGTGATGTATGTACTTACTTCTCAGATCCAGAATAGGAGCCAGAAAGCCAAGGCGGTCAAAGTAGACATATTTTCTTTTTGTTGGTGCCGCAGACCCGCTCTGGACCTCTGCTGCCGTTCCCGTTGGTACTGGTCGCGGATGCTTCTCCATCTTCTCATAACATCATCGACTGCAATGACACATATAATGTAATCAATTAGCTAGCTGCACAAAGCGTAATTCTTCGACATACACGTAATATAGTCATGGGGGCCTAGAAGGATGTAAGTATACTAACATTTTTGCGCCACAAAAAAAATGCTTTGGGATAAAATCTGCATAGAAATACGCTCTTAAGAAGTTTGCAAAAATAATCAAGTAACTTACAGATTCGCTGCTGCTCCTCGCGTGGGCTGTCGCCAAAGTGTGGAAACATCTTGCCACAGATGCGCCTCCATGCCGCCTCTTTCCTTGCGCAGTCTGCGTAATGTGCATCTCTTTGGTCCCATATTTTGGGCCTCTCCTGCACCAAAACAACAATCATCATCTCCACATTGATCAGCATAGACATCATGGCCGACTCCGTGGAGCCGTTCTTCTGGGATGTCTGGCGCTCTTTTTGAGCTAATTTGCATGTGTCAGCTTCCACCTGCATGTGTTGCACCATTTCCTGTGAGCTGCAGAAGTCTTACGTATTTCTCGCAAGTCACACGCCTGGTCCGTGTGTAATCCGTTGTTTTCTCGCACCCATAGACTTTCATTGGCGTACAACGGGCGGAATACGCGTACAATCGCAGCATTAGATACGGCCGAGAAAAATGCGCATGATCAGAGCTGCCCCAGAGAGAAATATGGGTCCGTGTGTAATGCGTGGTTTTCACGCCTCTCACTCGTCCGTATTCCTTCTTAGTGTGACGCCGGCCTAACTCTTTCCATGTTTCCCTCCTCAAACCAGTAGTTTTGAGCTCCTTCTTTAAGGATCCGGGTACCACTCTTGAACCCGTCAGTGAGGAGGATGTCTTTGAGGTAAAATAATATCTTGGCCACAAAGAAAGTAAGGGGTAAGACCTACTTCTTGGTGGATTGGAAGGGCTTCGGTCCTGAGGAGAGGTCTTGGGAGCCTAAAGAGAACATCCAGTCTCCTCCTACTGGAAAGATTTTATGCGGGCTTGAAAAAGAGAGGGCGTAAGGAGGGGGATACTGTAACACCCGTGCCAGAGCGGGGTTCCCGTCGGGGTCCCCGTCCCCCTACTGTGGTGCCCGTACCTCCTCGGGGCCCCCGTCAGGGTTCCCACTCTCAGTCCACTGCCTGCCGCTCTGCCCCAGCTCCTGCTTCCTTGCGCGCGGCCAGCAGATCTCCGGGGATGATACTGAGGTCGCGTACGCGCCCAGTCTTTTAAAGGGACAGTGCGCAGTCTTCAAAATATGCTAATAATCAATACTTTTGTAGTGTGTGCTATTTCTGACCCCTCTATCATAGAAAGGGCACCGGAGCAACAAGTGTTTCCTGTTGCTAGTTTCCGGTTCAGTGGTCTGTGTTGCCTGAGTTCTGTTGTGCACCGCCAGCGTCCTGCCAGTACCCAGCTAACTCTGTTTGTCTTCTCAGACTACCATTGGCTCTTTACTCTGTACCTGGGACGATACCTGCAAGTTCTATCCTGCTCAGCAGTCCGTCACTCCGTTACCCAGGATGACGTCAGTACTGCCTGTGCCAGCTCCGTCCCATGCTCCCACTCCCCGTCTGTCAAGTTCAACTCTACCTGTTATCCCTGCCTGTTCATCTGTTCCACTGGCCAGCTTCCACGTGTTCGGGGTCTAACTGAAGGTAGCACCTGCATCCCTGGGCATTCCAATCTGATCCTGTTTGAGGGGTCTTACTACGGGTGTCTGGGGCTCGCATAGTCACGCCCCTTTCGAAGTCCCCTAGTCCGTAGTTCCACAAAAATAGCAATAAACGAATGTGCACTGCAAAATCTGTGCCTCCGCTTCCATTTGTTACATAAAATAAATGGTCACCTGATGCATGCTGACTGTTGGTGATACAGTTTCTTTTTGGAGACCAGCTTAGCAAGAGCAGCTCTCTGGTGTCAGCCACGTCTGGTGTTTGGAGTCCAGTTGCTTGTTATCTGTGGTGTGGAAATTAGCAGCAGTGCTTATAAACTGTATAAAGTATGGTGTTTTTTCACCTTGTCACTTTAGTGTTTGTCACTTACCCCGTCTGTATTATCTGCAGTGGCGAGGCTAGCGCCCGTCGCCAGCCAGTGCATTAGCCAGGGTAGTGTTAGGTGACAGCGAGGGACAAGAAATATAGAAATATATACAGGCATTTTTGGTGCTTTTTAATGCATGATTTATGTATGGAACCATTTATATTTATTCAAATGTAAAAACCTCTCGTGATCAGTGGTAGTCATTGTTTGCCTAGTCTTTGTTTGACATGAGGCATCCATTATTAAATTGTATTCATATATGTTTAATAAAATTAATTTGTAATATACACTCCTTTTTTTCCTTTTGTTGTGTGAGAGGTAATGTTGGTTGTTTTAGGAAATTTGGGCATACCAAACCGCAAACTGTTGCAATTTGTTAGGCTGGACAAATTCCTTAAAATTCTACATGCAAATTGCCTCTTCATAAAAAAAGAGGACTTGAACTCCATAGCGCCACTTGTTGGAAGTAGGATCCTACAAATCACAATCAACCCTTTAACGAGTCTTGTAATATGACAGGATAAAAGCCAAATTAGAGAAATTATATCGTAGCACTACTGTGGTGGTGCACAAGTAGGTTCCCAGCCCAATATAATAGATAGAAAACTTGGCACTCAACTTAATAGAAAGAATACATCCAATTTTATTGCAATCAAGGTACAGGTAAGTACAGAATGGAGACATTTCGGTCCAGCATGGACCTTCATCAATCCGACTGCTTATGAGAGAGATTTTTTTGAAAAAGATTTTTTTGAGCATGCAGGCAATATGCCTTAAAGAGGAGAAGATCATATGAGTATACCTTCTCATGTGGCAAAAATAGAAAGAATGGAACCTGTATAAAGTGGATCCAAGGTGCAAAAGTTATGGTCCCATAAGGCTCCTACTGTGCTTTTATAGAATATGGGGATGGTGCTGATCTCGGATACCGCGTCAGTGTTGGAGAGATCAGCGCCATCCCCATATTCTATAAAAGCACAGTAGGAGCCTTATGGGACCATAACTTTTGCACCTTGGATCCACTTTATACAGGTTCCATTCTTTCTATTTTTGCCACATGAGAAGGTATACTCTTATGATCTTCTCCTCTTTAAGGCATATTGCCTGCATGCTCAAAAAAATCTTTTTCAAAAACATCTCACTGATAAGCAGTCGGATTGATGAAGGTTCATGCTAGACCGAAACGTCTCCATTCTGTACTTACCTGTACCTTGACTGCAATAAAATTGGATGTATTCTTTCTATTAAGTTGAGTGCCAAGTTTTCTATCTAATAAAAGCCAAATCAGAATCTCAATTTGCAGACGCGGTGTTTCGGGCTATTTACCCTCGTCAGAGCAAAGTATGAGAACTGATTTAGCTAGATGAGAGGCTCTGGACTGGGGTCTAAGGGGTAAGGTTTCTCCTTGTGGAGAGTGATATACCAGCTATGGAGTGTCAAGCTAAGAAGGCTTATTCGTCATGCAATGCTCCTCTGGGAAATTTAATATGCAAATTGTAGCTTCAGAAAAAAAGAGGACTTGAACTCTATAGCGCCACCTGTTGGAAGTAGCAATCCTAAAAATTCTTCATAAATTCAGTTTGAATCAATACTCTTATCTTTATTAGTTACTCTTTAAACTACGAAACCACTTTAATTATTTCTTGTATAACATAATAATCAATAAACTATGGCTGAGAAAGTAGTAGTATTACCATGTTCTGCCTACATCTAATCAGTAATTAACATAATCATCTACTACTGTGATTATTATTGTTATAATTTAAATGTTACAATTATCGAGATCTGATTGAGAATCTTCTGTTAATTGACCTTATGACTAGATTTACACATATAGATTTTGAATGCAGACTGATGATACCATTACCTATTTGAATTGTGGTTTGCAAATATAAATTAATCTTACTGAAATTCAAACTGATTTTTCATGTAGAAATTTTTAATAGCAAATATCACCGGATGGAAATGGGAATCTCAAACCAACTGCTTCAATAATAATATCTGTCTGATTAGGCCAAAAGCTATGTATTCAATCCCAGCCTTAGATGTAATGGATAACCTTGTAGGAGGTATAACCCTTTCTCTGCCAGGTCAGCTTAGAAAACAAGGCTTTGGATTAGCCGCAGTTATAGAAACAGGGTCATGAGCTTTATGGGCTCAATGCAGAAATACATGACTGTGTAGAAATAGGGAACAAAGAATGGGGAAGCTTTGGACTCAACGATACAATAGGGTATAACAGATTAAGGAACTAGGAATGGAAATCTTCTGCTTTATAGAAGGGTTTAGCCATATAAATTCTGATGGGAAACAACATCTTTGTCCAAGTAATAGAATCAGTAATCATGACATAGACTTCAGTGTCGACTTCACAACACTTGGCTTATACTAAGAAAATTTTTACTCAATACTCAGTAAGTATTTTAACTATTGATTGTGCACTTGTATAAAATTTGTTTATGGTATCTTTTTTCTAAAGGGCTTCAGAAGATATGTAAATTTCACACAACACCACATATACAGTAGAGATATACGGTATATATTTTTAACACTAGTACGAACATATACCTAATTTCTTGGAACTGGAGAAGATGTTATGATGAAAAGAAAAAATGTTATTACAATGGAAAAACAAAATTTACAAAATATTTACTTATACAATTTTCAGCAATTGGTAATTAGCTTCAGATGATGAAAAATATCGGTAGTAAGTGGGCAATTAGATAAAAATATTTGGCTATAGTCATATTATCTGATATTGTGGACCTAAATTCTAGCAGATTGTAGTTAGTCAAATATAAATCGAAAGCAGAATTTGAAAGGTTCAACTGGTCTGGGAATTACTAATTTGAAGCTCAAAGTCTAAAGGCCCCGTTACACATAGCGAGATCGCTAGCAAGATTGCTGAAACGTCACCGATTTTGTGATGGAGCAGCGACCTAGCCAGCGATCTCACTTAGTGTGACACTCAGCGACGATCAGCTCCCCCGCTGGGTGTCGCTGTGTCATGTGTGCATCGCCACGAAGATCGTCGCGGTTGCACATTCTGACTTCTCACAGCTGAGTTGCTGTTTCTTTGTGTTTGGCAGTTAGGGAGTTAATTCTGTCTGTGCTCAGTTCTGGGACTGGGTGCAGTTTCTCCCGGCTGCAATTAATTATTTGTTGATTGGTTTCCTTTAAATCTCTGGTTGTCTGTGTTGGGAGTTGCCAGTGAAATTCTTCATGCAGACCACAGATAGGAATGATCTGTATAGACTTAAGTTAAAGAGCTCCTTAGTTGTTTTAAGCTCACCTTGCTTAAGGGTATGCCACACTAAACAATATCGCTAACGGGATCGCTAAAAAACGTCACTATTTAGCGATCCCGTTAGCGATATTGTTCAGTGCGGCAGCTTCCAGCGACGAGCTTCCTGCTGTGATCTCGCTCGTCGCTGGAATCGTTCCGGACCCTATTTCATCGCTGGCGCTCCCGCTGGGTAAGTATCTTATCGCTGTGTGGCACCTTTTCTTAGCGATTTAGCGGTACTTTTGTACCGCTAAAGTCGTTAAGAAGATCGCTAACGGCGACAGCGTCGTTAACTATATCGCTAAATGCGGCAGCATTTAGCGATATAGAAACAATCCCGCTAGCGATCTCATTAGTATGCAACGCTAACGAGATCGCTAGCGGGATAGCTCAGTGTGGCAGTACCTTTAGAGTTTAATATCCCAGATCATTTATGTTCCTTCTGTGTTTGAGTGTGTATGCAAGTCTGTGTTTTCTCCAGTCTGTCTTATATGTCTAATCTGTGTATTTAGCAGAGATCAGCCCATATCCCTTTGGTGGTAATCAGAATCCTTCTTAGGACTGATTACAGGGTTCAGGGACTGATAGGAGACAGGGTTAGGCTGGAGACTTGGACCTCTGAACCATTATCAGTACCTCCAAGGTGAGGGATTAGTTAGGACCCCAGTTTAGGGTCAGGTTAGACCCCCGGTCCTCCTCTTTCCTGTGACAGTGTATCAAGTCCTCAAGATTAACCCTGAGTTCAACGGATATCGTGTCAGGTAAATCTATTCTATATTTACATGCTGATGTTGCTAATCTATATGTTGTATAGAGGGTTGTTCTTTTAAGAATAGTTTACTGACATCGTACACATATCATAAGACCGCGTGACATTTTCACTGGCCCATAAAATTATTCCCAGTTGCCATGGATCCAGTAGCCCAGCTGGCTCTGCAGTTGCAGGGATTATCCATGGAGCTGACGGACATTAAGTCCAAAGTTTTGTCTCCCTCGGAGCAAACCAGATTTGAACCTAAAGTAGCTCTCCCGGACAGGTTCACTGGTGGGCGAGACAAATTTTTTACCTTCAGGGAAGCATGTAAATTGTATTTTCGGCTTCGGCCTCGATCATCAGGGAGTGAAGAGCAGAGAGTGGGAATTGTTATCTCGCTCCTACAAGGGGACCCTCAATCCTGGGCCTTCTCCCTTCCTCCGGGATCCCCGGCTCTACAGTCAGTAGATCGATTTTTTACTGCCCTGGGTTTGGTATATGATGACCCAGATCGGGTCTCTCTTGCTGAGACAAAATTACGTAAGATACAGCAGGGAGATCGTCCGGCGGAGGAATTTGCTTCTGAGTTCCGTAGATGGGCCACAGATACTCAGTGGAATGACCCAGCTCTTAGGAGCCAGTTTTGTCATGGGTTTCTGACAAATTAAAGGACGTTTTGGCTCAGTATGATTCTCCTCCATCACTGGAGGCTGCTATGGCCCTAGCTATCCGTACTGATAGACGGCTCCGGGAGAGGTGCGAGGTAACTCCGTCCCCTGTTGTTACTCCACCTACTACTAAAGTCCCTTATGTTGAGGTTCCCCTTGTCTGTTCGGAGGAGCCTATGCAGTTGGGAGGGACATCATTTCGTAGGAGGGGATTGGCGGTACGCCGCAGGACTAGAAGGTGTTTCTTCTGCGGGAAAGAGGGACATTTTGTTGGGGGATGTCCATCCCGTGCCTTGTTGAGCAAAAAATCGCCGGAAAACTGTTAATCCCAGGTTGTGTGGTGGACGACAACCTGGGAGTATGTATTTCGTCCGCTAGTTCTTCTCAGTTCCTTGTACCAGTGGAGGTGGTGGTTGGTACGAGAGTGGAGAGATTTTCTGTTCTTCTTGATAGTGGGTCCGGGGCTAATCTGGTTGACGCTCAGTTTGCTCAGGCTCAAGGTATGCATCTGAGTGTATTGGTCAAACCGATCCCTATATTCTCCATTGACGCCAGGCCTCTCGGCCAAGGTAGCTTTGTTCATGAGGTTCATAACATTGACCTTCGGGTAGGGGCAATACATAGGGAAACTATTATCTTGTTATGTGTTGGAGGGTCTACCTACTCCTATTGTGTTGGGACTTCCTTGGTTGGTTAAACATAACCCTGTGATTAATTGGCAGTCCAGAGATATAAGCCAATGGGGGGAGTTTTGCAAAAGTAACTGCATGAACACAGTCATCAGTGCGGTCGTGCCTAGTACTTTGCCTCCTTTTTTGGAGGACTTTGGGGATGTGTTCTCTGAGGAGGGGTGTCAGGAGTTGCCTCCTCATCGCGTGTATGACTGCTCTATTAATTTACTTCCTGATGCTGTTACCTAAAGCTAGGTTATATAACCTTTCTGGTCCTGAGAGGCAGGCTATGAAAGATTATATTTCGGAAAGTCTGGCCAAAGGGCATATTAGACCTTCATCTTCCCCAGTGGCCGCGGGGTTCTTCTTTGTGAAGAAAAAGATGGAGGCCTACGCCCTTGCTTGGATTTCCGCGAACTTAATCGGATTACTGTTCGAGATCCGTATCCACTCCCTCTGATTCCTGATCTCTTCAATCAAATTGTTGGCGCCAAATGGTTCTCTAAATTGGATCTCAGGGGGGCGTATAATCTGATTAGGATAAAAGAGGGGGATGAGTGGAAAACGGCGTTTAACACGCCGGAGGGACATTATGAGAACCTTGTCATGCCTTTTGGTCTGACTACTGCACCAGCAGTATTCCAACATTTTGTTAATGACATTTTTCGTCATCTGGTGGGGCTGTTTGTGGTCGTATATTTGGATGACATTTTAATTTACTCACCAGATCTTGTGTCTCACCAGGAGCATGTGAGACAGGTGTTGCAGATCTTGCGAGACAATAAACTATACGCCAAACTGGAAAAGTGTGTATTCGCCGTACAGGAACTTCAGTTTTTGGGTTTCTTGGTGTCAGCCTCCGGTTTCCGTATGGACCCTGAAAAGGTTGAGAGCAGTGCTTGAATGGGATCAGCCAGAGGATCTTAAGGCTCTGCAGCGTTTTCTGGGGTTTGCTAACTACTACCGGAAATTTATTTGTAATTTCTCATCTGTTGTCAAACCTCTCACTGACATGACAAGAAAAGGGACGGATTTTTCTAAATGGTCGGACAAAGCTTGCCAAGCTTTTTCCTCTTTGAAAAAATGTTTTGCTTCGGCACCCGTTCTCATCCAACCAGATGCATCACAGCCGTTCGTTGTGGAGGTGGACGCGTCTGACGTAGGGGTGGGTGCAATATTGTCCCAGGGTCCGTCCCCTGGTAAATGGCATCCATGCGCTTTCTTTTCTAAAAAATTGTCGTCCGCCGAAAGGAATTATGATATCGGCAATAGGGAACTTTTGGCCATTAAGTTGGCTTTTGAAGAATGGCGTCACTTTTTGGAGGGGGCAGTCCACCCGGTCACCGTCATTACTGATCACAAGAACCTGCTGTATTTGGAATCTGCTAAGCGTCTGAATTCCAGACAAGCTCGATGGTCGTTGTTTTTTACCAGGTTTAATTTTGTTGTCACTTATCGCCCTGGATCTAAGAATGTTAAGGCGGATGCCTTGTCTCGCAGTTTCCCAGGGGCCGGGAAAATGGATGACCCGATTCCTATCCTTCAGGAGGGGGTGGTAGTGTCGGCTGTATGTTCTGAGCTTGAGGAGGAGGTGTTAGAGGCTCAGGGGGACGCCCCTGCAGGACCTCCAGGGAGACTGTTTGTCCCAAATCAGTTGAGACAAAAGGTTATTGAGGCACATCATAATTCTGCTTTAGCAGGACATCCAGGGAGTAAGGCTACTTTAGATCTCCTTTCTCGCCGGTTTTGGTGGCCTAACGTTAATAAAGATGTTTTAACTTTTGTCGCGTCCTGTGGGGTTTGTGCTCGCTCTAAGACCCCTCATACCCGTCCGTCTGGGACCCTCTTACCCTTGAAACTTCCGGAGCGTCCATGGACTCATTTGTCTATGGACTTCATCACGGACCTTCCTCAGTCGTCAGGGAAGACTGTCATACTGGTGGTTGTTGACAGGTTCAGTAAGATGGCACATTTCATTGCTCTTCCTGCCCTCCCTAATGCTAAAACTCTGGCGCAGGTGTTCATTGGGGAGATTGTGAGACTTCATGGGTTGCCTTCTGATGTGGTGTCAGATAGGGGGTCTCAGTTTGTGTCCAAGTTTTGGAGGGCATTTTGTTTACGTCGGGGGATGCAATTGTCATTTTCCTCGGCTTTTCATCCGCAGACCAATGGTCAGACAGAGCGTCTGAATCAAAGCCTAGAGACTTATCTTCGGTGTTTTGTCTCAGAGAACCAGGAGGACTGGTCTTCTTTCTTGCCTCTGGCAGAGTTCGCTCTTAACAACAGGCGGAGCGAGTCCACTGGTAAGTCCCCGTTTTTTGGGGCATATGGTTTTCATCCCCAGTTTTGTACATTCAATGGGGGGGGCCCTTCTGGGGTTCCTGAGGAGGAGCGTTTCTCGTCGTCACTTGCTTCAGTGTGGAGAGGTGTATTGAATAATCTGAGTGCTATGGGGAACCGTTATAAATGTATGGCTGATAGGAGGAGAGTTTCTGGTCCAGATCTTAATGTGAACGATCTGGTATGGTTGTCTACCAGGAATATAAAACTTAAAGTTCCCTCCTGGAAGCTGGGCCCCAGATTCATCGGGCCGTACAGGATCAGTTCCATAATTAATCCTGTGGCATTTCGTCTGGACCTCCCTCCTACGTTTAAAATCCACAATGTGTTCCACAAGTCATTACTTAAGAGGTACGTGGCACCAGTCATACCATCACCTCTACCTCCTCCTCCAGTGGTGGTCAATGGTAACTTGGAGTTTCAAGTGTCAAAGATCATTGACTCACGTCTGAATCGCCGGTCCCTTCAGTACTTGGTGCATTGGAAGGGGTATGGTCCAGAGGAGAGGACGTGGGTTCCTGCGTCTGACATTAACGCAGATCGTTTGGTGCGGACCTTCCACAGAACTCACCCGGGCAAACCTGGCCCTGAGGGTCCGGAGGCCCCTCGTAGAAGGGGGGGTACTGTCATGTGTGCATCGCCACGAAGATCGTCGCGGTTGCACATTCTGACTTCTCACAGCTGAGTTGCTGTTTCTTTGTGTTTGGCAGTTAGGGAGTTAATTCTGTCTGTGCTCAGTTCTGGGACTGGGTGCAGTTTCTCCCGGCTGCAATTAATTATTTGTTGATTGGTTTCCTTTAAATCTCTGGTTGTCTGTGTTGGGAGTTGCCAGTGAAATTCTTCATGCAGACCACAGATAGGATTGTATCTGTATAGACTTAAGTTAAAGAGCTCCTTAGTTGTTTTAAGCTCACCTTGCTTAGAGTTTAATATCCCAGATCATTTATGTTCCTTCTGTGTTTGAGTGTGTATGCAAGTCTGTGTTTTCTCCAGTCTGTCTTATATGTCTAATCTGTGTATTTAGCAGAGATCAGCCCATATCCCTTTGGTGGTAATCAGAATCCTTCTTAGGACTGATTACAGGGTTCAGGGACTGATAGGAGACAGGGTTAGGCTGGAGACTTGGACCTCTGAACCATTATCAGTACCTCCAAGGTGAGGGATTAGTTAGGACCCCAGTTTAGGGTCAGGTTAGACCCCCGGTCCTCCTCTTTCCTGTGACAGTGTATCAAGTCCTCAAGATTAACCCTGAGTTCAACGGATATCGTGTCAGGTAAATCTATTCTATATTTACATGCTGATGTTGCTAATCTATATGTTGTATAGAGGGTTGTTCTTTTAAGAATAGTTTACTGACATCGTACACATATCATAAGACCGCGTGACACGCTGATCGTCGCTGAATGTCCTGGACCATTTTTTGATCGCTGGTCTCCCGCTGGCCAGCGCGCATTGCTGCTTGTGACAGGCGGGAGACCAGCGATAAGCAAGCCGGAGCTGGTAACCAAGGTAAACATCGGGTTTCCAGGCGCCGTGTGGCGCCTGGAAACCTGATGTGTACGTTAGATACCAGTGCACTTGTGCAGGGGAGCTGGTAACCAAGGTACACAGCGGGTTACTAAGCGCCGAGCGGCGCCTGGAAACCCAATGTGTACCTTGGTTACCAGCTCCCTGCACAAGCGCGCTGGTATCTAAGGTACACTGTGGGTAACTAAGTGACATGCGTCGCTTGTTACACGCATAGTCGCTGTCCTGATTGCTGCTGAGAGCTGCCTGTTTGGCAGCTCCGAGCGATCAAGTAGCGACACACCAGCGATCCTGACAAGTGCATATCATTGTCGAGATCGCTGGTGAGTCGCTATGTGTAACGGGACACTAAGGCAGGGGTGAGGAAATTAAGGACAGTTTGGTAATTTACGGTCCACAATTATATTTTATCTGTCCCCCTGGCAAATTCCTGCTTGTGCCTGCAGCTGTGTTTTGGTGGCAGCCGACCCCTGTATTTCTTCTCGCTCTACTGAACGCTGAGGTACGTGCAATGAAGAATTTCGTCCTGACACCAGTACCAGAATCAGGACGTACTTTGTGGGCTGAGTCAGTGCATAATTTGCATGGCCCTGAAAGATGGTACCAATATCCAAATGTTCCTTAACAGAAAAAAGGGTTCCCACCCCTGCTCTAAGGGATGCTCTAATGTTTCACTAGGAATGCCAGAAAATTTCGACTTAAACATTTGGATCCCTAGACCATGTCTTTGAATTTCGATTACTCCATCCTAATTGCTCTTCCCTGTTGATCTTGTTGACACTCATGGTTTCATCTGACTACTTTCCAGCCTCTATCATGGCAGCAAAATGCAACAGCTGTGAAAGAAACTAGAGGATAGTTAGATGGAGCCATGAGTATAAACGAGAAAAAGCAACCTGGAACAATAAAAAAGGAGCAAAGGCAGATTCAAACTTCTGGGAGTGAAAACCATGAAATACACAAAGAGAGAATCTAAATGAAATGGTGATAGGTAAAAAGTAAAATACAGAAATTGAAAGGTTAAAGGCAGTAACAAAAATAGCTGATGTTACTCTGTAAGGGCAAGTAGGAACCTGTCTGTTTAAATAGACCGCCAGACATGAATAGAGTCTAGTTACCATAGCAAGCTCACGTCTTGGCTGACAAAGTCATAGCTGAATAATACTTGCCATGGCAACACACAAAAGGCAGAAGGACAACCCTGGAGTTGTAAGAGGTATGTAACACTTTTTTTTGTAGTATGAAAAATGGCATGTGATGATGGGTGGAATGGGCTATCAGTACTCATATGGAGGTGCTGCACAGCTCCCCTGATCCATTAGTATGGACCTGACCAAGAGTCTGCTAATCAGTATGGTGCACTACTACATAAGTGTGAGTTTATCAGAGCTTTATCTGTTTGCAGTTATAATATCTCCAGAATCTGTTTGTTTTTTGTAAAAACTGTTATTTTAGTCCTGATTCATTCTCAGCTTGTTAACTGATTCCCTTAGCAGTAACTTTTCCTGTCTTCAAACTAAATTCTCCAATCTACCATGCATGTAGCAGCCCTGCTCATCTTTACGTCCAACCAACAGCTACAATGATGCCTTCATTCTGTTCCAGTCACTGCACTGGTAGACCATCACTTTTTCTTTGTTATACAATTTAAAACTTCTCACTCTCACCAATAAAGTTTTAACAGTTAAGGTACTGCCACACTAAGCTATCCCGCTAGCGATCTCGTTAGCGTTGCATACTAATGAGATCGCTAGCGGGATTGTTTCTATATCGCTAAATGCGGCCACATTTAGCGATATAGTTAACGACGCTATCGCCGTTAGCGATCTTCTTAACGACTTTAGCGGTACAAAAGTACCGCTAAATCGCTAAGAAAAGGTGCCACACAGCGATTAGATACTTACCCAGTGGGAGCGCCAGCGATGAAATAGGGTCCGGAACGATTCCAGCGACGAGCGAGATCACAGCAGGAAGCTCGTCGCTGGAAGCTGCCGCACTGAACAACATCGCTAACGGGATCGCTAAATAGTGACGTTTTTTAGCGATCCCATTAGCGATATTGTTTAGTGTGGCATACCCTTTAGACTGGTTTGGAATGTTTATTAGTACAAGGATCAGCAACCTTTGGCACTCAAGCTTTTGTGAAACTACATATCAAACGTGCCAAACTGAATGGAAATGCTGGGAGTTAAAGTTTCATAAGAGCAGAATTGCCAAAAGCTGTTAATCCTTGCACTAATGAAACAATTATTTTTTAACCCATTTCCATTACAGTGTTCCCCTAATATACTTCATATGTGTACATGAACAGATACAAACTGGTGAATGGCTCATGCAATGTACTGGACATTGTATAAAAGCCCTTTTAACTTTTTTGGTCACCGCTATCCTAAAAAATTATATACAGATCCCTCAATAATATTGTTTGAATGGTAAATGCTGCAGGAGATATTGATAATATACAGATAAATATGTTCCATCTGACCAACCAATTCATCAATGTGGTTGGAGCCGTGTACAAAAACTAACATCATTTGGGAGCGCTTCATAAACTCTACTTGCTGAATTCTTTGTGGGAATTATAGATGCCCTTGTTTAAAATGGTAATGTATCATAACTTTAAGGGCCCAGCCAGATGGCTGTATAAATCAGACTTCAATATTTATATCCAGTGGTCACGCTTGGGTCGGAGAGCCGCGGGCGGTCTGACCATTGCGGCACGACCTCGGTAGAATTTACACAGCTGTATGACTGCACCCTAACATTTCATCTTCAATGCTACCCTCTTAAAACAAAGGCATTTCTTTTTTTAGTGCTGCTGAGATATGTTCAAAATAAAAGAAAACTAATATAATTTAACAAAAAAAGAAACCATCAAGCAATTATTTGTTACCTACCTAGTCAAACCTAACCCTCTTATTACTACCATTCTTCTGATTGCTCTCCAAGCGGTAACAACCCTGCCCTCCTATTTACCAATCATCCTTCACTTAATGCATGCGTTCAGATCTAGTGTTGCAAGTTCCTCGTTTGAAGACTCAACTGACAGAAAATCATTTGGATAATGGCATCTATGTAAATAATTTTTCCAGAACCTCCTGGGGTGCAAACTCTGTATTCTGACAATAGTGATGCTTTAGAAATAGCTGTGAGCTGCTAATGATTTTTCATACCCTCAAATTCTATATACCTTGGCATTAATAAAGCTAAAAGGCTTCCAATAAAGGTTTACTTATCACAGAGACCTTTCATTGTGGAGCGAAGATGTCACACATTTAAAAGGAAAGCAAAAAAAAAGTCAAGCAAGGTCTTCTCCAGCAGCAAAGTCAAAACTATTTCGGAATGGTATTCACTCAAGAAACTGTTACTTTACTATTATCAGCATTTCCATGAGATAGAAGATCATTTATGAACTGTAAATGCATCTATTTTTAGGAAGGAAGAAATTATACAAGTGTAAAACCAGTAGGTCATCTGCTCTTATAGCCAACTACAGTTATATTGTTTGTTGTGTATTAGCTGTTTTATACCTATTTTATAGTCTCTGAAATGATTGCTATTATACTGTAGAATAAACATCAGCTCAAATACTGAAGCTGAGCCACAGCTACTATATTGTCGAAATAAGTAGAGTTAAGAATGATTTAGACTGTATTTCATTGGACACTATTCATTGTCATATACTTAATGTTTGTAATACATATAGTTTTTTTTACAGGATAGCATTTAAGTAAGTGTAGCTGATTATCTCATGTCAATGGCATCAGTCAAGGGCGGGACATATTACTTCTCGAAGTTAGAAGCTGAAAAGTTTGGCGTTTTTGACATTGACCGAATTAAGATAGCTGGAGGTCTGGATTACAGTATTGCTACAATGGCAGGCATAGTGGGATGTCATCTCTGTAAGCAGTGGTTAGTACCTACAAAAAGTGAGCCAAGAAAGGACAACCATTAAATTGGCAACTGGAATCTAGGTTGGCAAGTTTAATTGATTCTTGTGGAGAGCAAGGGGTAGCTCGTCTATGCTAATCCCATGGAAGAGCTACTGATAATCGGAACAAGCCCATGGCATAATGGGGGACGGTGGCCTTATTGATTAATCACTTTTTTCACACCATTTGGGTGTTGGGAAGAGTGAGCATTGCTTACACGCAAAAAATAGTTCAGAGATATATTATGGAAAGAAGGCAAGAGAAGGAAGTGTAATGTTCTTGGCAATGGTCTGCTGGGAAACTTTGGATCTTCAAGTGAACCCAAAGTTGCATTCAAGAAGATGTTATGACACATTTTACCTACCTAAACATAGGTTAAGAGAAAGTATACCCATCATGGTAACAGTACACCCAATGGAAGTAACCTTTTTTAGCTGGAAAACGCACCCTGCCACGCTGGAAAAATTGTTCTTTAATGGACTGGAAACAAATCAAAGAGATCAAGTATTGATTTGGTCTCTAATTTCTTAGATCTCAATATGATTTGTGAGATGTGCAAGAAAAAGAAAAAGTTTTGATCCATGGAGGCCCACTTGACAATTTACATAACCTACAGGACACAGGAGATTTTGTGACGTTCATGCCTGAAAGAATCAAAAGTGTTTTGGAAGCAAGATGGGCAATATTAGACAGGAAGTTTTAATATTCTGGCTAATCAGTGTATATGTCATATCTTTGCCTCAGGTGTACTGGAAAGTAGTCAACTACACATGTCTCCTTGCTTACCTTTTCTTTAAGTTCAATATATGTCGAGATGAGAGGTGCAAGATGAACAATTTTGTAAAAAATGTTGTTGCATGATTCTGTTGGCAGTTGTTTATGCTGTATCTCACTATATGTGGCTATGAAGAGCTTGTGTTGTGAACTGCAGCCTATTGAAAGTTTTACTAGGATTTTGAGAGAATGTATCGAATTTATAACAAACAAAGTTGCACTCTGTAGCCCTATAGCATGTAAACATGAAATATGTGAAATATGAATAGCAATACTGCTCTAGATAAGAAAAATTTTTAATTTTGAACAATTCATGCATGCTCAGCAGTCAATGACAAGGCGGTCTCTTGTTTGTTGGTAACCTATCTAATGTGAATCCTCTCCTAGGCTATAGCCTGAATATATGGGTAGGTAGGTCCCTGCTGCAATTAAAACCGCCACAGGCTGATGGGTGGAGTGCTCGGTCAGAGAGCCAATATACAAATAACAAAAGACTAACTGTCACTTCCAAATAGAAAAACTGGTGTGTACAGGTACAAACTGAAAGTAGCCATCTTTATTTGTTTGTTATGTTATGTATAGAGAAGACTACTCTTAGTTCGCACCTGTACACACCAGTTTTTTTTTGTTTCGCAGTGACAATCAGTCTTTTGTTATTTGTATTTAATTCATGTCATGTAAAATTAGACTCCAAGTTCACAGAAAGGTAATGGTGGACACATTTATATAACTGTATTTAATCCTAGACTGGAAGTTCAGGATGCAATTTGTAATATCCTTCTGTTGATAAGTGCATGCATGGTCTATGCTAGCTTAACCTTTTCCTCCCTAGAATATTAGAACTAATACTGATCCACTTTTCTACTAATTTATATTGGTCTTACTCTAATACAATAGACTATATATTTTATGTACTGCAGACACACACTGAAAGGGATTGTCTGAGATTATAAAAAATTGTTTTTTTCTAGAAACAGGGTCCCTCTTGTTTACAGAAAAGTGTCTGGAATTGCAACTCAAGATAATTCAAGTGGATTGTGCAGAACAGCTGTATGAGGTACTGCCAATAGACAAGAGTAGTGTCCGCGGACAGGGCAGTTACTATCATAATTGGCAGGGAGTCGTATTTTCCAGCATCTGGAGACAGGTTGGAGACTACATGAGCCATACATATCTGTGAATATATTTGCATTGACTGTTTCATATTATTATGTATAGAGAGTACAAAATATTACATATATATATATATATATCTACACGTGTATATATATATATCTATATATAAATATATATATATACACAGACACACATATATATGTATACACAAACACATAGTTCTTTACAGACATATATACATATTTACATTGATATTTATATGTAAAGATGTGTATATGCAGTATATATATATATATATATATATATCTGTCTGTGTGCATGTACTCACATTGGTATTGTTGAATCAGTTGTTGAGCCTTGTATTTTGTACTGTAACATTTAAAGGAACAAGTAGATATTACAATACATCAATTTGTTTACTCAGTTTGTTTTACAGGTTCCAATATATATTTATACATACATATGTGTGTGCGTGCGGGTTTTGGGTCCCTTAGCACAAAACAATTGATTGAAAAAGTAATGTAGAAAAATTCATTTCTTAATCAATTCTTGAATCAGTCTGGATTAATTATTTAAAAAAAAATGGAAAGCAAAAATTAGGAAATACTGTTGTGAAATAAAAAATTTCTAGATGACATAAGAGATATCGTTACCTCTGCATGTCACAGTTATGATATTTAGAATGAAGACTATTATGGCTTTAGTATTATTTATGTTTGTTGAAATGACAGCATAAGTTAGTTACTAAGCAACAAAAATAGTGTCACTTACTGTATATTGTGCATATACAGCAACATAAAACAATACATGTAATGAGTGATAAAATAGCACATGACAGGGAGAACAAATAGATATAGCCAGTCATAAAGGAATATATATAGAAAGAAATAGCACATGGATAGGCTTGCACATATTACATCTATCTATACATCTATCTATCTAATAAATTAAAACAGCTTGATATAGCTCATGGACACACAGAATGATGCCTAAATATGAGATAAAAACCTAGATCTAGGCAGGGAGAAATGTATGGAGATAGATTACAAACATGCTTTTTCTGTTTTAAATGTTTATTTGTTTTCTTCATGTCCTTAAATGAAAATTAAAGCATACTTTTATTCACTTAAAAATAAAAGAAATGTAGAAGACAAAATACAGAAAGTGTTACAACCGTCACAATTGAAAAACATTGACGAAGTGCAGTAAAGAAAATTCCTAAAACCATTAAAAAAATCAAGACTATATAAAAAAAGAAAGAATCACAAATAAAACAATATAATTTTACACCGATATTTCACATTTTACTACATTTTATGTTGCAAAAAATGTCAACTATATCTAAAACATGTTTTTTTTTTCAGCAGCAGAATTTACATTGGAAGCGATGTCACAAATTCCAATATGACAATTATTTAAAATAGTAATTGAGTGAAATATAAAAGATATAAATCATATTTTTCCAATTCCATGCGTTGATGTGAATGTGTAAATACATATAGAAAAATATTTAGACTTGAGAGTCCTCATTTTTCTATCTACTGGCTAACACGGTACGAAGATACACATCTTTCCTATATCTAAATACATATATTAATTAATGTATAAAACGTCTTGAATAATTAGACTTCAAATGTTTTTTTAGGTCTGCGGCTTATGTTGGTGTATTTTTATAATATTACTAAATATAAAGCATTTACGCGGATAACTTGCTATTCTTATTTCTGCTCATTTGTCCTTCTTTCAATAAATTGAGCTTCCTGTAGATTTTTTTTCTCTTTTGAAAGAGCACACTGCCAGAAAAGCATCCAGATATTTCCTCCTATGTAAATACAAGTCTCTAAAACCTCCTGGTGAGTACATTCGCTACTCTGACAATAATGATGCTTCAAAGAATAGCTGTGCAATGTAAATGATTTTTTTTCTGAAATTGTGCATACCGTCGCCTCTTTACAATCTAAAGATTTCTAGAAGGGATTTATATTAATCATTTCCAAATGCTTTAAAAAAAAAATCAAGGACTTCCTGATGATTGTGAAAATTATTTTTCATTTTTCACTGCTGAATTTACATTTTTTTTCATTAAACTAATATAAAGCGTAAATGTAATTTTTATATTACTCAAGTTTTAATTGTAATTTTACTAATAATGAGTTTATAAAAAAATGGCATTTATGCTATATTTGATCTATGTTTGATATTAGGTATTATTTCTATAATTATCATATTTTTATAAAACTAACAACCCTATTAAAATGATCACACAATTGCACTGTAATTATAAGATAAATAATCATTATTAGCAATAGTCTTTTTTATATTTAGATTATTGGTAAATAAATAAATTAAAAAATGTTTGCTAATCTTTTCTTTTTAAAATGTTGTGTTCATACAGGCAATTTGGAAGTCATAAAACAAATAAATGATTGTGTTGGAACATTGTATTCAGCACCATATAGTATGGAAACAATACACTAATGTCAGATATGTAGGAGTTCTGGAGAAAATAGTCTGATTGTGTGAGCAGAACATTTTCCCATATTCCGTATCACATACATTTTATGTTGTTGCCACAGTAAATATTGGAATTTACACTCAGTTTAATAGACAACATGGGAAATGCTAGAAGTTCTCACAATTTGACTATAAATTTCATTTTCCATAAACTGTCATGTTTTCATACAGAGTATATCTATTTATTTTAATGCCAGGTGATATTGCTCAGTCGTTTCCTGCTAAACTGCTCCTTTTTGCTTGTTTTCTCAGAGATAAACATTTATTTGTACAGCTAAATTGTCAGATTGGAGGCACTGAAGAACATTTCTAACATACAGCACATAAAAGTGTTAAACTATTTGATGCTGCATTAGTCATTATAACTACTGTCAGCTCATGCAGGATAGTGACAGTCTAGGTAGAAATCGATTATTATAAAAGATGGAGATAAATTATTTGATAGATAAATAGATGAAACAGAGATTCAGTAGATAGATAGATAATAGATAAATAGATAGATCTAGGTAGATAGATATTAGATAGATAGATATTAGATAGATAGATCATCAGGTTGATAGATATACACATAGAGATTATTTAGAATATAAAGTATATATGAGATTATTATAGGTAGATAGATGATAAGTGTATAGTGTAAATTAGAGTTAAAGATAGATATTAGATTATTAATAGATACATAACTATATAGATACAAAATAATCAGATATTGTACATTTAATGATAGATATGAGATAGATGATAAATACTATGGATAGATTTATAGATAGATGATATGCAGATAATAGATAGATATGGACTACATATGATGATATAATAGATATAGATGGATAATAGATAGATACTAGATAAATAGATTTAAAGATAGATGATATGTAGATACTAGATAGATATGATATACATAGATGATATATAGATAGATGGAAAATAGATAATAGATAGATGGATAATAGATAGATACTAGATAAATAGATTTATAGATAGATGATATGTAGATACTAGATAGATATGATATACATAGATGATATATAGATAGATGGATAATAGATAGGTTTATAGATAGATGATAGATATGAAATAGAATAGATAGATTGATAGAATAGATAAATATATATTATATTTCTAGAAGTATATGTGCTGGATTGGTGTTAAATGTCATTGCTTTACTGTGTAAACAAGGTATTAAATATTTATATCCTTAATGCATAATACATTTTGAGTGTACAGGTAAATCCAAGTTTCTAAAAATTGCATCAATAACTCGGTATCTGCCTAATTGACAATGAGATTTTAGTTAAAACATGATTTCACTATCTGAACCTTGTGAAGACTGTTGTAAAGATGTGGCAGGAATCCTTTGGGATTTTAGCTGCACAAAACAATTATCACCCAAAAAGGGAATATTTATAGCTAGGGGAGAGTTAAATGTTTTCTTCTATTACTGTAATGTTCTTATCCCACAAATTACATGAAATGTGAGGAATCTGCTATTAGGACAAAATTACAGGGTTCACTGAAAAAAGGGTATTTTCTGACCAAGAGGCTGTCTAAAAGCTGTACTGTACAAACAATGGTATATGTACTCACTATGATTAATTTCATAAGAAGCCAATTAACATAAGCACGTTACTGGGCAATAAGGAAGAAATCCACATGAACATTTATATTCCTTACAAATCTGGTTAAAGTCTAGCCCAAACGGGGGGCAATACATACCCACTGACCCATGCAAGTTACCATTTACAGAAAGAAAATAATAAAGGATTATCATTTTAGCTCTATTCCAATTTGTTGGACAACTTAGGAATTTTAGGAATTCAGCAAAATGGGCGAACTCAAGCAATTTGAGATTCGCTTCACATGAATTGCCTAAAATGCAACCACTGATGTCAAGAAGAGAAGGATCACATTATGTCAGGCAGGCTTCCCCATAATGTTGTGTGACTATCACATCAGGGAAGACATACCATTGGTGCAACCTGAGCCCAAGATGTAAGTGGACCCCCTACCACCTCCAAAGCAGGTGGAATTGTGCATTATGATGAGTTATTGGACTGCAAATGACCCAACTACAGTTCTCGTACACGGGGTCCTCTACTGTCTATGTCTGCCCCTGTATCACATTACATGTGATTCCACAGCCAATCAGGAGAGACTATCATAGCCTATATAAAAGTTGAAGCAGGAAATGCAGCAGCCATTGGGTGATGAATCTTGATAGTGAGAAGACGACACAGCTCATAGCATAGCAATACAGATAAGCAAAGAAACCATACAAATAGCATGTGAAACAGCACAGCAGTGAAAAAGATAATTATGGGAGGGAAAAGAGGATGGTGTCATATAAATTTTTCAGTGAAGTGTAATTTTGTTCTGGAGCAAATCAAATTTCCTGGGAAAATTAGACAAATATGGCATATTTCAAGAGATTTGCTCATTTTTAATATCAAATAGTTTAACGGTTTTCAACACTTTTACATTTGTTACAGTGTTTGCCAATTACATGTGTGTATGTTGGAAGTGTAAAATTCATAGAGATTTGCAGTCAGTAAATCTACAAGTAACGGTGCTCTTCTACTAGGAAACCCAATACAGTACTCGAGATTGTCCTTGCAAGTTATTTTTCAGGTAGTATTCCGAAAAAAAAATTGACTCTTCTTCACCTTGGTATCATTCAGATATAGGGCTCTTAGAAAACCATAAGAAAATGTTTATATATATCTTTTTGCAGTGTCACTTCACAACATATAAATGGCAGCTTATAAAAAACAACCATATCTAGTACAGAATGATTTTCAAGAATGTCAAAAATTGAACCTGGGTTATTGTCAATGCTTTCAGACATCTTTCTGTTAAAGTTAGGGTATGAACTAAAGTCCAAATTGGGGTGAACTCTACTGACATGTTACCTTTAAACATTCTACCATATGTCATATGATATCAGTTCTCTTCACTTTGTATAAGGTTTATTTTTGTGTGGCTGAATCCTCTGACATAAATGCGCATGAAACTCAAATTAACTAATTAAATCCTGTGATTCTGTAGACTTTTGTCTAAATTTTTTTTTTGCCTTACTCTGGGACTCATTAAGTTATTATTATTATTACACATTTATATAGCGCCATTTATTCCATGGCGCTTTACATATGAAAAGGAAAAATATAGACAGGTACAATAAACGTGCTAGACAAGGGACACACAAGTACAGAAGGAGAGAGGACCCTGCCCGCGAGGGCTCACAGTCTACAGGGATGGGTGAGGATACACTAGAAAGGGTAGAGCTGGTCGTGCGATGGTTCAGTAGACTGAGGATCATTGTAGGCTGTAGGCTTGTCAGAACAGGTGGGTCTTCAGGTTCTTCTTGAAGGTTTCCGTTGTTGGTGAAAGTCTGATGTTATATGAGAAGTTTTTAATTGGGTTATCAATTTTAGAAAGAAAATAAATCCCTAAAAGTTCCCCAATCATTGTAAAGCATCCTGTACATACCAAAATTTCCACAATTTTACTCTGATCGATGTCCATTTCCTCACCACTGCTGCCTCAAGATGTAAACTAGAGTCACGTGGTGGGAAAATGGACATTGATCTGGGTAAAATTGTGGGCACATTTTTGGTATGTACATAGTGTTTTACAATGATTGGGTTGCTTTTTGGGATTTCTTTTCTTTCCAAAATGGATAATCATGTCAGAGGGTAGAGCTACGAACACAGAAACTACTGACATTATCCATGTTAGAAAAAAAGAAATATCCAAAAGTACCCAAACCAATTGTAAAACATCATGTACATGCCAAATTTGTCCACAAAGTTACATCCTGAGGCAACAGTGGTGGGGAAATGGACATCAATTAGAGTAAAAATTTGAGGGCAAATTTTTGCATATGCATGACGATTTACAATTGATTGGGGTGCTTTGGGGATTTTTTTCTTTCTAACATGGTTAATCATGTCAGTAATTTCTGTGTTTGGTAGCTTCACTCTCTGATAGTTTCCAAGCCTGTCTTCTTCTGGTCCACAACTCGTTATAGTTCAGTCCATCCCACTTCATGGCCATTAGTTGCAAAATTCTATTAACATTCTGCTGCATCTTCTGATTATGGAATTTACCCTGTTAAGATAGTATAGTAGGAGTAGGCTAGGGCAAACATCATAAGCTGTACTGGGCCAGAGCAGGACATCTAAATTTAAGCTTGGTTTGCGCATGCGTATTATATATTGCATGTATTGCACTATGGGTACTGGACAGTGTGAGTGACATGATCCACTTATTATGGTGTACATTGGGTACTCCTTTTAAATGTTTGGTCTGAGTTTTCTTGTGATTGGTGGCTGTTATTGGATATTTATTAGTTGGCCAAACCATAGAAATGAGCTGAACACCTAGGTTATGTCTGTTAATGGCCACAGTGTGAATGTGCACCTATGCATTGCACTTATAACAACATGTGCTCCAGCTAATTTATTTGACTTTGCTTTATTTTTGTTGTACTTTTTACATACAGGGGTGTTTCTCCCCCTTTTAGGGCTGTGCATTTAGTCTATATACTGTATGCTTAAACGGGCAGGTGCAAAAGTCAGGCCTGGATCCTGCTCTGTCTCATCTATTGAGGCATTCTGGCATATACAGTAGAAAGGTTATTAACATGTACTATTAACGTTAACTTATTTACTTACTGCAGGGAATTTGCTCATTTTGTTTTTATCCTAGGTTATGTTTATTAGTTGGCCAGTATAATTTTTATATTGCCAGATTATTATAGGGTGTTGCTATTAGAATTTTGGCATACTGATGTTTTGCACTATATATATTATATGACTGCATTACGGGATTTACCTGTTTGATCATACTGCCTTTATGAGGGAAATTCACTGTTTGGGCGCACGGCATTGCTTGGAAGGGAAGGACCGCCAATTGACTTTTTCAATGTAAAATTTGCTGTAACAATTAGCGGATGCGATGGCGCATTTGGAGAGCTCCTGATGTGCCTAAACAGTGGAAACCCCCCACAAGTGACCCCCATTTTGGAAACCACGCCCTTCAAGGATCCAGGGGTATAGTGAGCATTTTGAACCCACAGGTACGACACAGAATTTCATATCATTAGGTCGTCATATCAAATATGTCGTCATTAGTGTTGAGCGCAAATGCTTGTTATTTCAGTTTGCATTGGTTGAACACTGGAAAACGTCCATTTTCAAAATTCTAGTAAATTACCAAGGTTCATATAACATAATGACTAAGAGACACAAGTATAATTCCAGACAACCCCTTTAACCAAGTAAATGTAACATTCAAGTAATACAGAGATTCCATTTGACATAAATGACAAACATAATGTCACGCACAGTGTAGGTCAGACTAAGTGCATCACAAGGGGATAAGAGAAAGGGAACCAAACACTAGGGAAGGGGGAGTGGAGACCCCTAAACAGATCTAACGTCACCCTGTCTGTCCTATATAGGTTCCGCATCTATCGCCAAGCAGGATACCTAATCCCTACCTGACCCTGGCAATAAACCCTGCATCGGGAGGGACAGGATGTGCGCCATTCAATCCCTACTATTGCTAAAGAGATCTAGGATAGCCGAAACAAGGGAACATTTAGCTTGAGTAGACACATAGAGAAACACCATCACCTTCAAACTCCAAGAGAATGCTAGCCAACTGCTGCAGCTCCAAGCCTCAACAAGGAAGTGCAAATAGAAAATATCACCCAAAGCTCCCAACAGGAAGTTGGGAGTTATAAACACCCAGGTCCAGGTGTGGCCATTAGCACCTGGGGAGGTGGCTGCTAGTCTGCAAAGCAAACTACTGAGACCTTCTGCAGACAGATGCAGTGCAATGATCTGTAGCCTCTGACACATCCGTGACACATAATCTCTAACATATGTCTTGAGTTTGTTACTGTATTTAATAAAATAATTATTTACAATTAGGTGCACTTAACCCAGGGAACGGGTCGAGGCAACTTTATACTGACAACAAGATGTGACTTTTAGGGTTAGTTCTCAATTATCATTGGGAGATCAAGTACTAACCACATTTTCTATCACTTTTATTAGTCCAGTAGAGAGTCGAAGAAACAGAACTAAACTGAAAGTTGTGGCATTACTGAGGAACAATTGTTGCATTCATTCTTTTTCATTAATTATTTTTATTGTTATTATTAAATGAAATACTTTGTGGCATGGTTGATATCGTTGAATAGTGGGAGTATGAGAAAGATTGGACTCTCCAATGACTTAAGACTTCCAAAGAAAGACAGTCACATGAACATGAAATTTCCTGTGGATTGTTTCATCATTACTTTTTCAATGGTCCATGTCTACCTTACGCTCTGTTGTTCTAACATTGGAGGGTCCATGAGGAATCGTTATCTCAGAATCTCAGAATCCAGAATAGCAAAAGAGTCTATAATAAGTCACTCCATGCAACAGATCTGACAGAGCGCTATAGTGTTGATTATTAACAGACTTAGAGGGAATCTGTCAGCAGGTTTTTGCTAAGTAATATGGCAGCAGCATGATGGAACGGTTGAAAGCCTGATTCCAGTGATATATCAGTTTACTTGGTATAGTAGTTGTTACAGAATCAGTTTTCCCTGCTGCAGATCTAGCAGAGCTCAGTTGTTGATCTGCGTATAACCCTGTCCACATCACAACTCTCTGTGTACATCATATAGTGAGAGCCGCTAATTAATGCTGGCGACGTGGTTGTACTAGGAGGCACAAGGCCAGTTGTCCTGTAATCTACTGCTGATGAAACACCAATTATATTGAAACAGCAAAACACAGACCAATAAGTGACACATTACTATAATCTGGCTCTCTTCCCCTACATCAGATTAAATAGAAAAAATCTACTGATGGGTTCCTTTTAACAATGTGGATGTGAATTGATCTTTTGATACCTTTTTCCAATGTTCTAGACATGTTTGTTTCAAGTTCCTAATATCAAATGTACTGTCTATCAAAACTTTGTGCGCATGACCTTAAACTATTTTAGATTTTCCTGAGACCTTTCTTTTATTTTAACAAAGTGCTTTGAAAGTTGATCTATGAACAGGCCACAAAATTCAAAGTGAAGGTTAAGTAAAGCAACGTTTATCTGTGCCCCAGTCTCTCCATATGGCCTAATTCTCACTACGTAGGTAAAAGGAAGCCATAGAGGCGTCTATGAAAATACTATATGTCTCCTTCTTGCAGGCCTGTCTATAAATCCTGTAACTAAATAATTTTGACTTCTTGTTGATCTTTTCTTCCTCTGAATCATTTGGCCATGTCTATTTATGGCTGACTGCCCAAATACTATCAACAATTCAAACATTTGCTGGTATTTTCAATTGTTACAATAAGCTTAAAGTATATACTCATTATAAAACAGCACGATTTAGTGATTTATTGTATAGTTATTTAAAGATGTATTTCATCTACTATTACAAGAGACGTTTTTATCATGCAGTTATAATTAGAATTGGGTGGTATTATTCAACTGGAATTGAATTCAACTCAAATTTGAAAAAAATTAGCTGCTTGTCATTTTGCTGAATCATAGACGGCTGGCAAAAAGCTAAAAACAAAAATAACAATACCCACCTCACTACTCACTAATCTAGCTGCCTCCATTTCTCGCTCTTCTCTGTATAGTCCTCGGTACGTCCTCTGTGCCATGACCTTAGAATGTACACTCTAGACCAGGAGCCTCCAACCTCTGGCTCGAGAGCCATATGCGGCTCGCAGGTCCAGGATGTGGGGCTAGTGGCTGCCTGTCAGCTTGGTGCATTAGCACCAGGTCTAGCAAATGACAATGAAGAGTGGCTCCTTAGATGGTGAATTTTGTGAGTGGCCCTGCACAGAAAAGCAGATTTAAATGTTTATATTCTGGCCTTGGAGGTTTGGGGATAATTTAAGTATGGTAAGCTGGAGACCGGATGATGCTACCTGTCAGGGGAGGTGCTTGAAGCTAGATGCAACAGTGCGGTGTGAGTGATTGATGCGAGAATACTGAATGGAGGAATTGTGGGAACTTTTGAATCTTGGTACATGACCTCAGTATGATTTCTGTGGAAAATCTTTGGCTGTCATTATACCAATAATGGAGGCTCTGTGTTTCGCTACTGTGAGAGGGCAGGAGCTGGATGTGGCTTGCGACTCTTTCTTATACTTAAATGTGGGTCGCGACCCTCTCTCAAAGTTATCAAGGCCAAAAAGGTTGGTGACCACTGCTCTAGACTCTATTGATTTCCAACTTTGACTAGGCCTGGGACATTTCTGCACAATCATTTTATTTATTTATTTTACTCCCTTATATAGCGCCATTAATTCCAAAGCACTTTACAGACATTATCGGCACTGGCCCCATTGGGACTCATAATCTAAATTCCCTATCAGTATGTCTTTGGAATGTGGGAGAAAAACTGAGACCCTGGGGGAAACCTGTTGTGAACGTATTGGAGACGACTTCGAAGCTGAAGCTCCCTCTGGTGGTTGCTGAGGGTATTGAACCTATGTGGAACACCAAGAGTCCTACACCTGCAGATAACGAGTGGTTGTCAGGTGGTACTGACTGGCCTGATATAAGTGAGCTGACCTCACATGATCCACGACGGTGATCAATTGTTCTTCCTGGTCTAGGTTGGAATTCAACTTGCTTTCCTGCTGTCTCCTGCTTGCTTTCAGATAAGTCTCTTTCAGTTTTTTTTTACTGTGGTTTGAATTCCTTGCGTTTTGCTGCATTTCTTTTTGACTTCAGCCAGGTCCCCTTTGGGGGGCTTTGGCTGGTCTCGTTCCTTTTTTGTATTTGTTCTTTCGCTCAGTTCTTGTGATATTTTACTGCTGGGTTGCTACGTGTCCACACCAGAGATCTGATATAGGTGGTCGAGACCGTGTGGTTTCAATATTTTTGGATTCAGAAGTGTTGGAGTTTTTCCTAGGGTTTTTAGGGTTGCAGACAGTATTCTCTCCTTTGCTGTCCTATCTAGACAGTTTTGGGCCTCAGCGTTTGCTCAATCTATTTTCTGTCTGTGTTCGTATTTTCTTCTTGTCTAACCGCCATTATATGTCTGGGGGCTTCCTATTCTTTTGGGTCTACTCCGGGGCAGTTAGCTTTCCTCTTTCCATCTTCAGGGATAGCTATCTCTCCGGCTGTGCCGAGGCGTCTAGTGCACCTCAGGAACGTCCCACGGCTATTTCTAGTTGTGCAGGTTAGTTTAGGGGTCTGCAACCTATTAGTTTCCAACCTCTCTAGTGTTCGGCTGCCTATGCGGTTTTTTGCTACTGCCTCCTCAGCTACCTAAACATAACAGAATCACCGGCCATACTGAAAATTCTATGGTACTCAAGAGAAGGGAAAAATAGTAAAGGAAAAAAAAAAAGTTGTCAGAGTTGTCAGAAATTTTTTTTCCTGTTTGTTGCATTTTTTCCCTCTTTTTCTCTGGGGGCTGAGGAGGATCTTTTTTTTCTCTCCTCAATGGTGGTCAAGCATTTGTCCGATCGTGTGGAGCAGCTTGCTGATGAAGTTCGGAGTATTGCTATCTATCTTGCTGGGTTGCCTGCTGTGGAACCTAGGATCCCTCTGCTGGATTTATTTTTGGGGGATCGGTCTAAGTTTTTGAATTTTAAAAATAACTGTAAGTTCTTTTTGCTTGCCAGCAAGGTTTTTTCAGCTTGTTCAGTAACATTAGGTTCATCGTACAATAACCCCAGAGCCTGAAAAAACACATCAACATCATTCAAAACAGGATCCCCAGGTGTCAAGGAAAAGGCCCAATCCTGAGGGTCACCGCGCAACAGGGAGATGACAATTTGAACCTGCTGCGTTGTATTCCTTGAGGATTTAGGCTTCTTCAAAGCAAAAAGCAACTTACAGTTATTTTTAAAATTCAAAAACCTTGCTGGCATTAAATCAGGGTCATGAAGCCACTGAGCTGTATTGTCAGAAATTCAGAAAGTGGGCAGTCCTTACTAAATGGAATGATGATGCTCTGGCAGCTCTTTTTCGGAAGGGTCTGGCAGAGACTGTAAAGGATGTTATGGTGGGATTCCCTGTCCCCTCTGGTCTCAATGACTCTATGTCATTAGCTATTCAAGTTGACAGACGTCTTCGCGAGCGTAGAAATATGCATGAGATTGTGATGCCTTGCGGGCCAGCCCCTGAGCCCATGCAGTGTGATGGAGTGACTTCTGGGCACAGCGTCATGAATTTCGTAAGCGTAATAAGTTGTTCTACTATTGTGGTGACGCTTCTCATGCTATTTCCGTCTGCCCCAAGTGCACTCTCAGTTGTTTTGGGTAGTGTTCAGACTAAATTTCTGTTGACTGTTACCTTGATTTGCTCCATGTCCACATTTTCAGCTCAGGCTTTTGTAGATTCAGGGGCAGCTATAAACCTGATGGATTTTGATTTTGCCAAACGTTGTGGTTTTCCTATGATACCCCTGCGGAAGTCTACTCCTTTGCCTGGCATTGATTCTACCCCCTTGGCGGAGAATAAACCCCAGTTTTCTACCCAGGTGATAATGCGGGTTGACCTGGACCACCAAGAGAATTGCAAATTTTTGGTGTTACATAATTTACATGACATTGTTGTACTGGGTTTTCCTTGGATACAGACTCACAATCCTGTTTTGGATTGGAAGTCTGTGTCTGTGACCAGTTGGGGTTGTCAATGTGTTCGTGCTGACACTCCTGTTTTTTCTGCCCCCCAGTCTCAAGATGTTTTTTCTGCCTCCCCCAGTCTCAAGATGTTCCTGACAATTTGACTAATTTTTATGATGTGTTTAGTGAGAGTAAGTCTGCATCCTTACCTCCTCATAGGAGTTATGATTGCGCTATTGACTTAGTACCCGGTTGTAAATTCCCCAAGGGTCGGCTCTTTAATTTATCTGTACCTGAGCATGAGGCTATGTGATCTTATATCAAAGAGTCTTTAGAGAAGGGTCATATCAGACCATCCTCTTCACCCTTGG
>JARQOD010000008.1:74927108-74963864 GCA_033576555.1 Oophaga sylvatica
TAAAGGTACTGCCACACTAAACGCTCCCGCTAACGATCACAATAACGACGCATACTAATGCGATCGTTTTTGTGATCGTTTTAATGTTGCTAGTAGCTGCCACATTTAGCGATCTCATTAACGACGCATAAGCGGTTAGCGATCTCCTTAACGACTTTGCGATGTAAAAAACAGCGCAAATCGATCACAAAACGTGCCAGACACAGCGATATAGGCTCATCAGCGGGACGCCAACGATCTAAATACGGTCCAGAACTCTAGTGAACGATCAGCGAGATCACAGCAGGGGCCACGTCGTTGCTACATGCCACACACAACAGCGTCACTAACGAGATCGCTAAATAGTGACGTTTTTAGCGATCTCATTAGCGACGCTGTTTAGTGTGGCATACCCTTTATACCCATTTATTACTTTTAAAAATAAAATAATCGAAAAGGGTCCGGTCAACATGGCCACCGGAGCACATTGAAAGAAGTGTGCGCATCCGGCTGCTGCGATGAGCGCTGACGTCAGTAAGCTTAATGCAGTTCATGGCCGATGAACTGCATCAACCTTACTGACATCACAGCTTGCGGACTGAGAAATTTCTCTTGCTGTAAGCGGTAAAGTCAGTAAGGTTACTGCAGTTCATCGACTGTGAAGTGCAATAACCTTACTGACGTCACCTATTGTCACAGCAGCCAGATTCACACGCTCCTCTCAATGTGTTCCGGTGGCCGTGCTGAGCGGTTACATTACTGATGTCACCGCTCAGCACTGCATCCGCATGTAGCAGAGTCGGTGATCATTATGGGTCATAGGATGAGTATTCAGTGGACCCCTTTGGATTATTTTACTTTTTAAAGGTAATAAATAGGTAAAAGGGGGTCGAGAAGTGTTTTTTTTACAATTAAAGGACTTTTCTCTGTTTGTGTTTATTATTTTTGACAACAAGGTTAGTAATGGGGTGTTTTATACATGCCTCTCAATTTATAACCCCTGGGCTTGATGTCAGTGGACATTGCACAGCTGACATCAATCCCAAAATATTACCCCACTTGCGAATGCACCAGGACAAGCGGGAAGACCCAGGCAAAGTGCCAGAATTGGCGCATATAATAAATGCATCTCATCAGGGGTAGCTGCAGGTTGTTATTTTTAGTCTGCGAAGGGCCAAATCTCCATGGACCTTATCAGCCTGAGAATACCAGCACCCAACTGTCTGCTTTACTTTGGTTAGTATACAAAATTAGTGGTGATCCCAAGCTATTTTTTAAAATTATTTATTTAAATAATGGAAAAAATAGTACAGTTAATAATAGAAAAAGAAAAGATGTGGGGGCCCCTCTATTTTTAGATTAACGAAATAGAAAATCAGCTACAGGATCAGCTAGTGATCTAAGCCACATAAACCTAACCAATCAAGTACAATAGGATCATAGCATGGCCAGGAGTGTACTTATAATGGTATACCCATTAAAGGTTAAGTTTTATAAGTACACTCCTGGCCATGCTATGATCCTCCTGATAAACCAAATATGACAGCTGAGAGCTGTAGCCTGCAGCTGTCTCTTTTACATACGCTTGTTATAAAAAATAGAAAAATAAAGGGGACCCCTTTTTTTTTTTTAAATATTGCACTGGCTAATCACAGTCATGCCAATACTTGGCATGTCTCTGATGTAGTCATAAGTGCCCACACCGGAAAACCTTGATGATTGGCTGCGCTGCAGCCTTTTAACAAGCTTTATTCGAGCTGTCGAACCTGAACAGTAACAGTAACACAGACTTCTGTGAGAAGGTCCTTGGTCTGTGCATGGACGCTCGGTATCTTTTACATACCCCGAACTGTACTGTTCGGGTGCATGCATCCCTACACGTTAAGAGTAATATTTCATGTTATCCTTTTAGGTCTGCACTTTGGGACCATATTGATGACAACTTTATACAAATGGAATTTTGGGCTCATTTCAGCACCTGAATCACAATTGCAAATCCCAGTCCAGCTGTGAGCATAAGCACCTAAACTAAAACCTCATAGGTCTTAAAGAGGTTGGATACTACTCTTTTTTTGATGGACTATCCTTACGATAGGCAAGCAATATATGATCAGTAGGGGTATGACATCTGGCACCCCCACCAAATAGCTGATACTGTAGCCACCAAAATTTCTCGGATGCTGTAAGAACACAGCAGCTGTAGCAAACTATAGTGGCTACGGCACGATACTGCAGATGCACCCCTATTAATTTGAATAAGGGTGCATCTGCAGTACCAAGCCACAGCCACTGAAGAAATTACGGTGCTGCTGTGCTCTGGCAGCATCCGAGAACTTCCAACCGCTGCTGGCATCAGTAACAGTTAATGGACAGGTATAGGCCATCATTTGAAAAGTAGCAGTCAACCCTTTTAATAACATTAATAGCTAATCAGATATGCAATCTGACCATTTTGGCTGATTTCTACTGTAGGCATGATGAGGTTTTAATTAATGGATTCATCCCAAAATTCAACAGAAAAATAAGTGTGATATGCTACATGGGATGATTTATTATTTAAGTACTCACCACTAGAAGAAATGCTTATAATACTTACCGTATATACTCATGTATAAGCCGACCCGTGTATAAGCCGACCCCCCTAAAAACTGGGAAAACTTATTGACTCGCGTATAAGCCTAGGGTGAAAAAAGATTATGCCCCCATATGATGCTCCACAGATTATTCCCCCATATGCTGCGCAGATTATGCCCCCATATGCTGCACAGATTATGCCCCCATATGCTCCACAGATTATGCCCCCATATGCTCCACAGATTATGCCCAAATATGCTCCACAGATTATGCCCCCATAGATGCTCCAGATTATGCCCCCATATGCTGCACAGATTATGCCCAATATGCTCCACAGATTATGCCCCCATATGATGCTCCACAGATTATTCCCCCATATGCTCCACAGATTATGCCCCATATGCTCCACAGATTATGCCCCATGTGATCCATAGATTATGCCCCCATATGATGCTCCAAAGCTAATTCCCCCATATGCTCCACAGATTATGCCCCCATATGCTCCACAGATTATGCCCCCATATGCTGCACAAATTATGCCCCCATATGATGCACATATTATGCCCCATATTCTGCACAGATTATGCCCCATATGCTCCACAGATTATTGCCCCATATGCTCCACAGATTATGCCCCCATATGCTCCACAGATTATGCCCCATATGCTGCACAGATTATGCCCCATATGCTCCACAGATTATGCCCCCATATGCTGCACAGATCATGCCCCCATATGCTCCACAGATTATGACCCATAGTATGTCCCTTATGCTGCCGCGCTGCTGCTGCAAAAAAAATGACATACTCACCTCTCGTCGCTGGGGGCCAGGTGCCGGTGTCCTGAGCAGGCGGTGACACCGTCGCGCTATGGGGGACAGGTGCTGGTGTCACCGCTCGCTCAGGACCCCGGCACCTGAGATATTTAAATGTCCTCTCTGTACCGCTGCGCGCTGCACCATCTTCAGGGTCCTCAGCAGTGAATGATCAGGCAGAGGGCACGGCGCTCACTAACGACATCATCGCGCCTTCTGCCTGAACATTCACAGCCAGAGGAGTCGGACGAGGGAGCAGCGCAGCGGTGGAACGGGACAGGTAAATATCGCTATACTCACCCCTCCGCCGGCGCAGTCTCTGCAGCCTCTCCTCTTCTCCCGGCTGTCTCTGCAGCTCTTCCTCCTACAGCGGTCATGTGGTACCGCCCATTAAAGTCATGAATATGCACATATTCATGACTTTAATGAGCGGTACCATGTGACCGCTGCAGGAAGGAGCCGGAGATCGTGGGAGAAGCAGGGGGGCTGCAGAGACGCGCCGGCGGAGGGGTGAGTATGATCCGACACCCCCGCTCCCCCTCCCCCGCCGACCCCAGTATATGACTCACGTATAAGCCGAGAGGGGGACTTTCAGCCCTAAAAAATGGGCTGAAAATCTCGGCTTATACACGAGTATACACAGTACATATTAAGATGCTATATAGAAGACCCATATGGCATTACATAGAGTCACATAGAGTGATTACTACTCCGTAGCAAAGAATCACAGGGACTTAATTTGCCTGATTACAAGTTGTACCATGTGCATGTATTACAAAAGGTTTTAAAGTTTTGAAGACTGGAAAATATGCATAAGAGTAACAACCAATATTAGCTCACTGTGGCAAAGATAGATTGGAATTCCAGATTTTTTACACCAATATTTATAATCTTTTTTCCTTCCCATTGTTCATTTTTCATTTATTTTAGATTTCTAAAGTAAACCTGCAGTACAGAGCCTAAATGACGGCACATTAATTCAATGTTGTTCTGTAGTACCGAGCTACAGGGACTCCATCTATTACTGCATGGTGTCTCCATCCTATACATCAGTGCAGTCCTCCCTAAGAGCAGTAATATTTTGGTAGCACATCTACATATTTATGCAACATGATAGAATATTCCATTTTTTTCCTTACAGATTTTTAGATGTAAACATAGAAGGAAAAATTTCATATACCTCTGATTTCACAACATAAAGTTCTACAGAGTCTGTACAATGAATCATGGCAATATAAAAAATGTGAACATGAGCCCTTATACATATAACAAATCAGTTTCATTTCTAAATGAAGTGCTTAAAAGGGTTGTTCTTTTTCAGGAAATCTTCATCTCCGGGTGCAGCTTGGTATGGAACTCACCATACCTTGGTCCATCGTGAAAATATTTGTGGCTACGCTCGGTGTTTGGCATTGGCTGCAGCACTGATATCATGTCAACTGGGAAGCAACCAATCAGTGAGCTCATGAGCTCTGCCAGTGTAGATGCAACACTCTGCTCAGAGCCGCAGAGCTCGTTGATTGGTGGCAGCACTGTTCACATGACATCAGTGCAGCAGCCAATGCCAGACACTGGTTGCAGCCGTGGAGACTCACCAGTGGACCTGGGGAAGATGAGTAAAGAGCGGTTTAATTTTTCATACCAAACAGGACCTGGGAATGTTGATTTGATAAAGAGGACAACCCCTTTAAGTTTCTATTTATATGCACGGTAGGACTGGTTAGGTTAGAATATCTAGGGTTCTACTGTTTCCTATGCCTTAATGCTAGGTTTAAGAAGGACATCAACAAGCAACTCTCCCTTGACCAATATATTAATACAATTGGCAAAATTTAATCTTTGTCCTTTGCACCAATAAATCCTGGCTTTGACAGAGGTGGAAAGCTATAGCAGCAGAAGGGCTTATACATTTGTAATTTTTCATACATTAAGATTTTTTGTTTTTGGAAAATGGTGATTTTTTTTCCCAAACATATTTAAAAAACAAACAAACAACTTCGGACCGATATATGGTACAAACAGACAGCAGATAAGTCCAATGAAGGGTTATGTAACAGCGGGAAAAAAAACAATAGAGGCGGGTTAATAATAATGTCTCAGTTTAATGTCTGAAAATGCAGCGATTCTCCATCATCTTTAATATGTATCTTTAAAAAATTGTCTGACTTTAACAAAAAAAAAAATATATATATATTATACTGCACTTCTGTTTTTCACTTTTGCCCTTAGAGGGCAATTAAGGAAACAAACGATTTGTAGAGATTAACTGACTGTGGGCTTTGCATACTAATATAATAGCATTTGGCTACAACTGGCGCACTTTCTAATTAATGGACCTTCGCTCTTTCAGTCTGAAATGTCTGCTTTTGGAGGATTAGACCCCTGTGGATTAAAGTTTGCATGAAGCAGCAGTAAGAAAAAAAAAAGGCGTGAGCCACATATCCTAAGTGCAGTGCACGCTGAATGCAGATCCCTATTTACATCGGTGCCCTAGAACTGGATGCAGAATTGACTTTCACATTACGAAGAAGAAGCAAAAAAAAAAGGGTAAGGAGGGCATCTGGCCCTCATCTGCAGTGGATGTCTTGCAGGTTGCTTATGAAGAGATGTAACGGAGCTCGGCCTGCTCCAGCATCATACTGTAGGTTGCTTCTTCTCGGTCTCTCTTTCTCGCTCCCTCTCCTTCAGCCTTCATCTCTAGCTTGCTTTTTGTCCCATTGTGCACAGCATGTGTATTTCTTGTGATGTGATTGCATATGCAAAATGTGGCTCGGGAGGCAGGGCTTACCGTGCTCTGTGTGAGACATTCTCTCTCTTTGCCGCTGATTCTTGTTTTTAATGATGTGTTCATTTACACCTGGAAAGAAAAAGGAAAAAAGCGTAATAAAAAGCCCATTAAACCTAGTGTCTTTGGTTTACTGCACAAGAATACAGTATCTGCATCCAGCATGAACACGGGGAATAAACAGCGGCGTTACCGTCGTCCCTTTCTTCTACATTTAGGAACGAAGAAGTGGCAGATGGTTTTATAATAGCAGTAATCTGTAAAAAGGAAATGGCATCTTTCATAATTGTTGCAATGCATTAACCCTGTGGCAGATATTTGGAGAAAGCAGTGGTACATGATAGGTTAACAAAAAAGATGGAAGTATGGCGTGTATAAAGGAGTTCATCAGCAATTAATGCCCCATTTGCTTTATGGAGAAAAATAAACCATGGAATTAAACATTTTTGTCCTATACATGAAATATATGTATATATATATGTTGTGTGTGTGTATATATTATACATACTTGAAACTCTGTAAATAATATAATCTTTGGTACCAGTATATTATGTACAATGTACTCCAGTATTGTGATTTATTATTTTCTACATAAATAAACACACACCATATACATAAACACACACAAAGGCGCACACACACATATGCGTGTATATATATATATATATATATATATATAAATATATATATAAATAAATAAATTATATGTGTGTGTTTATATATATATAAATAAAAATATGTGTGTATATATATATATATATATAAATAAATATATGTGTGTATATATATATATATATATATATATATATATATATATATATAATATATAAGTGCCGTCACTGTGGGCTAGTTCATTTTTCTAATTTTCTGTTTTGAGAGTGCTTCCTTCATCTTTTTACGTATATTGGAGGATAGGTTTATGCCTGGGAGGCTCTGCATCCATGCTCCCCCTACTTTTTTGGTGCTGCTTTGACTTTTCTAGATAGATAGATAGATAGATAACACACATTATTATTTGCTAGTAAGGCACAATACAGTAATACATTATATTTAATATATACTTTTGTACATTGAGATTCCTCTACCATAGACTATATAGTTTCATTAAGAGACCTCCTGAAAAATAAAAATAAAATTTCAAAGGTTTACTTTATCAATAACTGTTCATTTTTGATTATTGAACAAAAAAAATTGAACTAAAAAAATTAATTAGGTTAAAGGAAATTTTAAATGTGCACAGACTGAACTATTAATATATTTTTTACTAATTGATCAAATATTTACTTAAATTTCTGTTTTTATATTTTAAGGTAAACTAAAATAAACTATATATATATATATATATACTTATATATATACAGTGCCTACAAGTAGTATTCAACCCCCTGCAGATTTAGCTGGTTTGATAAGATGCAAATAAGTTAGAGCCTTCAAACTGCAAACGAGAGTAGGATTTATTAACAGAAGCATAAATCTTACAAACCAAAAAGTTATGTTGCTCAGTTGAATTTTAATAAATTTTAAACATAAAAGTGTGGGTCAATTATTATACAACCCCTATGTTTAATATTTCGTGGAATAACCCTTGTTTGCAATTACAGCTAATAATCGTCTTTTATAAGACCTGATCAGGCCGGCACAGGTCTGTGGAGTTATTTTGGCCCACTCCTCCATGCAGATCTTCTCCAAGTTATCTAGGTTCTTTGGGTGTCTCATGTGGACTTTAATCTTGAGCTCCTTCCACAAGTTTTTAATTGGGTTAAGGTCAGGAGACTGACTAGGCCACTCTAACACCTTGACTTTTTCCCTCTTGAACCAGGCCTTGGTTTTCTTGGCTGTGTGCTTTGGGTCGTTGTCTTGTTGGAAGATGAAATTACGACCCATCTTAAGATCCTTGATGGAGGAGCGGAGGTCCTTGGCCAAAATCTCCAGGTAGGCCGTGCTATCCATCCTCCCATGGATGCGGACCAGATGGCCAGGCCCCTTGGCTGAGAAACAGCCCCACAGCATGATGCTGCCACCACCATGCTTGACTGTAGGGATGGTATTCTTGGGGTCGTATGCAGTGCCATCCAGTCTCCAAACGTCACGTGTGTAGTTGGCACCAAAGATCTCGATCTTGGTCTCATCAGACCATAGAACCTTGAACCAGTCTGTCTCAGAGTCCTCCAAGTGATCATGAGCAAACTGTAGACGAGCCTTGACATGACGCTTTGAAAGTAAAGGTACCTTACGGGCTCGTCTGGAACGGAGACCATTGCGGTGAAGTACGTTACTTATGGTGTTGACTGAAACCAATGTCCCCACTGCCATGAGATCTTCCCGGAGCTCCTTCCTTGTTGTCCTTGGGTTAGCCTTGACTCTTCGGACAAGCCTGGCCTCGGCACGGGAGGAAACTTTCAAAGGCTGTCCAGGCCGTGGAAGGCTAACAGTAGTTCCATAAGCCTTCCACTTACGGATGATGCTCCCAACAGTGGAGACAGGTAGGCCCAACTCCTTGGAAAGGGTTTTGTACCCCTTGCCAGCCTTGTGACCCTCCACGATCTTGTCTCTGATGGCCTTGGAATGCTCCTTTGTCTTTCCCATGTTGACCATGTATGAGTGCTGTTCACAAGTTTGGGGAGGGTCTTAAATAGTCAGAAAAGGCTGGCAAAAGAGATCATTAATCCACACATGTGAAGCTCATTATTCTTGGTGCCTGAACTACTTCTTAATACTTTAGGGGGACCAAACAGAATTCTTGTGGTTTGAGGGGTTGAGCTAAATCTGCAGGGGGTTGAATACTACTTGTAGGCACTGTATACACTCACAGCATATCATCTTATTTTTTGCTACATGGAAAAAAGTTTCTAATTTGTTCTAAAATGTTATCAATATCAGACAATTTTAATCTTAACAATAATTTTCAGTATTTTCCAAAGGCAATGTACAACTTGAAACTAATAACATTTTGTGACACACTAATCAATTCTATAACCATTTGATTTACAGAAAAGTTTGCAGAGATCAAGTAGGTTTCTTTTATCATGTATAATTTTAAATATGTAATAATAATATAAAATATTTATCGTATGCATCTTGTGCAAAATATAATATGCTACATCAAAATGAATCCAGTGTGTGTGTTTGGATCACTTTTTAGCTTTAATACTCATTTTCAATTTATAATTTTTTTTTTAGTAGCTTTAAACAAAGGCAAAGCAATTTAGGCTGATAATAAATGATGACTAAACGCTAGTCTATGTAAAGTAACAGATCAGCCTCTTCTATGTACGCACAGTAGTGCCCGTGTGATCAGAGCTCAGCCTTTTAAGCACCACCCCTCATAATGCCATGACTGTGCAGTCTGTCTTGCCTGAGCAGTTTAGTAAGGATGAGTAGGCATGACATGCATAATTCATGCATGCTGAATGATAAATGGTAATTATTATAGTGTCATCATATTCCATACAGTTTTATGATGAATTTCAAAAATTTTAAAAAATACAATGCCGATGCACTGATAAAAATTGGACTAGAATGATATTGCTGAAACTACATGGAAGAGATAAACAATAAATTAAAAGACAGAGTTGTGGTCATATGTGAACGAAATAAAATGAATAAGAATAAACTTGTTCTTCATTTTTCATGAGATGTCCTTTTAAATACAAAAATCTTGTTTCCGCCATAGATTGTCTTACTATTTTTTAACACATACATTGCAACACAATTTACTGCTAAATTATTGTAATTTGTTATTGTTATGTTATTTTATGTCCACAAGTAAAAGCAAAAGTAAAATAACAGAAACATTACAGATGAACGAATCTACCTAAATTCGATTTCTCCTATTCACGTGGATTTTTCCAGTTATTTCCATTTGCAGTGAAGTTATACTTCATGATTGAATGTCCCTTATTATGCTCGGGGTTCTTTAATGACCCGAGATCCTACTATAAATAAGATTATAAAATACTTGTCCTCACCTTATCACTCACCTCTCAGGCCCATCTGCTCCTCACTGTCCTTGCCGCATTATCTGATCAACGCTACTAGTGCAGAATTCTCAAGTCTCTTCGATTTAGGTGGGAACATCTGACTCTGGTGAGGCTCAAAGCAGTTCCGTACATGTGCAAAATTGTCCTGGGCCTCATCAGAGCAAGACATTCCAGGTCTAGAGTGAATTGGTCCAGTATTTAAAAGGAGTCCGTCAGGTTATTTTTTCATAGCATACTAATAACACTATGTAACAAATTTTCATTTTTTGTTTGTCCTTGGGTAACAATGGTGTTTTCCCAATCACTTATGACTAAAGTGAAAAGAAAATGGCAAAAATTCCCAAGAAAGTTTGCTTTTGTGGTCAGGACATTGATAATTTGAAATCTATAATTTCTCTAACAGCAAAACGTGCAATGTTGTGTAGACCGCGAGAAGCTTCCGGAAATGCGAGAACTGTTGATAAAGTAATATAAATACAGGATCCAGGAGGTTGTAAGTATCCGGTGGACGCATTTTGCTACATTTGTGGCGAATTTATAAAAGCACGAGCTAAAAGATACAACGTGGCAGCATCTTCTAAGATGTGTGTGGCCTACAGAGCCTACTTCGGCATGCCTGTAGGGGATCAAGACAAACCATTGGAGCCTCATTTCACATGTGAATACTGCAAAAGATCTCTTGAGGGTAAGGTGAACAATTCTTGATAGCTAAGATATCAGGATTTTAATTTTTTAAATTCCTCATTACAGCTTAAAAGAACTGTTGTTAAAATAATAATATTAGGAAATAATAACGTGAAGTGGGAGACATTGGTGGACCCACGGAAATTGCTGATTCCACCCCTTCACATCAACTTAGGCCTGATAAAACAGTTTGTCACAGCTCTCGACAAAGAATCGGCAGCATTCAAGAACCTACAAGATCTCTTTCCTAAGCTGTATGATGCAAAGGTAAAAGCTGGTATCTTCGTCGGACCACAAATCAAGTAGATTCTAGAGAACAAAGAATTCATAAAGAAGCTGACTAGAAAAGAGAGATAAGCTTGGAGCAGATTTGCTGCAGTGGTGCATGGTTTCATGGGCAATCACAAGGATGAGAGATATGTGCAACTGGTTCAGACTCTGATAAAGAACTTTGGAAAAATGGGACATAGGATGTCTCTCAAAGTACATATCTTGGATGCTCATCTTGACAAATTCAAGGAAAACATGGAGGCTTACTCAGAAGAGCAAGGATATAAAGGACTTTAAACGACGCTACCAATCGCTATGGGAGTGGCGTCGCGTCCATATTCATAGCCTTAATAAGCGGTATTACGTCACCGCTCAGCACAGGAGAGCTACAGGAAGCCGGGTACAACGGAGGATTGCCGGGACATTCAGCGATGGCACGGGGAGGGTGTGTATGATGTCCCAGCCACCGGCTCCTGCCGCGGCACCCCCTCCCCCGCTGGTTTCTGCCCAATGACTCGTGTGTAAGCCAAGGGGGCATTTTCAGCACAAAAAAAGGTGCTGAAAATCTCGGCTTATACACGAGTATATACGGTACATATACACGCCAATTGTTTTGCAAATGAAGCAAAAATTAAAAACTGTGAACCTCCTACTTCCTGCCATATCCCTAGAGCCTCTTGTGATGATGCAGTGTCCTAATAATAAGGAGTTTCGCACTTAATTGCATTGTTGTATCCAAATCAGTAGAGGCGCTGGAGATGTAGTAGATAGTAGGAGGTATTTTTTGCCTCTGGACTAGTGTTCTGTACATTTTTTTTGCTTAACTCCAAGAATAAAGCTCTCATGTCCTATAGAGGGTCTCAAAGAGTGCCGCTCGCTCTGATTGAACTAAGCCATCTATAGATGCCATAGTCTCACATTCATTTAAATAACCATCATGTATTCCTGCAGGATATTACAATGCTTAGCCATCTACTACTTTCCCTGTCAGCAGCTGATTGGTGGGGATTTCTGAATCCAGGTTTCTGTTATCAGCTTTCTTGATTATTTGCTTCTATTTTTACATAATGCAAAACTTGAAACAAGAATGTTACTGTATATCTTCCAATGTTTACTGGTGAGAATACAAAAAATTCTCCACAATATGACTATCTGCTTAAGAAAAGAAGTCTGTCACCCACAAAATGCTAACAAAGCCAAAGGTATGAATCACCGGAGGACATCATTGTCGGAAGAATAGAACAAGGCGAAGAGGAGGACCAGCAACTTGATGGCATGACACTAGCAAGATAACGACAGAGAAGACCCTGGTGGACCTATCTAGGCTTGCACAAGATCGATCTTCCTACAGATCGTTCAACCATCAAGTCTCCATGGTTTGAGATTAAGCTGGAGGCAGTTAATAAAAATATGTAAGAGATTTAGCCCTATAAAAATCACACCCATAGTATAAGTTTTAGTGGTTTAGTTAACTAGAAAATACATAAAATATATGTTTTTTTATGCCATCATATGCAAATGAGGTGGCTTCTGTACCCCCTTGATGTGGTCAAGAGCTCAGAAAGGAGCCATCATTGAAATCCGGCAATGACACGATGTGAGCGCAGCTGCAGTGTCTGTGTGGAAGGTGCAAAGCCGCTGATTAAGTCCCGGCAGCTCAAGCTTTAGGGAGGTCAATCAAGACATGATAGTGTTTAGTACATAAACTAAGTGGGTGTAGCTCTACACGGATCCCTTTTTCACGTCAAGGGTACACCGAAGCACCCTCATTTGCATACCATATACCGTATATATATTTTTTTGTTGCAACTTAACAGCTAAAAGCTGTAGTACAATTATGATTTGTGTAGAAACTAAGTCCCATATATACTATAATTGCATAAATGGCTTAGTTAGCGTTTTGGGGATGACAGATTCCCTTTAAAATTAGTACAGACTTGTTGTAGTTCCTTTTGTTCTGCAGCTTCCAAACAATTGCATCCTTCTGCTTTTAACATTTCATTCAATCGATCAATTTTTGGAGAAATCTCACTTGTGACGCAATTCAATTTTATGGCAATTACTATAACACCTGTTACTGAAATGTAACCTGCAAAACAAAAAGACCAGAACTACGGCCTGTGCATGTATATGAATAGAAAATCGCCTCCGCACTTATGTGTCCCTCTGCTGAATTATGGCCCCCCGATAGCACGTATGATGATGATACCCTTAAAATACTAAGTCAGATGTAGCAATCTTAGCTTTGCTATAAAAAGACAAAACTAATGAATTTGGCTAATTTCTTTAACTCACATAAATAGTGCCTTTAATTCCACAGTGAGTCTCAAACTAGATTCCCTATCAGTATGTCTATGTAGTGTGGGAGGAAATTGGAGAAGTTGGAGTAAACCCATGCAAACAAATGTCGGGGACTTGGGACCGGAGTGTGCGGTGCATGTATTTCTATGCAGCTGAACGCTCCGGTCCGAGTGCCGGCGGCAGTGCGGGTATATGAGGAGAGTTTCTCGCATTGCACTCACAAGTGTGACTCCGGCCAAACTCACAAACTCCTTGCAGATGATGTCCTTGGTGGGATTTGAAACCAGAACCCCAGCGCTGCAAGATTGCAGTACTAACCACTGAGCCACTGTGCTGTCCATTGTAAATATACTCAATTAGCCCACCTCTTCCCCCAAATAAATGTAACATATGTTGATTTACATAGGAATAAACTTTTTTTTTTCTATTGATAAAGCAAGAGTTAAGATAGAAAATATAGTAAGATATTTGGACACCTTTGAGAGCAATTTATTTTTACTTAAATGGATGTATTTTGGGCTAAAATATTTTTTCCACGAAAACAAATTAACTGAGAACTATGAGTAAGCTTATTCTCAGTTTATTATTTCATGATTCTTATACCCCTTAAAAGTGAATTATGACCTCGAAGTGAGAACAGTCTGGGTAAGATAATTAAGGAGCTGGGACTGGAACTAGACTAGCAGCTAGACACAGTACTCAGCAATGACTGAGTGATCCATGTGGCTTTAACCACTTAAAGTCCAGGGGTTTTTCCTCTTTTGTGTTTCACTTTTTTGCTCCCCTTCTTCCCAGAGCCATAACTTTTTTATTTTTCCGTCAATATGGCCATGTGAGGGCTTACTTTTTGCAGAAAGAGTCTGACTTTTGAATGACACCATTGGTTTTACCATCTATTGTGCTGCAAAATGGGGAAAACAATCTAAGTGCGGTGAAATTGCAAAAAAGTGGAATTCAACAATTGCCTTTTGTTTTTTTTTCTACAGTGTTCACTAAATGCTAAAACTGACCTGCCATTATGATTCACCAGCTCATTACAATTTTGTAGGTGCCAAACATGTATAGATTCTTTTTTATTTAAGTGGTAAAAAAAATAAAATTGCCATTTTCCGAGATCCGTTACGTCTCCATTTTTCAGGATCTGGGGCTAGGTAAGGGCTTATTTTTCGCGCTCCGAGCTGACGTCTTTATTGATACTATTTTTCTTCAATAGTTTTCATGGGAGAATACAAGCTGCAATCTTCTGATTGTTTGTGTTACACATAGCAGGACTGCAGCTAACAAAAATGCTTATCTGCTATGATGGTGGTCAGTGCTCATAGCAGTTTGGCAATGGCAACCACAGGGGTCTCCTGCAGACCCTGGGTTGTCATGCCAACCTATGTGACAGGGGAGCTGATGGACGGCGCTACGACATGCATCTGGTTTGTGCGAGTTAAATGTCACTGTCAGAGATTGATAGCGGCATTTAACTAGTTAACAGCTGTGGGTGGATCGTGATTCCTCTAGTGGCTGTTAGGGGCATATGTCAGCTGATCAGATCAACTGTCATGTGCCAGAAAAGAGAGGGAGGCGAATATACACATCACAGGTCGTTAAGGAGTTAAGTAGGCCCAAACAGTAAACAAGATGGATTCCACAGGTTCAGAATCTGCCATCTTAGTAAAGGCCAATTGCAGAACACAACAGCAGCCTCCAGTGGTAAAAAGTGGAATTGCAGCACAGTAATTAAATTGAACAATAGCAGCCACTAGTGGTCAAACCGTAGAAGGACAACAGGAATCCTGACATGTCTCAGCCCCTACATCATTCTGCTCTCACAAACAAAACCTGCTGGCAGATTCCTTTTAAAGGGGTTAAAGAAGAATTTCCAAAAACATTTTTATTCCTTAGTCCGTTAGCAATATGTAGTATAACAGTATGTAGTGTAGTTGCATGTGTTCAAATATATATTTCTGGTACCATTACAAGCTTTTTCTGAACCACGTGACCGCAATTCATCTTAGCTGCCTTGCATAGCTCCTCTATTGACCGGAAGTTGTTTTCTCAATGTACGGCGGGGGTCACACTTGCGAGTGCAACGTGAGAAACTCACGCATCAATACCCAGCACTGCCACCGGCACTCGGACCAGAGCGTTCAGCTGCATAGAAATACATGCAGCCGCACACTCCGGTCCCGAGTGCCGGCGGCAGCTGCGGGTATTGAAGCTAGAGACTCGCTTGAGTTTCTCTCATTGCACTCGCAAGTGTGACCCCAGCCTAAACCTGTTACTGCCTCCATATTAGTCTTGCAGTTTTTCATTGGGACAGTTTGTAAAGGATCATGTAAAAGAAGCTGTGTGAGGCTACTAAATTAACCTGCAGTTACATGGTGTAGAAGAGGATTGGAATGGCAATGTAAATAGAAGAAATCTGTAATATGTAAGTATTTTAACATATGCACACTTCACTACATACAGTTGTGCTCAAAAGTTTGCATACCCCAGGAGAATTTTTGCTTTCTTGGCCTTTTTTAAGAAAATATGAAAGATAACACTAAAAGTTTTTCTCCACTCATGGTTAGTGGTTGGGTGAAGCCATTTATTGTCAAACTACTGTGTTTTCTATACTAAATATAAAGGCTCAGATCTCTGTAACCGTATGGCAGATTTTTTTTAAACAAAAGCAGATTACACAGGGGAACAGCAGGAATAAAATAAAAGTATAAAAATGTCTACTTTTGACCTGGTGACAGGTACTCTTTAAGCACCAGCTAAAGGTCTTTCTGGCTTAAACCACCCCTACACTTGAGTTCTCGGTAACTGCTGTTCAAACTACTCATGCATATTCTTTAGCTATTCTTAAAGCACTATACTGCAATTTGGAAGAGTTTTGCAATTTTAAGAATTTTATATTGTTCCCAACATAATTGATCTTGACCTGCACAAAATATTCTGCTCGTGTTCTTCTCACTGATTTCTTAATTACATTAATTTGAACCACATAGAATGAATCATGTAAAAGAAATGCATATTAAACATAATTTAATTCATTCCTGGTTCTTACAATTGATAGCTAGGTAGTAAAATAGGAGAAATGTCTCTCACTAGAAGAATCATTTCTGGTTTTATTAATCTTACTACAAGAGGTCAGCTTGCTTTATTCATCTGATTAGTCTAACTTCACAGATGAATGATTTACCTATACAGATGATTGGCTTGGACAAACACTGCTACGAAAAGTTAAGATTGAATACTAAAATAATTATATGGAGGCCATAACATACAAGTTAATATAGAAGGCAATGTATAATTAGAAAATAAAGCCTCACATTTCAAAAACTTGCATTCATCTCATTACAGGGCTAATGTGCATGGAGCCATTATAGTCCCACCAGTCAGTAATGCTCCAAAGTAGGGAGCTGCATGACCTCCATCGAATTACTTTTTATGTAGGTATTTTCCCATAGAGTAAATGCCTTTAGAAGGTAATACTTCCATACACATAGATTTATTGTGTATATCACCATCTTGATACAGCATAATGTTCTCCTTTATTATGTAGAGCACCGTATCTTATTACATAATGTCCTTATTATGCAGTGTTCTCCCTCTTTATATACAGTGTCGTTCCTGATTACATAGCGTTCTCTCTTATAGAGATGAGTGACTTTTTCAATGTTTGGTTAGGATTACGATCGCCGAATTGGCACTGTAGTGTAGGTGTTCTGTGCTGGGAGCCCTGATACCACATGCAACAGCTCAACCTGCTTTCATACTCAGCCACACTGAGGTGACACAAATATCATATAAATTTTGTAGAATACTACAGTCATGGCCAAAAGTTTTGAGAATGACACAAATATTAATGTTTACAAAGTCTACTGCTTCACTTTTTCTAATGGCAATTTGCATATACTCCAGAATGTTATAAAGAGTGATCAGCTTAACAGCAATTACTTGCAAAGTCAATATTTGGCTAGAAAATTAACTTTATCCCCCAAAACACATTTCAACATCATTGCAGCCCTGCCTTAAAAGGACCAGCTAACCTCTTTTCAGTGATTGCTCCATTAACACAGGTGTGGGTGTTTATGAGGACATGGCTGGAGATCAATCTGTCATGATTAAGTAAGAATGACACCACTGGATACTTTAAAAGGAGGCTGGTGCTTGGCATCATTGTTTCTCTTCTGTTAACCATGGTTATCTCTAAAGAAACACGTGCAGTCATCATTGCAATGCATAAAAATGGCCTAACAGGGAAGAGTATCGCAGCTAGAAAGATTGCATCTCAGTCAACAATCTATCGCATCATCAAGAACTTCAAGGAGAGAGGTTCCATTGTTGCCAAAAAGGCTCCAGGGCGCCCAAGAAAGACCAGCAAGCGCCAGGACCGTCTCTTAAAAGTGTTTCAGCTGCGGGATCGGGCTACCAGCAGTGCAGAGCTTGCTCAGGAACGGCAGCAGGCAGGTGTGAGTGCATCTGCACGCACTGTGAGGCGGAGACTCTTGGAGCAAGGCCAGGTCTCAAGGAGGGCAGCAAAGAAGCTACTTCTCTCCAGAAAAAACATCATGGACAGACTGATATTCTGCAAAAGGTACAGACAGTGGACTGCTGAGGACTGGGGTAAAGTTATTTTCTCTGATGAATCCCCTTTTCGATTGTTTGGGACATCAGGAAAACGCCTCATTCGGAGAAGACAAGGTGAGCGCTACCACCAGTCTTGTCTCATGCCAACTGTTAAGCATCCTGAAACCATTCATGTGTGGGGTTGCTTCTCAGCCAAGGGAATCGGCTCTCTCACAGTCTTGCCTAAAAACACAGCCATGAATAAAGAATGGTACCAGAATGTCCTCCAAGAGCAACTTCTCCCAACCCTCCAAGAGCAGTTTGGCGATCAACAATGCCTTTTCCAGCATGATGGAGCACCTTGCCATAAAGCAAAGGTGATAACTAAATGGCTCAGGGAACAAAACATAGAGATTTTGGTTCCATGGCCTGGAAACTCCCCAGATCTTAATCCCATTGAGAACTTGTGGTCAATCATCAAGAGACGGGTGGACAAACAAAAACCTAAAAATTCTGACATAATGAAAGCATTGATTGTGCAAGAATGGACTGCTATTAGTTAGGATTTGGTCCAGAAGTTGATTGAGAGCATGCCAGGGAGAATTGAAGAGGTCCTGAAGAAGAAGGGTCAACACTGCAAATATTGACTTGCTGCATTAACTCATTCTAACTGTCAATATAAGCTTTTGTTACTCATATGTTTGCAATTATATTTCTGTCTGTGATAAAAACATCTGTCAAACACACACATAAAAACCAGAGGGCAGCAGATCATGTGAAAATATAATATTTGTGTCATTCTCAAAACTTTTGGCCATGACTGTATTGTCACATTGTGATGAACGGTGATGAAAGGCACACGGACTGCCACACGGTAGCCTGGGGTATCACGGCTTGTGATCCCACCGCTGCCACCAATGTGACGATAAGACACTATCTAAGGATAGTAACACGGAGTCAAGGAAGTGGAGGCCTGACAGTCTTGGAGGCCTAATGCTACCAACAACGCGCATGAAGGAGACCCAACCAGGAGTCTACACATTTACAAAAATCTGTGGCAGAAACCAACAAAGTGACAGCAATTGCAGTAAAGTAGAAATAATATAGTGGGGACCGAAACCTCTTCCACTACAGCCAACCCAGCAGATGGAGACTGTAACAGGCAAGATAGTGGAATCACTGTTCTGTATCCCTCTGAAAGCCTGGAAGGGGCATAACTAGGTGGCCTACCAAATCCCTACTCGGACAAGTGGCAGGAGGCGAACATTGCAAACCAATTAGGTACAAAGAGGTAGCATCAGGTACTACTCTGTGGCTGACCTACAGAATGCATCAGCTGACCCCCTACAGTGGGTAAGCTGCTATGGCCCAAAGGAGGGATTAAAAATGTAGGTAGGCACTGTAGGGATTCTGGAACCACAGGTGTAGATGGGACTGGCTAAGGAACAGAAAAGTACTGGCAGGTGCAGGCTGGTTCGGGTGTTAGATGGGCTCTGGCAGGTACAATCTGGACTGGCTGATAAATAGAAAAGCGCAGACAGGTACAAGCAGACTGGCACAGACAGGTAAGAGCAGATAAGTACAGTGTAGACAAGCAGACAGGCAGACCTGGAGAAGCTGACAACTAGCAAGCATGCAAGGCAAACTAACAACATAGCTTAGGCACCTCCATATTGGAGGAGAAGCTTTAAATAGAAGGTGTTGCCCAGCTATAGGCTGGGAATACCTTAGGTTGATGTGGGCAGTGCCTTTAAGAGGGAGGGAGCGAGCTCGAGCGTACACCCTCTAAGCATAGTTCCCAGTCCTACAACTGAACCTTGGTGGACACCCACACATAGTGGGCGAGATGAGGAGGTGAGTGGGAGACACTGAATGTCCTGTCTGATAGGTACGAGGCGGTTCATCAAAGGGCCAAGTCTGTAATGTCAGCAGATCAGAAAGTCTGTTGTAAGAGGGAATGGTCCACTGTGTCAAAGACAGATGCCAGGTCCAGGAGAAGGAGAAGGACAAACTTGCGTTGCTTTCATTTGGAGGTTAGTAGGTCGTTGGTGACTTTAGTCATGGCAGTTTCAGTGGAATGGTGAGGTCTGAAGTCACATTGTTAGCAGTCAAAGAGGAGAGATGGGAGGACAGCTCAAAATGGATGTGTTGTTCCAGTAGTTTGGAGTCATAAGGGAGAAATGATATGGGGCAATAGGTAAACACAGAGGATGGGTCAAGGGTGGGCTTTTTAAGGATGGGTGTGATCAAGGTATGTTTCAATCAGAATGGAAGACACCAGATGTTAGTGACAGGTTGAAGAGGTGGGTTATGCTTGTGATGAAGACTGGTAAAGTTTAGAATGAGGTGGGACATTATTGTGTCAAGTTCACAGGTGGTGAGGCAAAGTTTCAGCTGAGATGAGGGGATAGGGAGCGGGAACTGGTGGACGCAGGAAATAATTGAAAGTATTGAATAGCTGTTTAGGGTTGAGAGACAGGTATCATATGAGGGATGAGAAGTTGGTTTGTTTTGCTGCTGTCAGAATTTGCATAACATTTTTACAACTTCTGTTACTGGCCGGGCAACTCTGCTCCCTTTTTTGGCAGCCATACAATGGTATGCTATGTAGATGAGGGCCAGAAAGAGCATGTGCTCCAGTAGATGGAAGGCGCTGCATCAAGTTGCCTCTGTTCCTCTTCCTTCACCTTAACATCACACACAGTGCAGTCCTCAGTGTTGGCACCCTAATTAACCTTTTTTTTCCCACATCACAACTCTCCAAGCCCCCAACTGACTGTTGGGAACCACAGATGGCTGAGTCTGCAGATCTCTTCACACATTGTATGCCATGTGCAAAGTAAGTGTACTCTAAATATTCACAGAGTCAAGAGGAGGAAATCATCTATATGGATGACCAAATTTTGTCTCACTTTGATCCATGGCCAGACAAAGATTTGTCTGAGTATAAACCAAACCATCGTCAACAGACGTTAACCCCGTTGGGTGAAGGTGATCCATTCGTGACAAGACTCAGAGATTTTAGGCGCCTGCGGACTGTATTGTGCTGTCACGGCAGGAAGAGGAGGAGGGTCACTCTCAGGGCGAGGATTGGGAGAGCAGAGAGGATGACGATGAGGTAGTAGATCACACTTAGTATAAACCCAGAGGCATGCATCTGAGTAGCTCAACAGAGGAGGAGGAGGAAGACAAGGAGATTACATAGACACAGAGTTATTCAACCATGACAACCAATGCATCCTGAGGCCCAACTCTGGCAGTGGACAATAGCATTTGTGGTTCTGCAGTTGGCTATCGTGGGTCTTTTTTCAGACAGGCAAAAATCAAAAACATTATGTCAACTTTTTAAAAACAATCTAGTAGAGTAAAAGAAATACCTCTTCTTACCTCTCTCACCAAGGCTCTTCTTCCACAATTGCTCAGATTGGCTGGACAGTCAGGTCTAGGAAAGACTTCTGGTGGTCCCAAACTTCTTCCTCATGATTCTCATTTGGTCTGGCATGCACTGTGAGCTATGAGGTCTTATATAGACAGGTGTGTGCCTTTACAAATCAAGTACTATCAGTTTAATTAAACACAGCTGGACTCCAATGAAGAAGTAGAACCATCTCAAGGAGGATCACAAGGAAATTGACAGCATGCGACTTAAATATGAGTGTCTGAGCAAAGGGTCTGAATACTTATAACCATGTGATATTTCAGTTTTTCTTTTTTAATAAATTTGCAAAAATGTCTACATTTCTGTTTTTTATCATGGGGTGCAGAGTGTACATTAATGAGAAAAAATGAACTTTTTTTGCATTTACCAAATGGCTGCAATGAAACAAAGAGTGAAAAATGTAAAGGGGTCTGAATACTTTCCGAACCCACTGTATTACTTTTGCCTTGAGTAAAGTTTAATAATGTCTCTTACTTTATAAAAGGATAACAAAAAAAATCACAAATTGATGGTACAAACTGTAAAGCCTAATTTTTTTTTAAAAGAACAAAATTTAAAATCCAGGTACCCCTCCATAATCTGCTTTAAAAATAGAACTGTTAATAGACTTTTTGTCAACAAATAGCAAAGCGAATTAATAAAAGAGATCTAAATCCAATCAGTATTTAGTGTCACCATCTTTTGCATTTAAAACATCATAAAAGTATCACTTTTTCTAGGTACATTTGAATACAGATTTTGCTGGAGTGTGGAGGGGAGCTTGTTCCAAACATCTTGGAAAATTAACCACAAATCTTCTGTGGATGTCACTTGTGTAAATCCTTCTGTTTCTTCAAGGGTCAGACTGGGATGCCTAGAGCCCACTAGTGGAATTGACTCTATGGGCCCACACTATAACTACCATAAATGGTTTAATTACTTGTCCATTTTTTGGCTTCTCAGTAAAACGTATGCCTTTTAGCAAACTATACAGTGAGCAAAAGAGAACTGTATTGTGCACTGTACTATATCACTAAATCAGTGTTTCTTGTTAAGCAACTTACTTATTGTAGTTAATAATGGAATCTGTTATTTACAATCAGTTGTATTTTTTCTCACACGTGGATATTCATTGCCTTAAGTCAACCACCCAGTCACTCAGCCAGCTTAAACAATATTCAAAAGTGAAGTAAAATGTTTTCCAGCATCTTCAAATGAAAATGTTTACTAGAATTAATCCATCCAAGCCACCATCTATCCCCCATATAGCATCTTTCACAATTGAGTTGGGAAACACTCTATAAGAGTCAATATGTGGTGGTGTAAAGCAGAATCACTCCAAAAATCTTTTCCATTTGAAGACTCTGGTGAACATTTGCTTCACTTTAGCCTGACACTTATCTATTTTTTTTCTGTCTTTGTTACCATAGTGGTTGTGAAATCCGGCAGTCTCTTCTGTCTGGGAAGAGTCTTACGGATTTCACAGGATCCGCCTGATGTAGCCATATGCTCCCATTGAGCAAATCACTGCAATAAATAGTTTTTAAGGTTGAAGATATACTGTAGTCCATTGAGTTCAACCTATAGCCTTAAGGCACTGTCACACTTAGCGATCGCACCAGCGATCATGACAACGACATGACCTGGTGAGATCGCTAGTGCGATCGCTATGTGGTCGCTAGTTAGCTTCCAAACACAAAGATCTCATCAGAGATCAGCGATCTGTATAACGACCTCTGCGGTCGTTGGGAAAACCTAGTCCCACCTGCGATGCTGGTAAAGTCGTTCCTAAAGGGTGTCACACTCAGCGATTCAGGCTCACCAGCGGGACACCAACGACCAAAAAACGGCTCAGAACGTTCATGAGCGATCAGCGACATCACAGCAGGGGCCACATCGCTGCTACATGTCACACACAGCTGCGTCGCTAACGAGATCGCTACTGCGTCATAAATCGGTGATGCAGTAGTGATCTCGTTAGCGATCTCGCTTAGTGTGACAGTACCTTAACAAGTTGATCCTGAGGAAAGCAAAAAAAGCCTATGAGGCAGACACAAATAGCTCCATATAAGGGAAAAAAATCCTTCCTGACTCCACATACGACAATCGGACTAGTTCTCTGGATCAACTCCCCATCACAGAATCTAGTGCCCATAATAACCTGTAATATAATTTTACTCAGGACAGGCATCCAGGCCTTCCATGAATTTTAGTAGTGAGTCAATCATTCCAACATCATGTGACAGAGTTCCATAGTCTCACCGCTCTTACAGTAAATAATCTGCATCTGTGATTATAATTAAACCTTTCCTCTTGATCAGTGTTTTCCAAACTCCAGCCCTCACAGGCCCCAACACATCAGGCCTTGCTTAGTATTTCACATGTGATGGAATTATTATCAAAGCATCAAAAATATTTAGACTTGAGAGTCCTCAGTGGTTGATACCTTTTAATGGCTAACTGAAAAGATGGTAACAAATTGCAAGCTTTCGTCCCTGCTGTGAGGTCCTGAGTAAGAGATCTGCCAATGAACTATGACGTGTGGCTCCTTCCCCCAGCCTGGCTTGCCTATGCATATGTAACTATCATGTGAGTTATCTTTCATTCTTAATCCCATTTTATTTCATAACTGCATCTGTACATAACGATATTGTCTCAGTTTGTTACATCTTTTTATATTATATAAGCACTGCCTGTTTTTTAAGGAATAAACCTATAAATTTATTAGTTTGTTTCTCCTGCTCTATAAACGAATTTGCACGTGCCTGAAGCACTACGCTACTGTTTTGGGGTTGCTACGGACCCGCTTGATAAATTGTTCAAGAAAAACCGTAGCTGGTGGCAGCTTAAAAGGAAGGGGTGTAAAGTGTTAATCTATTGGGTGACACTGGCAGTGACGGAGCGGGGTTTATAAGGGTACTGCCTGGCTGCAGCCAGGAGTAATTATAATTCCCTCACTGCAGCGTGCCCAATAGCCAGCACACATCCAAGTGACCCGTCTGGCGACCAATTATCCTAGGTGCAGTTCCCTGACTGACCTGAGGGTAAAGGGGGCACCAGAGAGCTGCAAGTTCCTAAGTGGAAGTGGGATAATTAAAAATCCCTGCAGTTTACTGGGTCGGACGGCAGCAGCCGTCGTGTGTGTGCGCGTTTTCGTCACATTTGCAGCACGGAGGGATCACAAGCCGTGATACCCCGGGCTACCGTGTGGCGGACCGCGTGCCCGTTCATCACATATCAAAGCATCAGAAATTGCCACAGGTTCTCTCACCTGTGCAATAATAAATATATCCTGAAAACATGATATGTTAGGGGCCTTCGAGAACTGGAGTTTGCAAAACACTGTGCTAGATGTAGAGGATGCCCCTTAGTCCCAGTCTCATGTCTAGGTGTAAAGAGATCATAAGAAAGATCTCCCACAATTCTATTACAGCGCTCCTACACTGAGGCAGACTCCATCCACATGCATACAACACACGTCACACAAGCGCCATGACACATGACACACACGTCACACAAACACTATACACCCATGACACATTTGTCACACAAGCAACATGTGCAAGACACACAATTCACATAAGCACCATGCACACGTGACACAAGAAACACGACACATAAGCAGCATGCACAGATGACACACATTCCACAAGCACCCGTCAAACATGGCACATATGACACACGTCACAAAAGCACCATGCACATATGACACACATCACTCAAGCACCGTGCACACATGGCACACATGACACACACGTTACACAAGCACTGAGCTTACATGACACACACATCACACAAGCACCGTGCCCACATGACACACATGACACAAGCACCGTACACACATGGCACACATGACACACACGTTACACAAGCACCATGCACAAGCCACACAATTCACAGAAGCACCATACACACATGATACATGCGTCACAAGAGCACTATGCACACATGACACACATGTCACACAAGCACCATACACACATGATACATACGTCACACGAGCACTATGCACACATGACGCACATGTCACACAAGCATTATATACACATGACACACAATTCACACAAGCACCATGCACACATCACGCACACGTTATACAAGCACTATGCACACATGACACACAATTCACACAAGCTCCATGCACATATGACAAACACATCACACTATGCACACATAATTCTGGATAGGATATTCAAAATGTCGACAATTCCACCCTCCTCCAAAATCAGGCAAGGGAATCACAGAGTTTAGACGAGTTGCATACTTTATTAAAGGCTATCAAACAACGTGTTTCATGGACGTCCTGCCCACTTCCTCAGGTACATAGCCAATCTACATACCAATTGGCTAAGTACCTGAGGAAGTGGACAGGACGTCCATGAAACGTGTAGTTTGATAGCCTTTAATAAAGTATGCAACTCGTCTAAACTCTGTGATTCCCTTGCCTGATTTTGGAGGAGCACGGAATTGTCGGCATTTTGAATATCCTATCCAGAATTTCTTGAAGATCCTTCGCGGGTCCACTGCCACTAGCAGCCCTCCTATCCTACTTACTATATGTGTTGTGCATATACAATGTGTAAAGGTGAGAATTTTACCTTACAGTAAACTAATTGTTAATTTGGTAACTGCGCTATTGTGCCCCTCTCTCTATCATTACTATGCACACATGACTCACATCACACAAGCACCATGCACAGATGACATATATCAACAGAAGCACCATGACCACATGATACACACATCACACAAGTACTGTGCACACATGATACACATCACACAAGCACCATGCACATATGACATATATCACAGAAGCACCATGACCACATGATACACACATCACACAAGTACTGTGCACAAATGATACACATCACACAAGCATCGTGCACATAAAACTCACACATGACACGCATATAACACAAGCACCATACATATGATACACATGTCACAAATATCACAAAAGCTCTGTGCACACAATACACGCATCACACAAGCATCATGCATACTTGACATATGTCACACAAGCACTAAGCACACATGACTTGCACGTCACACAAGCACCATGTACATATGTCACACAAGCAACATGCACACATGTCACACACATGAAACAAGTGCAGTTTACACAAGTACAGGATATACACAGTGCAAACACATTCAAAACATGGCAGTAAAGTCACATTGTTGCATACTTACCTCATCCAATCATGTCTCTGAAACAGAGGACAGGGCGGTAGTCGTGGCTAACGGTGGCAGTTCTGGCACACCCTGGCTCCCCGTCACGTTAACACATTGTAGTCCACTCACTTGCAAGTCAGGGTCCACTACACACTGCCGGGGCTCCTTTTCTTCCAGCATCACACAATGACAGTCAGAGTCCAAGTTCATTTTCAGCAAAACAACTTTACTCAGCTTGTCCAGTTTAGTCACAGAAACAGCACCAGATTCATCACAGAATATCACCATTCCATTCCCTGTACTATCCCTCACTCCTCCAGAAATATCACATTGTCGTACCGCATCAACCTGCACCGCAGCTTCCTGACTGGTCAGACTAACCTGTTTCAGGAGTTCCCCGCTCGCTTCCTTCTCCGAAGGCGAAGTTGAAGGATGGCTTTTCCAATCCTTTCCAGGTTGTAGGCCTCGGATGTTAATAGTTGTTACCACGAAGTTAGCTGCTAGCATTTTTATGCTGCCCAGATATTTCTCCTCCACCGTGTGACTGTCAGCTCTTAGGCCCTGGACTGCAGGGCTCCATGGCTTAAACGTTCCCCAGACACGACTCTCTTGTCCTTGCTCCCAGCTTACACCAACTAACTCCAGGAAGCTCCCCAACTACTCTTCTTTAGCCCCTCCTAACTAGCCTAACCTATTGGTCCACTAATTCCCTATTCTATTCTACTATGCTCCCTCTACTGGTCTAAGTTCTTCACTGTCCCTATATCTTTACAACACGTAAACATAGGTACAATTCCAATACACATTATAATAATATTATAAGACATATGGGATGTACCCGCTTTACCAGGAACATGGACAAGGAGTGCGGGGCATAAACGGACATCCCTGCACCCCTTACACACCTCACTCCTAAAATATGGTTGTCCCTGACCATACAGTGCCGAAACAACATAGCCTTAATATAAAACACACACTTTTTTTTATAAAGCTTATTTAACCGTAAGAAAAAATCCTTTTGCTCTACATAAGAGTCCATTTTTTTAACATCCACCTCTGACCTTTTGGCCAGCAATATGCTTTGGACAGGAGCATGGTTACAGTCCTCTATGACCCGGTACGATCCTCGGGTCATCCAGCTAGCAACTAAAAGTATTAATTGGTACAAAAGGGCTTCAAAGTCAAAATCATAGAATCATGCCCTATAGGCAATCCTTTATTAATAAAATACCTCAATGGGTAGCACCCAAAAACAACCGTGATGTATCAAAAAACAAAAACAAAGTGTATGCCTAACTTAAAAACTAGGGGGATGTCCTAGAGTCCCTAGTGCACGTCTGGTCTGTCACCTGCCTAACAGCGGAGGTTGGCACCCTAGGGGGGAGCGTTGTGGCGCCCCCGCTCCACGATGGCTGACCCTAAGGTCCCTGTTAGGCCCTTACGCCTTAGGGAATCCCTTTACCCAGATAATAAGGGGACCCCTAACAATAATACATTGACCGACTAACACTAAAGGTGACCCTAGGTCCCCAAAGTAGTAAAAACAGTTCACAAACACACGGGGTGGTGGGTATTGTAATGGAGATTGGCACCAATCTGCTGTGCAGTATTGATAGTATAAGACAGCCTCCTTAAACAGATAGGAGTTATGATATATCTGCCTTCTTGTGCCACAGCCTAATGGAAGTGAATTAAACCGCCTTAATCTTGTTCACTCACTAGTAAAGGCCTCTCAAATATACATGGGATATATATATGTAGGAATTCTGACCGGTCAAAATGATGGCTAAGACACAAAGAGCCTAATAAATGGTCATCGGCTATTGTATATAAAGTCTAGTCTATTATAGGCATGACCACTGTCATACTATAGCCACATGTGTCAATATTCGATGTAGATAAACAGCATTAAATGGCCTAGATAAACCCCATATATTGGGTCAACCTCAATTGTATCAACATGGATGATAGTGAGATGGCACATGTACAGCTTGCAAAGAAAAACTCTGAAAGATAACTGGAAAATAACAGACACATCAGCGTCATGAGAAGGTAATTGAAACTAAATCCCTATACCATGCTAAAGGATATAGATCCTAGAAGATACATATGTAATGCAGCAAGATAAGATTGATATATACCTTCCCTAAAATTGTCCGATATACTAGATAGGGAATAGGTACAGATATTGCATTCCTACCAGCATGGTACTCATAACTCCTTAGTCATGATATAGGTATATTGAGAGACTCCATTAAAACGTGATATTATTAAGAAATGCATAGCGATACTCATCATTTCTCATGGTCACCCCACCACCGTCAATAATAGCGCCTCAACGCGTTTCGCCCCATGGGCTCATCAGGAGGCCAGATGTACAGATGTCCGGTGTCAAAATATCATGGTGCAGAGACTAACCGATGCTGCGTGACTCCCTTAAATTTATATCTGCCGCCTAGTAGGAACGCTCCATAAGCTCCACCTCCTTGTGTGGGCTTGCCTCCACAGGCTCCTCCCCTTGCGTCAACTCAACCAATACACACGTGGGAGATCTCTGATGCCATCAGGGGGCGTGTCTCTATCCCCCACTACGTCAGCGGTGTGATGCCTGCCGGGAATAGAAGGGGTGTCTGGGTCCTAACCCGTTACGTGCAATGCGGACCTTTACCCCTGCAACGGCCGTGCATAGTATCTAACCTTAGTGGAGACTCCACCAAAGCCCAGTGGCCAAAACAGCTGCCCTTCTCAGAGCTCATGGCTCGCCGGTTCCAGCCACACCTGGGAGCCACGAAAATGAGTATACACCCGCGTAGCTGGAACTGCCCCAAAATTCATCCTATCTGACAGTAGATAATCTAAGATGGCTCAGGACAACATTTTTACCTATAAAGGGACATAAAACATAAATGGGGGAAAGGGTCGGCAGTTATACGAAAGTCATTCTGATGAACAGGATATATTAGTATCCCACTATAGGGGAAAAGAAAACATAGTATTGTGTAGCCAGTTTAGTAAAGTAGTCCAAAAAAGCACCTTGGCTATAGGAAACAGGCAAATGACATTTGCTCGTTTAATCCATAAGGTTCAAGGGATTCTAGCCTGAAGATCCATTCACACTCACGTCTGAGAATGATTTTATCCACATCACCCCCTCTCGGATTTAACTTGACAACTTCCAAAATCATGAATTTGACCTCGCCCGTCCTCCCACCATGTTGATTGTTGATGTGTCTCGCTAGGGGGGTATCCCTATTGTGTCTGATGTCGCCCATGTGCTCTCCCACTCTCCTTCTAAACTCTCTTTTCGTTTTGCCCACATAATCTTTGGGACAAGTACACGTCCCCTTATATACCACAGCCGTGGTCTTGCAATTGGCAAAGTCTCTTAGATAGAATCTTCTTCCTGTGTGGGCACTGCAGAAGGATTTCATGGGTGACATCCATTTGCAAAGACTACAGTCACCGCAAGTAAAGAAACCAACAGGCTTTCTATCTAGCCATGTGCCTGCTTTTAACGGTTTCTTGTATTGGCTATGTACCAGACGGTCCCTAATGGATCTTCCTTTTCTATAGGTGATATTGGGTCTTTCACCCACCAAATCCCTTAGATCTGGGTCCATTTTTAAAATGTCCCAGTGTTTCATCAGGATTCTCCTGATTTGCATATGTTCAGAGTCAAAGGTACCGATAATTCTGGTGATCTCTGTCTCAAAGACAATTGCAAGACCACGGCTGTGGTATATAAGGGGACGTGTACTTGTCCCAAAGATTATGTGGGCAAAACGAAAAGAGAGTTTAGAAGGAGAGTGGGAGATCACATGGGCGACATCAGACAGAATAGGGATACCCCCCTAGCGAGACACATCAACAATCAACATGGTGGGAGGACGGGCGAGGTCAAATTCATGATTTTGGAAGTTGTCAAGTTAAATCCGAGAGGGGTGATGTGGATAAAATCATTCTCAGACGTGAGTGTGAATGGATCTTCAGGCTAGAATCCCTTGAACCTTATGGATTAAACGAGCAAATGTCATTTGCCTGTTTCCTATAGCCAAGGTGCTTTTTTGGACTACTTTACTAAACTGGCTACACAATACTATGTTTTCTTTTCCCCTATAGTGGGATACTAATATATCCTGTTCATCAGAATGACTTTCGTATAACTGCCGACCCTTTCCCCCATTTATGTTTTATGTCCCTTTATAGGTAAAAATGTTGTCCTGAGCCATCTTAGATTATCTACTGTCAGATAGGATGAATTTTGGGGCAGTTCCAGCTACGCGGGTGTATACTCATTTTCGTGGCTCCCAGGTGTGGCTGGAACCGGCGAGCCATGAGCTCTGAGAAGGGCAGCTGTTTTGGCCACTGGGCTTTGGTGGAGTCTCCACTAAGGTTAGATACTATGCACGGCCGTTGCAGGGGTAAAGGTCCGCATTGCACGTAACGGGTTAGGACCCAGACACCCCTTCTATTCCCGGCAGGCATCACACCGCTGACGTAGTGGGGGATAGAGACACGCCCCCTGATGGCATCAGAGATCTCCCCACGTGTGTATTGGTTGAGTTGACGCAAGGGGAGGAGCCTGTGGAGGCAAGCCCACACAAGGAGGTGGAGCTTATGGAGCGTTCCTACTAGGCGGCAGATATAAATTTAAGGGAGTCACGCAGCATCGGTTAGTCTCTGCACCATGATATTTTGACACCGGACATCTGTACATCTGGCCTCCTGATGAGCCCATGGGGCGAAACGCGTTGAGGCGCTATTATTGACGGTGGTGGGGTGACCATGAGAAATGATGAGTATCGCTATGCATTTCTTAATAATATCACGTTTTAATGGAGTCTCTCAATATACCTATATCATGACTAAGGAGTTATGAGTACCATGCTGGTAGGAATGCAATATCTGTACCTATTCCCTATCTAGTATATCGGACAATTTTAGGGAAGGTATATATCAATCTTATCTTGCTGCATTACATATGTATCTTCTAGGATCTATATCCTTTAGCATGGTATAGGGATTTAGTTTCAATTACCTTCTCATGACGCTGATGTGTCTGTTATTTTCCAGTTATCTTTCAGAGTTTTTCTTTGCAAGCTGTACATGTGCCATCTCACTATCATCCATGTTGATACAATTGAGGTTGACCCAATATATGGGGTTTATCTAGGCCATTTAATGCTGTTTATCTACATCGAATATTGACACATGTGGCTATAGTATGACAGTGGTCATGCCTATAATAGACTAGACTTTATATACAATAGCCGATGACCATTTATTAGGCTCTTTGTGTCTTAGCCCATCATTTTGACCGGTCAGAATTCCTACATATATATATCCCATGTATATTTGAGAGGCCTTTACTAGTGAGTGAACAAGATTAAGGCGGTTTAATTCACTTCCATTAGGCTGTGGCACAAGAAGGCAGATATATCATAACTCCTATCTGTTTAAGGAGGCTGTCTTATACTATCAATACTGCACAGCAGATTGGTGCCAATCTCCATTACAATACCCACCACCCCGTGTGTTTGTGAACTGTTTTTACTACTTTGGGGACCTAGGGTCACCTTTAGTGTTAGTCGGTCAATGTATTATTGTTAGGGGTCCCCTTATTATCTGGGTAAAGGGATTCCCTAAGGCGTAAGGGCCTAACAGGGACCTTAGGGTCAGCCATCGTGGAGCGGGGGCGCCACAACGCTCCCCCCTAGGGTGCCAACCTCCGCTGTTAGGCAGGTGACAGACCAGACGTGCACTAGGGACTCTAGGACATCCCCCTAGTTTTTAAGTTAGGCATACACTTTGTTTTTGTTTTTTGATACATCACGGTTGTTTTTGGGTGCTACCCATTGAGGTATTTTATTAATAAAGGATTGCCTATAGGGCATGATTCTATCATCCAGCTAGCACTATAAGTTCAATTGGCTCCGGCCCCTTTTGTTTCCATGACCCGAACACATACACAGTTCGCATTAGGACTCACCACAGTCCCATCAGCTACAGTCCATATCATATTGACTCGGCTCACTCATCAGGTCCTCCTGTTTAAGTTCTTCCCCTTCCCTCCTGTGCATGGATTTTGGCTCTTTAACGCATGTGTGCTGCTCTTTCCTAAGGATAAAATTCAGGTTCTAAACTAAAACACAGTCCTTTGCAGCAGCCACATACAGTCCGTTTTCAGTCCAAGGGCACGTAACCCCTCAGAGTTAAAGTTCCTGCAATCCAACAGGGAAGGCGCAACGTGCGCAACAGAACTTGGGGGGAAAACAATGTCCAATGTGAATGTTTAACTGTGACTGCACCAGTCACACTGCACTCAACTCCGCACCAGACTCCGGTGCTACAGGGCTCCTCTGCTCACAGGGGCGCGGAACAGTCTTATTTTCCATTTTTTCTCTAGGTGCAACAAGCACAACTTTTCCTTAAATTGGGTCAATTTCAATTATTGTCCCAGCAGTTCATGTCCCATGTCACTCTATCCCCTACACCGGGCTATGCGCCCATGCTTCAGTGGCTGACAGTAGTCCCGGGTTGTCTTCCAGGAGTAACAGGTTACTGCCATGGCAAAATACCCATGGGGTCCATCCTCTTTAATGAAGGTGATCCGATCTCCTTCCCTCTGGGGCCTCTGGAATTTAACACAGCTGGCGTTCACATACACCTTGTCATCAGTGTAGTCCTTGCAGATGAAGTCATACCTGTGGGACGAGTGGGTATGCACCAACAAACCGCTGGTCCACCATTCTGCCATCGCGCCCTGTACTGGTCGGCGCAGCTCCACACAGATTTCCTTCTCCCTCATCTTCTTCCCTTCAATCACCCCTGTAATCCGCGCTGCCTGCCCGGGGGATGGGAAGGGACCCTCTCCTTCCTGATATTGGAGTGTTGGACCGAGAGATGGAAAGTCCATGAACACAAGCCTGTGCTCTGGGATTTGGGTTCAAGTTACACTCACTGCCTGCTCATCATCCCGCTGCTCCGACATCCCAGTCGTGATCACTCCGTGACCGTCAGACTCCACCGACATGGCTGCCGCGCCCTCCAACTCAGGCTCCTCCAATTCTGCCTCTTATATCTCTAGCTCCTTTGGGGCAGTCTCTTCTCCTGGATCACTGACCTCCTCTGGTACACGACGATGTTCCGGCAGCCGCCAACACGGTTTTCTCGCAGGCAACGGGAATCTGTGGGGCCAATACTCGTCGTCGACATCATATGCTACCCACCGCCTTCCGAGCTGGGTCCTTTCCTCCACCTGCTGCCAGTTCCAATCTATGCGGCAGGCACAGCCGCAACATTGGGTGCAAGAGTGGGCCATCGGTGCCGGTGCCTTACCTTGCAATGGCGCCACGTGGCTGCACACGGGATTTTTTTCTTCAGGGCTCCACCCGTTTCAGGGTGGAGCCACTTCTGGCTGCTCCACCTGTTCAGCATCGGACTCTGCCCGTCCCTTGTGAACCTGCTGCAAGGTTTCTTTTTCTTCCATCGCACACACCATAGGCGGGCACCACTCACCAGAGGATGCATCTAAGGCCCAGACCACTGTCTCAGCCGGATGGAGTTTTGCGCCACTTTCAGGTTAGGACGCCCATGAGTGGCGGATCTGGAGTTGTCCTCAGTCTCTGCACCGTTTTCAGCCATCTTTGCCATACTGGGTATTTCCACCTTCTGAGTGCAAGGTATCTGGATCTGCCATACTAGGCCAAGTGAAATGGGGGACAGGGCGGTAGTCATGGCTAACGGTGGCAGATCTGGCACACCCTGGCTCCCCGTCACATTAACACATTGTAGTCCACTCACTTGCAAATTAGGGTCCACTCCACACTGCCGGGGCTACTTTCCTTCCACAATCACACAATGACAGTCAGAGTCCAAGTTCATTATCAGCAAAACAACTTTACTCTGCTCGTCCAGTTAAGTCACAGAAACAGCACACGATTCTTTGCAGAATATCACCATTCCATTCCCTGTACTGTCCCTCACTGCTCCAGAAATATCACATTTTCGTACCGCATCCACTGGCACCCCAGCTTCCTGACTGATCAGACTAACCTGCTTCAAGAGTTCCTCGCCCACTTCCATCTCCGAAGGCGAAGTTGAAGGATGGATTTTCCAATCCTTTCCAGGCCGTAGGCCTCGGACGTTAAGGGTTGTTCCCACGAAGTTAGCTGCTACCATTTTTATGCTGCTCTGATATTTCTCCTCCACCGTGTGACTGTCAGCTCTTAAACCCTGGACTGCTGGGCTCCATGGCTTAAACGTTCCCCAGACACGACTCTCCTGTCCTTGATGCTGGCTTACACCAACTAACTCCAGGAAGCTCCTCAACTACTCTTCTTTAGCCCCTCCTAATTAGCCTAATCCTATTGGTCCACTAATTCCCTATTCTATTTTACTGTGCTCCCCACTATTGGTCTAAGTCCTTCACTGTCCCTATATATTTGCAACACATAAACATAGGTACAATGCAATACACATTCTAACAACAATACATATATATTTACAACACATTAACATAGGTACAATGCAATACACATTATAACTACATTACAAGACATATGGGATGTGACCGCTTTACCAGGAACGTGGGCAAGGAGTGAGCGGCATAAAAGGACCTCCATGCACCCCTTACATCTCCATTTCACCAAGATATATCCTGCACATGTAATAGTGTGCCCTAAATGATAAGCTCCTCCCCAAAGTCACTAAGCAAACATATTCAAAACATGGCAGTAAAGTCACATTGTTGCTTACTTACCTCATCCAATCCTGTCTCCATTTCACCAAGATGTATCCTGCACATCTAATAGTGGGCCCTAAATGACAAGCTCCTCCCCAAAGTCACTAAGCTTGGCTCCCATGACAACAAATTGCAAGAAGTTAAAACACCCTTCTTCATCCTTATGCCCACACACTGGTCACTGCGCAGCTGCTTTGAGTCTGGAGACTCCTTAGCCCTCACAGACAGAGCAGACAGGCCGCACACAGCATGAGAAAAGGAGTCGGAGAGTGAAGCTGCACTAGCTCCTCCCTCACAGGACTTCTTGCTGCCAGCGCCACACACCGAAGAAGGACATTGTGCTTACTGTAGAAGCTGTCACTGAGAGACTGAAGAGGTCTCTCTGTCTCTTTCAGCAAGGACCCACTGGGGATTTCACCGATACACCACCAGGCCAGTCCAACTCTGGTCTCTTCATGTAATTCCAGACAGACTGGATGTCCTGCTTTCACAACACAGCTGTTGGGTGACCCGGGAAAAGGGTTTGTTCCCTGACCCTATCAATAGGGGTGTTGTTGTGAACACTTTTAAGCTGGCTTCTGAGTTTGGGCACCCTCTGGTGGTTGCTGCTGGTAATGAAGCTGCTCTGGCTAACAGAAGTCTATCACCTGAGGGGGATGATTGGAGATCAGATGTTAGTGACTGGCGAGATTTAGGTGAGCAGCCTTCAAATGATTCTTGCCGGTGATTTGTTTTCTTCCTGAGCCATTTGGAAGTCTGCTTGCTCCCTGCTGTGTCCTGCATCTTTCAGATAAGTTATTTTGCTGTTTATTTCTGTGGCATTTGTTTACCTTCTGCTTTTCCCAGTTTTCTGCCTTGCTGGAGTTAGTTCAGCCAGGTTCCCTGCGGGGGGCCTGTGCTGGACTCTGTTTCTCATTTGCCACAGCTTATGTATTTCTAGTTCTCTGTTATTTCAGTATCTGTTGATTTGCGTCCAGTTTACACCAGAGTTCTGATTTAGCGGGGGAGAGGTAGTGTGGCCTCGGTATTTTTGCATATCAGACGTGTTGGAATTTTTCTTAGGGTTTTTGCTGGATTGCAGACAGTATCCTTTTCTGTCCTGTTCTATCCAGACAGTTTGGCCCCAGCATTTGCTTACTCTATTTTCTGTCTGTGTTTGTGCTTCATCTGTCTCACCGGCAATATATGTTTGGGGGCAATCTATTCCTTTGGGGCTCTACTCAGGGCAGTTAGCTTTCCCCTTTCTCTCTGTAAGCTTAGTTAACTCTTTGGCTGTGTCGAGGCGTCTAGGGCATCATAGGTATGCCCCACGGCTAATTCTAGTTGTGCTGTCAGTTTAGGGGTCTGCAATCCGCTAAGTTACCAACCTCTCTGGGTGTTTGGTTGCCTAGCCTATTTTTGCTATTGTCCTCCTTGGTTACCGAATAATAACAGGGCGCCCTAGCTCGTCCTACTTCCCAGGATATTTCTGAAGGTGAAG
>JARQOD010000008.1:74963964-75022425 GCA_033576555.1 Oophaga sylvatica
AGCCTTGCGAAAACCAGACAGCTTTTACCCTCTTCAACACCCCCCAAAAAGCAAAAAAGCATGATTGCAGCCGCAGATTTTTAATTGTTTTTACAGTATAACACCCCCAAATTCCCCATCAGAGGCTTTTCCACTGTTTTTTTTACAGACATAGAATCCCCCTTTTTTGCTATCCTACCCTTTTTTTTTTCACCTACATTGCAGGCCCACACTTAAATTGTGAAAATTTTTTTAAAAGTTTTTTTTAAAGGGTTTTTTTTTTTCCCCCGTACATTATTGTGTCTCACATTGATGATTCCATGCTGGACATTTTTTTTACATGCTGTACAAAAAAAAAAAATTTTTTTTAAAAACTTAAATAATTAAAAATGTCTGTGACTGTCACATCTAAATTGCAATGATGATAAATGAGAGTGACGATTAAAAATTTTTTGTCTTCACTATGTTATGGTTTAAAACCATATTTTTCCCTTTTTAACTTTTTTTCATAAATACAAAAAGGATGTTTTTCTTAAATTTACAAAAAAAAATTTTTTGTAAAATTTTTTGGGGGTGTTTTTTTCCCCAAATTTCGTTGGCTTTCCCCCATATTTGCGTTTTTTTCCCCCAGTGTATTTTTTTTTTATTATTGTTTTTTGGAAACATTTGTATCTCCCCCCGGGGTTTTTTTAGCCATTAGGGGGGAAAAATTTTAATTTACACTTGAGAGTCCACAGTGGTTGATACCTTTGAAGGGGATAACTGAAAAGTTTTTAACAAATTCCCAAAATTTTTTGAGGCTACTCACTCTCTTTTTTACCCCAAAAACTAAAAAAAAAAAAAAAAGAAAACACATATTTTTTAAAAAACCCCAAAAGGGGCACAGGAATTGAAAAGGGGGGTTTTTAAAACCCCAATAAGTGACGTTTTTCCAGAACTGTCTTTAAAACACAGAGGGTGAACATAAATATTGGAAAAAATTTTCCCAGAAAAGGTAGAAAGTTTTTTTTGCCCTCTGATTGGGGGTCTGGTTTTGGGGGGTTTTTTTAAAGCCCCTGGAAGGGCCCAAAAACCCGATTTTCCTTTTAAATTTTTTTTAGAAGGACATAAATTCCCCCCTATCTATTCTTTTCCATCACTTTTAAAAAAATTAAAAAAGGGCATGATGACCCCTTTTTTTCCCCCAAAACCCTTTTATCTTTGTCATATTTGAAGTTTTTTTTTTAAAAACCATAAAATTTTCCCCCTCCTCATGCTATGACCGGGCAACAAAAGTGTTTTTTTCCACAGGTAAAAAAATTTTTTTTGTCTTAAAACGTGGGGGCCCCGAAATTCATCCTTTTCTCTTTTTTGGCCGGTCTTTTTCCCCCTTTTCCCTCCCCACTTGTCTTACCTTCCTGGTCCCTTTTTTTTTGTACAAAATGTGATTTTTTCCCTATTTTTTTTAGTTTTTAAAAATGATGAAGAGAAAACCGAGTAGTCTCGAAAAACTTTGAATTTGTTACCTAATTTTCAGTTAGGCCCAAAAATTAAAAAAATTTTAAAAACCCAGAGGAACTCTCAAATATAAAATTTTTTCTATTCTTGGAATTGGGGAAAATTACATTTTATTGTCCTAGGTTAAAAAAACATTTTTTCTTGGGGTTTTTTAAAAAAATACTTTGCAAAAACCAAAGTTAACAAAAGGGGGTAAGTCAATATTTTTTTGCCTACACCCTCATTACCCTGGGCTTCAACAGCGCCCGTTGGGTGCCCCCGAAGTGTTTTAAAAACCCCCGAAAAACAATCGCTGATGTGTTTTGTGGGGGGTTTTTTAAAAGCCCGCTGTTCCCCTGCTGTGTTCTGGCAAAAATTATGCTGCTTAAAATACAACTTCCCAAAAATTTAAAAAACCATACAAAGGGGCCCCTGCCTACACCCCCCCCTTTACCCGGCTTCAAAAGCGCCCCCTTTCTGTCAGAAAAAATTAAAGGGGGAAGAAAAAAAAACCTGATGTTTTTTGGGGGGGTTTTTTAACGCCTGCTGTTCCCCCGCGTGTGTTGGCCCCAAAAAAAAGGGTGCTAACTACAACCAACTTTAAACGTCTCATTCTAAAAGGGCCCCCGCCTACACCCCCCTTTACCCTGGGGGGGCAACAACGCCAGTTGCTGCTCAGAAGTGTTAGATGCCCCAGATGAAAACAAACGTGTGTGTTTTTTTGGGGTTCAGGAAAACCCTGCCCGTTTTTCCCCGCGGTGTCTGGCAAAAATTTGGTTTTAAAAAACCCCCTTAATTCCCCAAAAAGTTCAAAAAAGGCCCTGCCTACCCCTTTTTTTACCCGGGCTTCAAAAGCGCCAGTTCTGTTTTAAAGGTTAAAAGCACAGATGAAAAAACGCTAAATTTTTTGGGGGGTTAGAACCCTGCTGCCCCCCCGCTGTGTGTCCGGCAAAAATTTACTAAAAACTCCTAATCATGGTAAAAAAAACCTAAAAACCTCAAATGCCCCAGTGTACAATGAAATGAGGCTAAACCCGATTTCTAAGCTGTAAAAATTTGAAAGCAATTTCAAACCATAAAAAAAAATTTCTTTTCCCCAAATCGGAACAAAAAAAATGGAAAATATTTTACAAATTCAATTCGAAAAAAAAAGCAAACCAAACCTACTTATGCAAAAGGATCCGATGGAAACCCTTTCACCCTTTGCTTACCCCAAATCCAATCACATCATGATGCTCAATGCTGCAATTTGGGGAAGTGCAATGGGTAAATTTGAAACTGCTGGGTGCAAGGTTATGCTCAGTGTTCTTCCTTTTTGAATAAAAGCTAAAGTTAAATAATAACCATGTTGATTAAGGGACGTGATGTACAGTGAAAATTGTGAAAAAAAGCTGTAGGAATGTCCTTTAAAAACATTTTTTATATTTTGTCATTTTAAAAATAATATTTGATTAGAAATTTAAAACCCCCCATCCCCAAAGGTCCTCATGAAACAGAAATCGTTACAAAAATCATGTTTTACCTTGGGGAAAAGTCAATAGTGCATAGTAAAAATAAAAAATATATACCTGTAAGTGGGCTGAAAGAACGCAACTGATAAATACGGGTAAAAATTTTTTACAGATGAATAGCGTCTGAAAAATGCGATAAATTACTGTACCTTAAAAAACAGCTGTGTCACACCTACACTTTTTTCTTGTAGCTTGTTTTAATGGGGCACAGCGTGTAGTTCCCCCATAGGTGCATGTTTACTGAGAAAGCGTCATGACAACGCCTTTGTGTTGTCGGTACGCTTGCGATGATAAAAAAGCGCCCCGTGAATGTTAGTCTGCTCAAAGACTCGACGCCCAATCCCAACGTGTCACAGCAGGAACCAGTCTGTGCGCCCCAAAAAGGGCGCAACCTACATGCCGAAACCTTTTTTAAAAAACTAGATAAAAAAAGGTGTGGAAAAAGCACATTTTTTTTGAGGTACAGTATTACATCGCCATTCACCATCTGTGGCATGCAGTATCATCTAATATACCTTATCATCCGTTGTCATGCTTGCAAGTCCACACGGGGATAAATATGTTTTCACTCTGCACTTGCACTTTTTAAAATTTTTGTTTTGTTAATATAAAAGATTGGACTTCATTTACGAGGAAATTTTAGATTTTTTTAAAAAATTGTAGTTTTATTATTCCCAAATGTAAAGTTTTATAATGCAAAAAAACTTGTAATCGATTATTTTTTAAAATCACCCCTCATTGTCTACACAATAAAATGGGTAAAACTGTTACTTACCCCATCATTAATGGATTTGATGTGACTTGTTGCTTTTTTTTTAAACCGTATCAGTTAAAATTTAACCTATTTTAATTGGTTTGATTGTTTTTTTTAAAATTAATGATGCGTTTATGTTGTAAATTTTTTTACTATATTTTTTTAAGTTAAATCATCCATTAAAGGGCTAAAGTTTATTTTCTCTTGTTTTTGGGTAAAAGACATTTTTAAAATTGACACTAACAAGGAAAAAATTGATATGTATTTAAAAATCCCCTTGACCCGGGGGACAACACCGCCATTGGCTCGGAATGCTGTTGCACAGTTTTACTTGCTCCTGGTTACTGGGGTTCAGTAATGTCAGCTGTTCCCCTGCGTGTGAAGGCAAAAAGTCCCCCTGCCTCCACCCTGTTCTTTCTCATCCCGGGGGACAACACCGCCAGTTGTAGCTCGGAAGTGCTGTTTTCACAGTGAAAATTGCTCCCCTGTTACTGGGGTTCGTAATTACTTTCCCCTTGTGGAAAGGCAAAAAAATTTGCGCCTCCACCCCCTTCCTTTTTCTCCCCCGGGCTACAAACCCCAGTTGTAGCTCGGAATGCTGGTTTTGCACAGTGAACACTTGCTCCTGTGTTTTTGGGGTTCAGTAATGTCAGCTGTTCCCCTCTGTGTGAACGGGAAAAAGTCCTGTGCCTCCACCCGTTCTCTTTTTATCCCTGGGCTACAACACCGCCAGTTGTAGCTCGGAAAAGCTGTTAGCACAGTGAACATTTTTCCTTGTTATGGGGTTCAGTAATGTCAGCTGTTCCCCTGCTGTGTGAACGGAAAAAGCCGCTGCCCCACCCTGTCTTTCTCACCCCCGGGCTACAACCGCGTTGTAGCTCGGAAGTGCGTTAGCACAGTAACACTTGCTCCTGTGTTACGGGGTTCAGTAAGTCAGCTGTTCCCGCTGTGTGAAGGCAAAAAGTCCTGCGCCCCACCATGTTCTCTTCTCATCCCTGGGCTACAACACCGCCAGTTTAGCTCGGAAGTGCTGTTAGCAAGTCACACTTGCCCTGTGTTACGGGGTTCAGTAATTCAGCTGTTCCCCTGCTGTGTGAACGGCAAAAAGTCCTGCTGCCTCCCCATGTTCTCTTTCAACCCTGGGCTACAAAACCGCCCGTTGTACTCGGATGCTGTTAGCACGTCAAACACTGCTCCTGTGTTAGGGGTTCGTAATGTCAGCTTTTCCCCTGCGTGTGAACGGCAAAAAGTCCGCGCCCCACCAGTTCTCTTCTCATCCTGGGGCTAAAACACCGCCGTTGTAGCTCGGAAGGCTGTTAGCAATGAACACTTGCTCCTGTGTTACTGGGGTTCAGAAAGTCAGCTGTTCCCGCTGTGTGAACGGCAAAATCCGCCCTCCCCTGTTCTCCTCTCAACCCTGGGCTCCAACCCGCAGTTGTTGCTCGGAAGTGCTGTAGCACAGTCTCCCACCCCTGTCCTGTGTTACTGGGGTTCGTAATGTCAGGTTCCCTGCTGTGTGAAGGCAAAAAGTCCTGCTGCCTCCACCATGTTCTCTTCTCATCCCTGGGGACAAAAACCGCCAGTTGTAGCTCGGAAGTGCTGTTACACGTCTACACTTCTCCTGTGTTACTGGGGTTCAGTAATGTCGCTGTTCCCCTGTTTGTTTGAACGGCAAAAGTCCTGCGCCTCCACCCTGTTCTTTTATCCCTGGGCTACAACACCGAGTTGTAGCTCGGAAGTGCTGTTAGCACAGTGAACACTTGCTCCTGTGTTATGGGGGTTCGTAATGTCAGCTGTTCCCCGCGTGTGAACGGCAAAAAAGTCCTGCTGCCTCCACCATGTTCTCTTCTCATCCCTGGGCTACAACACCGCCAGTTTTTAGCTCGGAAGTGCTGTTAGACAGTGAAACTTGCTCCTTGTTAATGGGGTTTAGTAATGTCAGCTGTTCCCCTGCTGTGTAAAACGGAAAAAAGTCCTGCTGCCCTCCCCTGTTCTCCTCTCAACCTGGGCTCCAACACCGGCCAGTTGTTGCTCGAAGTGCTTTTAGCACAGTCAACACTTGCTCCTGTGTTACTGGGGTTCAGAAAATGTCAGCTGTTCCCCTGCTGTGTGAACGGCAAAAATCCTGCTGCCTCCACCCTTTCTTCTCATCCCGGGGCTCCAACCCCGCCAGTTGTTGCTCGGAAGTGCTGTTACACAGTCAACACTTGCTCCTGTGTTTATGGGGTTCAGTAATGCAGCTGTTCTCTGCTGTGGGGAACGCAAAAAGCCCTGCTGCTCCACCAGTTCTCTTCTCTTTCCCGGGGCTGCACACTGCCAGTTGTTGCTCGGAAGTGTCATTGGCACGGGTACTCACTCCGCCCAACTGGTTACAGCACGCCATCTTTTTCCCGTCGGGTTGTAAACGTCACTTAGCCTCCAATAAGTTGTCCTGTCGTGTTGCGGTCGGGTTGCCGACCTATGGTGCTTGGAGTTTTGGTGCTTCCTATGTGTGCTGCGGGGTTGCAAATAAAGGCTGTTTGCGTTGTACAATAGGACATCACCCACTGTAGTACTGTGGGATTCGGTTTAAATGCGGCCGGCTCGCGGCCTGTCATCTTTAAATTTCCATGGGTACCTTCTGCTACCCCTCCGGTTCCAGTACCGCAGCTGGTTCTCCGCAGTGCCTTTGGCCTGGTGCCTCCTCGGTATCCGGTTCCAGCAACGTCGCGGTCCTTGGTAGTGCTTTGGAGCACAGGACCTCCTGCTTAGTAACCGTGTCCAGTAAACGTCAGCTGGTCCTCGGTTGCCATTGGCTCTTTTCCTTCTGCTGCCCCTCCGGGTCCGCACAGTCGCTGGTCTCGTTACTTCATTGGTCTTGTCCCTTCTGGGTACCCGTCCGGGTTCCAGTACCGCAGCTGGTTCTCCGCAGTGCCTTTGGCCTAGGGGCCCCCCATCCGGTATCCGAGTTCCAGAAGTCTGCTGGTCCTTGGTAGTGCTTTGGAGCAACAGGTACCTCCTGCTTAGTAACCGTGTCCCGTAAGCAGCTGGTCCTCGGTTGTGCCATTTCTCTTTTCCTTCTGCTGCCCCTCCGGGTTCCAGCACAGCACTGGTCCTCGTTCTTGATTGGTCTTGTACCTTCTGCTACCCCTCCGGGTTCCAGTACCGTCAGCTGGTTTTCCGCAGTGCCTTTGGCAGGGCCTCCTCTCGGTATCCGAGTTCCAGCAACGTCTGTGGTCTTGGTGTGCTTTGGAGCACAGGGGACCTCCTCTTAGTAACCGTGTCCCAGTAAGTCATGGTCCTCGGTTGTGCCATTGGCTCTTTTTCCCTTTTGCGCCCCTCCGGGTTCCAGCACAGTCAGCCCGGGCCTCTTATTGCATTGGCTTTTACCTTCTGCTACCCGTCCCCGGGGTTTCCCGTACCGCAGCTGGTTCCCACGTGCCTTTGGCCTAGGTGCCTCCATCTCGGTACGAGTTCCAGCATCTGCTGGTCCTTGGTAGTGCTTGGGGGCCAGGTACCTCCTGCTTAGTAACCGTGTCCCGTAACGTCATGGTCCTCGGTTGTGCCATTGCTCTTTTCCTTCTGCTGCCCCCCGGGTTCCCGTACAGTCAGCTGGTCCTCGTTACTTGCATTGACTCTTGCCCTTTCCCGCTACATTTACAAATTGAAGATTTTTTCAATGCTTTTTTGGGTAAACTTGGATCTCAACAATGAAGCGACGAGAGACCACCCCGAAGAACTGCACCACAAGGACGCGGCACAAGCCAACCAGCCTAAACACCATCCAAAGAAGAATAAAAGATTACCAAACAGGATAAGAAAGGGTTTAAAACAAACTGCAAAAATACAGAACAAGGACTTAACCCCTTAACGACCGCCGAAGCCTTTAACGGCGGTTCATTAAGGGTACTTAAACAAGCGCCGTTAATTAACGGCGCTGTGGAAAAAGTGAATAGCGCCCCCAGAGGCGCATTTTCTCCGGGGTCTCGGCTACCGGGGGTAGCCGAGCCCCAGAGAACAGAATGGGTGGTTTTTTTACCGACAACCGATTTGCGATCGCCGTTATTAACCCTATAACGGCGCCGAAACAAAAAAAAAAAAAAAAGTTGTGCCATTTAAAATTTCTCTTCTCTGATGTCATCGGACATCAGAGGACAGAGAAAAAGGGTCCCCAGGACCCCCATGTGGCCCCCATAAGATCCATGTGGCCCCCGGACCCTCCGGTGTCCCCCGGTGCCGGCGCCGTTAAGACAATGGCGGGGCATGCCCAGTGCGCCCGCCGCTATGTGCCGCTGTGCTGGTGGGGGGAAGTGCAAATATTCTCTGGGGTCTCGGCTACCAGGGGTAGCCGAGACCCCAGAGAACATGTTCCCGGGTCGGTATTCACCGATCCCGGTTTGCGATCGCGGCTATGCAAGCATAGCCGCGATCGAAAAAAAAAAAAAAAAAAAATGATTTCTCTCCCTCTGATTGATCGCACATCAGAGGGGAGAAGATGAAGGTCCCCCGGTCCCCCGATCGCCCCCCGTATACTTACCGGGTCCTCCGTCCTCCCGCAGGCCCCAGGATCCCGCTTCTTCTCCCTGCAAAACAAAAATGGCGGGCGCATGCGCAGTGCGCCCGCCGATCTGCTTTGGCGCAGATTCAAATTTTTTTTCATTCATTCTCATAAAAGTACATTTTGACACTGTGATAAACTATCACAGTGATCAAAATAAAAAAAAACAGTACATAACCCCCCCATTTATCACCCCCTTAGTTAGGGACATATAATAAAAAGTAGAAAATTATATTTATTTTCATTTTTCTGTTAGGGTTAGGGTTATATTAGGGTTAGGGTTATAATTAGGGTTAAGGTTATAATTAGGGTTAGGGTAGCATTAGGCTGGTTTCACACATCCGGTGTGCGCCTGACGGCGCCCCCGGCATTTAGCCGAGCGCCGCATCAGAAAATCTGATGCGCCGCATGCGTTTTTTTGCATTGACTTGCATTAGCGCGGATGGCGCCGCATGTTAATGCGTTGCATGCAGTTTTTCCGGATGCGGCGCAAATGTACATTGCGGCGGCCGACAAAACGCTGCATGTAACGTTTTTTTGTTTTTGCCGGATGGTTTCTGATGTCTCCGGGCATCAGAAACCATCCGGCAAAAAACCGCATGCGGCCGCCGGCGGCGATCGGTTTTCTGATGCGGCGCTGCGGCAAAATGCCGGGGGCGCCGACAGGCGCCCGTGGAAGTGTGAAAGCAGCCTTAGGGTAAGGGTTATAATTAGCATTAGGGTTTGGCTGGGTTCTACTGCGTTATGGCAGTCCGTTAAACGGACTGCGTTACAACCGCGGTATAACGCGGTGTAACGCAGTCCGTTAACGCTGCCATTCACCCCATTTTGAGGGCGCATCGCGACGCATGCCGTAAAGCGGCATGCGTTTGCGACGTGCATCATTCAGTGGGAGCCTCGGACGCGGGCTGCAGCGTTTGGGCTCCGTCACCGCTAGCGCAGATGAATCATCTGCTGATTCCTCTGCGCTAGCGGGTATAGCTAATGCGATCGCGTTATGCTATACCATTACCAGCCCGTAAACGCTATGTGTTGAACGGGCTGGTAAAACGCAAAAATGAACCTAGCCTTAGGGTTAGGGTTATAATTAGGGTTAGAATTAGGGTTAGGGTTACAATTAGGGTTAGGGTTATAATTAAGGTTATAATTAAGGTTAGGGTTACAATTAGGGTTGGAATTAGGGTTGGGATTAGGGTGGGATTAGGGTTAGGGGTGTGTTGGGATTAGGGTTGGAGCTAGAATTGAGGGATTTCCACTATTTAGGCACATCAGGGGGTCTCCAAACACGATGTGGCGTTCAAAAAGTCAAATGGCGCTCCCTCCCTTCCGAGCCCTGCCGTGCGCCCAAACAGTGGTTTACCCCAACATATGGGGTATCAGCGTACTCAGGACAAATTGCACACCAATTTTGGGGTTCTAATTTCTCCGATTACCCTTGGGAAAATAAAAAATAGCTGGCTAAAAAAATCATTTTGAGAAAAAAAATGATTTTTCATTTTCACGTCTCTGCGTTTATAAATTTCGTGAAGCCTAGGGGGTTCAAAGTGCTCACCACACATCTAGATAAGCCCTTAAGGGGTCTAGTTTCCAAAATGGGGGTCCCTTGTGGGGGTTTCCCTGTTTAGGCTCATCTGGGGCACTGCAAACGGAACATGACCCCCACCAACGTCTGCATTCCAAAACGTTATTACTTCCTTTCCAAGCCCTGCTGTGCGCCAAAACAGTTTCCCCCCCCCACAATTTGGTATCAGCGTACTCAGGACAAATTGGCCCAAAAACTTTTGGGGTCCAATTTCCTGTGAAAAATCAAAAATTTGGGACTAAAAAATCATTTTTGTGGAAAATTGTTTTTTTTTTTTTTTTCACACCCAGGCATTATAAACTTTTGTGAAACACTTGGGGGTTCAAAGTGCCACAGCGGATCTAGATAAGTTCCATAGGTGGTTATTGTTTCCAAAAATGGTGTTACTTGTGGGGGGTTTCCACTGTTTAGGCGCATCAGGGCTCTCCAAACGCGACATGGTGTCCAATCTCAATTCCAGCCAATTTTGGTTTGAAAAAGTCAAACGGTGCTGCTTCCATTCCAAGCCCTGCCGTGCGCCCAAACAGTGGCCCCCCCCATATATGGGGTATCAGCATACTCAAGACAAATTGTACAACAACTTTTGTTGTCCAATTTCTCCTGTTACCCTTGTGAAAATAAAAAATTGGGGACTAAACGATCAGGTTTGTGGAAAAAATATGATTTTTTTATTTTCACGCCCGGGCGTTATAAAACTTCTGTGAAGCACTTGGGGCTTCAAAGTGCTCACCACACATCTAGATAAGTTCCTTAGGGGGTCTAGTTTCCAAAATGGGGTCACTTGTGGGGGGTTTCCACTGTTTAGACACATCAGGGCCTCTACAAATGCGACATGGCGTCCAGCCAATTCCGCGTTGAAAAAGTCAAAACGGAGCTCCTTCCCTTGCGACTCTGCCGTGCGCCCAAAAAGTGGTTTACCCCCAACATATGGGGTATCGGCATGCTCAGGACAAATTGCACAAAACTTTTGGGGTCTTGTTACCCTTGGGAAAATAAAAATTGGGGTGAAAAGATCATTTTTGTGGAAAAATATGATTTTTTATTTTCACGGCTCTACGTTATAAACTTGTGTGAATCACTTGGAGGTTCAAAGTGCTCACCACACATCTAGATAAGTTCCTTAGGGGTCTAGTTTCCAAAAATGGGGTCACTTGTTGGGGGTTTCCACTGTTTAGGCACATCAGGGGCTCTCTAAACGCGACATGGCATCCAGCCAATTCTGCGTTGAAAAAGTCAACAGCGCTCCTTCCCTTGCGACCTCTGCCGTGCGCCCAAAAAGTGGTTTACCCCCACATATGGGGTATCAGCATGCTCAGGACAAATTGCACAAAAACTTTTGCGGTCTTATTACCCTGGGAAATTAAAAATTGGGGTGAAAAGATCATTTTTGTGGAAAAAAATTTTTTTTTTTTTTCACGGCTCTAGGTTATAAACTTGTGTGAAGCACTTGGAGGTTCAAAGTTCTCACCACACATCTAGATAAGTTCCTTAAGGGGTCTTGTATCCAAAATGGGGTCACTTGTGGGGTGTTTCCACTGTTTAGGCACATCAGGGGCTATCTAAACGCGACATGGCATTCAGCCAATTCTGCGTTGAAAAAGTCAAACGGCGCTCCTTCCCTTGCGACCTCTGCACGCGCCCAAAAAGTGGTTTACCCCCCACATATGGGGTATCGAAGTATTCAGAAGAAATTGCACAACAAATTTTGTAGTTCATTTTTTCTTTTAACACTTGTGAAAATAAAAAAAACTTGGTTCGAAGTAAAGCTTTGCAAAAAAAGTTAAATGTCAATTTTTTCCTTCCACATTGCTTCAGCTCCTGTGAAGCACTTGAAGGGTTAATAAACTTCTTGAATGTGGTTTTGAGCACCTTGAGGGGTGCAGTTTTTAGAATGGTGTCACTTTTGGGTATTTTCTATCATATAGACCCCTCAAAGTGACTTCAAATGTGATGTGGTCCCTAAAAAAAATGGTGTTGTAAAAATGAGAAATCGCTGGTCAACTTTTAACCCTTATAACTTCGTAACAAAAAAAAATTTTGGTCCCAAAATTGTGCTGATGTAAAGCAGACATGTGGGAAATGTTATTTATTAAGAAATTTGTGTGACATATCTCTCTGATTTAAGGCATAAAAATTTAAAGTTTGAAAATTGTTAAATTTTCAAAATTTTCGCCATATTTCCGTTTTTTTCATAAATAAACACAAGTCATATCAAAGAAATTTTACCACAACGTGAAGTACAATATGTCACGAAAAAACAATCTCAGAATCAGCGGGATTCGTTAAAGCGTTCCAGAGTTATAACCTCATAAAGTGACAGTGGTCAGAATTGTAAAATTGGCCCGGTCATTAAGCTGCAAAATGGCTCTGTCCTTAAGGGGTTAAGAACAATAAGCAGAAGATCAAAAGCAGAAGAACATGAAGTATAAGACCAAATGAAGAGCAAAATATATGCTCTAAATTCTAAGCAGAAGAAGACTAAGCAGTGTATGGGGGTGAGTCCCGTTCCTCCTCGTGGTGCCCCTGGAAAATGCCTGCTGCTGCAGGCTAAACTGAACACGGACAAATACTGTTGTAATTTAAATCTTTTGTGACAGCAAGAACGGAAGGATGAAAAAAGTCATACTTTGACAGATTACAAGTACAGGATTCTCTGTCACAAATAAGAATATGATGAAGAAGTGAAGTACAATTATGAATAAGAATAATAGTTTAATAAGAAGAATATGAGTAATGTTAAAAAAAAGATGAATAGCAAGAAGTTTAAGAAGAAGATAAAGAAGGTGAAGATGAAGAATAATTTGATGAAAAGATGATGCTGCTGAAGATTATGAAGGAGAAAGTGTGTGAAAAGTTAAAAAAGGTGAAGAGCATGGAAGTTGTGAAATATACATATTTGCCAAAATAGAAAAAACGTTAACAACATTGTCAATTTATTCGTCAATCCGAACATCTTTAAAAAAAAAAATATATATATGCTATTCCATTTGATTGGGTTAAACATCTATGCCTTTAATGTCTCCCTCAACCTTCCCCAATACATTCTACATTACTCTTTGTTGTTTTCCTTCATGTACAATTAACCAACAAGGCAAGAATGGTTTTTTTTTAATTCCGATATTTTGTTCCCATAGACTTACATGGGACTTTTCGGTATCGGTATCGCCGATATTTTAATGGTATCGGCGATACCATTCCGATTCGATACTTTTGGATATCGGAAAGTATCGCTCAACCCTACTCTTAGTGCATTGCACTGTCTGTGCTGATGGTGCCCGAACTGTTTGCGGGTTCAGAAACCGTTGAAACTGGTTGGGTATACTAAAACCTGTCAGTAGCAGATGTACTGCTTCTGCTACCGGCTTCTGAACGGATTCCACTGGGCCCAGGACGCACTGAGGTGCCTGCTAGTGCACACGCATCACTGCTATGCAGTGGAAAAGAGTACATGAGTGAATTAACCTGTGCTTCTTGGTACTCCTGCATTTTACGCGCCCGGTTCAACGGTGTAATTAGGCTTTCAAGGCTGTCCCGGTAACGTGGATCTAAGAGGGTGGCCACCCAGTAGTCATTTGTGTGGAGAATACGAGCCACGCGTGGGTCTTTTCTCAGACACTGCAGCATGAAATCACTCATGTGCTGAAGGCTGCCAACTGGCCATGCATCGCTGTCACCAGCTGGAGGAATGTGCTCTGGCTGATCTGCATCACACCCCATCCACGCTCTATCTGGTGACTACTAGTAGAGCGCTGTGTACTTTCCTCCTCTAGCTCATCCTCATAGTCCTCCTCATCCTCCTCGCTTGTTGTGTCCTGCCTGGACCATTGTGAGGCATCCACAGAGCTTTGTACCAACCGGGCCAATGAACATTGCCTGGTTGGTGCAAGTGTCTCATCATACTCCTCCTCCTCCTGAGAAACCTCATCCCTTAGTCCTTTAAGTGATGATTCTATAAGGCATATAAGGGGAATAGTCAGGCTGAGTAGGGCAGCATCCGCGCTCACCATCAGAGTGGAGTCCTCGAAGCATTTCAAAATGGTGCATATGTCCCTCATGGTTGCCCACTCTGTGGTTGTAAAGTGGGAGGGCTGAGACGTGTGTCGCCTACTTTGCGCCTGCTGCAGCTGCAACTCCATAATTGCAGGTTGCTGCTCACACAACCTCCGCAGCATATGCAAAGTCGAATTCCACCTGGTGGGGAGGTCAACAATGATGCGGTGCTCGGCAGGCCCAATCTGCGCTGCATGGCTGAAAGGTGCGATGCAGCCATGCTTGAACGCCGCAAATGAGAGCACTCGTATCTGACTTTGTGCAGCAGCTCCTCAAGGTCAGGATAGTTCCTAAGGAAACTCTGCACTACCAAGTTTAGGACATGGGAAAGGCATGGAATGTGAGTCAGACACCTAGGCCCAGAGCCGCGACCAGGTTTCAGCCGTTGTCACACATGGCTGGGGGTTGAGCGGCGCAAGCCACATGTCACTCTGCTCCTTGAGTGTGTTCCACAGCTCGGTTGCGGTGTGGCTAACATTACCCAGATAAACCAATTTCAACACGGCCTGTTGATGTTTGGCCGATGCAGTGCTGAAATCGGTTGTTGTGGTACGTCTAGGTGCAGGCGAGTCTGACGAGGAGTATGAGGAGGAGTCAATTTGTACAGAGAGAGGCCTGCAATCTGTGGAGTTGGCAGGACCCGAGCACTTGCACTGTCTACTTCAGTTCCTGGCTCAACTACATTTACCCAATGGGCGGTGATGGAAATGTAGCGTCCCTGGCCATGCAGACTGGTCCACGCGTCGGTGGTCATGTGGACCTTGCTACTAACTGCATTTTGTAGCGCATGCTTAATTTTATGCTCCACATGCTGTTGCAGGGCGGGGACGGCTTGTCTGCTGAAGTAGAAGCGGCTGGGAACGCTGTATTGTGGGATTGCAAACTCCAACATATCGATAAAGGCTGGCTTGCTCACCAGCCAGAATGGTAGCATTTCCACTGCAAGCAGTTTGGCACTGCGAGAATTCATGCCCTGTGCTCGTGGGTGGTTTGCCGAGTACAGGCGCCTTTTCTCCCACACCTGTGTGACAGATGGTTGCACACTGGATTGGGAGTGTGAGGATGCCAGCGATTGGGATGCTGATGCTGACAAAGTACAGACAGTGGGCCGCCGTACAACACTGCCTGCAGATGCACCCTAGCATTCTGGCGAGGAAGCAGAAGCAGCTATTTGCGAGCTGGAGGAAGAGGTGTTTGAAGAGATGGAAGGTGGGGGACCAGCTGCAGGTGGCGAATCATCTTGCATGTGATGCTGCCACTCCACAGGGTGCCTCTTCCTGACATGCGTCAACATATTGGTGGTATTAAGGTTGCTGACGTTCTTACCTCTCCGCACAGTTTGTCGACAAAGCTTGCATCTGACTACTGTAACGTCATCTGCAACTTGGTAGAAAAAGGCCCATGCACCACAACTCTTGAGCGCACCCCTTGTGCTCTTTAAAAGAGCCCTGCTTCTAACGGTGCTGAAGTTGAGGGAGCAGACAACAAATTTTTCCCTCTTCCTCGCCCACGTGGACGGCCACGCTGCGCCACACCTGCAAGCTCTTCCTCTGAGCTATCCCTACTTGCTTGCTGCCCCTCAGCATGCCATGATGGGTCAAGGACCTCGTCATCCAATACACTTTCATCAGCAGAAACTGGCAGCTGAGTTTCATCATAATCTGCTGACAGGGTCTGGTCACTGTAGGCACTGGCCCACCCTCCACTTCTTCCTCAGACGCACACAGTGGTTGCGCATCTGTGCACACTACCTCTTCTTCATCTCTATTGTGGATTCAGAACGGCAATTTCACTATTAGATTCGAGATCTCTCCCTATCTCCAACAGCAACCTATCCCTATCTGCTTCCACAGTAGAGTGAGGCTAAAATGGCAGGCGCAGCCTTTTATACTGCCTGATCACACCATCCAGCCAGCCAATCACAGCGCAGCCCTTAGCTAGCAAGTTTGGACGCCTCCTACCAAGCTTAGGGGAGTTATACAATGTTGTCAGCAATTCTCAGCTCCTGATTGGCTCCACGGAGCGCTCAGAGGCTGAAGGATTATGGGATTTCCGATTTCCGATGTGAAAAAAATATCGGAATCGGAAATCGGAATTCCGATATAGCAAATATCGGGCCGATTTCCGATATTGCCATATCGGAAAGCTCATCCCTACTTATGAAGTATAACTACCTCATGTCTTATTACTGTGCTGAATCTTGCCATGGAGTATGACCCATGACATCAAATTGTCTTCCACAACCTAACCTTTATAGCACACTTTAGCTGTTCGCCACCCAGCTTTAGCCCCTTATTGACCAGAGATATTTTTGATTTTGCATTTTCATTTTTTGCTACACTTCTTCCCTTAGCCATAACTTTTTTTTTTTTGTCAAAATGGGCATGTGGGGGCTTATTTTTTGCTGGATGAACTGTACTTTTGAGCAACACCATTGGTTTTAACATATCATGGACTTGAAATAGTAAAAAAAATTCCAAGTGCTGTAAAATTGCAAGAAAGTGCAATCCCACAGTTTTGTTTTTTTTTACCATGTTTACTAATTGGTAAAACTGACCTGCCACTATGATTCTCCAGGTCATTACTAGTTCATAGACATCAAACATGTCTAGGTTCTTTTTTATTTAAGTGGTGAAAAAAAATTCCAAAGTTTGTTTAAAAAATTGCGCCATTTTCCGATACCTCTAACGTCTCCATTTTTCGTGTTTTCAGGTTGGGTGAGGGCTTATTATTTGTGTGCCGAGCTGATGTTTTTAATTATACCATTTTGGTGCAGATACGATCTTTTGATCACCCGTTATTGCATTTTAATGCAATGTTGCGGCGATGAAAAAAATGTAATTCTGGCTTTTTGACTTTATTTCTCATTTCACCTTTTAACGATCGGGTTATTTTTTCATATTGATAGATCGGGTGATTCTGAAGGCCGCGATACCAAATATGTGTATGTTTGATTTTGTTATTGTTTTATTTTGAATGGGGTGAAAGGGGTTGATTTGAACTTTTATATACTTTTTTATTTTTTGCATGCTTCAATAGTCTCCACGGGAGACTTAAAGCTGCACTTGTTCAATTGGCTCTGCTACATACAGGCGATGATCAGATCACCTATATGTAGCAGAAATGCTCACTTGCTATGAGCGCCACCCGATGGTTGTCAATCCAGCTATGACAACCATAGAGGTCTGCTGGAGACCTCTGGTTGTTATACCAACCCATCGGTGACCCGCGATCACGTGACGAGGTCATTGATGGGAGGGATTTCCGGCGTGCTTGCTGGAAGCGGGAGTTAAATGCCGCTGTCAGAGATTGACAGCGGCATTTAACAGGTTAACAGCCGACGGTGGATCGAGATTCCACCTGCGTTTGTTAGAGGCACATGTCTGCTTTTCAAAACAGCTGACGTGACCCGTGAAAGATGTGGGTTGGGCGCCGGAGCCCACATCAAAGGAAGGTAGTCCGACATCGGCGTACTATTACGCCCTATGTCAGAGAGGGGTTAAGCCACATACAAAGCTGTTTGTTACAGTAAATGAATGTATTTCAACTTACATATGAAAATGATGATCATTATCACCTGTTTGGTCTAATTTGTTATGTTACTCATGCACTTGATTATTATTCCATAAAATTACCGACCTTGCACAAGTGTACCTAGAAAAATTCCTGCTATCTTGAAGGCAAAGGGTGATCACACCAAATGTCAATATGTTTAATATTTCTCTTTTGTTCATTCAATTTGCACTTTGTAAAATTGATCAGACTAAAATAATAATTAAAATACAACATATAAATTTATATGTTTTAAAGCATCCTTTCTTTGCAGCAATTTTTTCCACTCCTGCCTAAAACTTTTCCACAGTACTGTATGTTTGTGGAAGTTAATTTTGAGTTTGCCATTTGGAAAAATAGATTGATTTTTAATCGGGGGGCAGACATATCATTAGTGCAACCTTGTGCATAATACTGAACTATGGGACTGCAATGGACCTATATATTGTTCTTGCACAACAGCCTTTTTTTGCCGGGGTCCACCAGCATTTCTAATTATTAATAATGATAAAAGATTAAAAAGGACAATATTATCATCTGAACCACAGACCAGTTTTAAAGGCATAGCCATTATTCAGCAAGTCTTGAAGAAACTACTAAATTGTAATCATGACTAAAGGATGATCATGAAATGTACCATAATATCTCTGCAGGGTGAAGGAATACTCACTCCAAGGATAAGAAAGATAAGTTACAGTTTCCAAATGTACTCACTGTTTTCCATTGCTTTCTGTGAGTGATCTTGCCTTTCACTAATTGATTGATAGAATTTGTGAAATTCAACATGTGGTCAGGTCACTTGTTCCTTAAGGTACTGCCACACTTAGTGATCTGGTTAGCGATCTCAATAACGACGCAAGCTAATGAGATCGTTTGTGAGATCTCTTTTAGGTCGCTAGTAGCTGCCAAACAGGAGATCTCATAAACGACTCATTAGCGGTCAGCGATCTCTTTACCGACTTTGGCGGTCGTTAGGATGTCATTAGCATGTACTGAGCGCTTCTGATTCATAGTAATTTCCAGCATCGCTCCTGCTCTCTGCGTCCTGCTAGCCTGCTTTGCAACTGCTGTGATCCTCTCTGTGACGCAAAAGAGAACTTACAGATATTGCGATCCATTCCGTGACGCTAAACCCATATGCGTCACAAACGAGGTCGTTCGCAAAAGGTGCCAAACACAGCGATATAGGCTCACCAGCGGGACGCCAATGATCAAAAAACGGTCCAGAACTCTAGTGAACGATCAACGAGATCACAGCAGGGGCCACATAGTTGCTACATGCCACACACGCTAAGTCGCTAACGAGATCGCAAAATAGTGACGTTTTAGTGATCCCGTTTGCGATCTCGTTTGCGATCTCGTTTAGTGTGGCATACCCTTTAAACTCTGCATTAGGTTTACGGTTCATCTGTATAAAGAGTATAACAGACATAAAAGCTACAACAGTGAAATCTAGGACGAGAAATACTTTGTAAGGTAAAGAAAATAAATAGAGTGCATTGTCTGCAATAAAGCTAATACAAGCTCGGTCTTGCATTCGTGGTTATCTGTAGCTTGTGATTACTATCGACAGACAATGTCAGGTCCAGGCCACTAAGAATTACTGCCAAGTTTCCACATGCTCTAATCTATAAGGTCAAGCCAATGAAGTTACAAACTAACAACACTTTTATTCTTCTTTTTCATCTTCTTTCATTCTACCTAAATCAAATTTGTGTGTAAAAACACTCAGTCCCATTTCTTGGCAGCAGTGACCTTCTATAGATATCCACCACATTCTGTACAGATAATTTATTTACCATAGAATAGTTAAAGCTGACAAATATGTAAAAAAATTCATAAAAACACACCTTAAAGGTATACAGTTGAGAACACCTTGTGCATCTAGTAGTAACTATATACTTGAATGCATTTTCCATAAAAATGTATTGTAAATATATATTAATTGTATTTTATGGTTCAAAAAAGCATTGGAATCAATGCTTCAAAAAAAGCTATGTATAGCAAAAATCACAGTCTCCTATGAACATCAGCCACGGGATGGCTTTTACAGAAGTACTATCATGACAGGCACAGGGATCTTCACTGGACCTCTGGGCATCATCACAATCCATCGGCACCTCGCCATCGTGTCATAGGTGTGCCAATGGGCACATTGAACAGCACACTCCCTGTCTGTGCACTGTAAATGACACTGTCACAGATTGACAGCAGCATTTGACAGGTTAAAAGCTGCAGGCGGAGTTCCGCTCAACCTGTGGCTGGTAAAGGCAGATGATGGCTGGTTATTACAGATGGGATCAAAGGCAGGAAGCCAGCATATGACGTACCGGGTAAGTCATTAAGGGATTAAGCCTCTTTAATGTCTTGTTTGGCTTTCACCCCCCAAAATATTTACAGCAATGTTCGAATTATATAATGTAAGATCTCTAGGTTATAATTTTTCTGCTTCCAGAAAAGGTGAGATGATGAAACCTGTTGCAATGTTATTTAGCATTCCATTCCTATCCTGCTTTCCTTCTTTTTACTGCAAACTACTCAATGAAAGCTTACCTATCAAATCATGTCTTATACACTTCCAGAACCATCACAGCCATGCCAAGCATTGGCACGGCTGTGATTGGCCAGCACAACACGTGACCCAACCTTTGTAAATGCCGAATCACGGATTGCGCTGCCATTTTAGTCCCAGCCTGGTGCAGAGTTCCCTAACAGCCTGGTGTAGTATGCTCTAATAGCCTTGTGCAGCATGCTCTAACAGCCTGGGGCACAGTGCTATAACAGCCTGGTGTAGAATGCCATAACAGCCTGGTGCCTCGTGCCCGAACAGCCAAGTGCAGCATGCCCTAACAGATTGATGCATCATGCCCTAACAGCCTGGTGCATCGTGCTCAGAGGGTAGGTTCCTGTACCATTAGCGGCCATATACAAAACTGTCCAACCAGGGGACAGCTTGGGAGGATGAGGAGGAGGATCCATGTTCACAGCAGGGTGGAACTCAAAGCAGCTCACAGGCATCACTGGGTATGGTTGATGGGATACAGAGTACCCAGACGATACACCTTTCACCGAAGACAGCTCTCCTTGCCGCTGGTCAGCATGAAACACTTGAGCTAATACATGCTGCAGTGCCTGCGCAATGACCGCTGAGTTGCCCAGATTGTTGCCAGTGCTGATTACTGAGTTACCACCTTGCTGTATCCCCCGGAAAAGGACATTGTACCATCCTTACTTCCATCACTGGAGCAGGATTAGAAAATGCGGGAATGCAAGTGCACGCTGGTAGAAACACTGCTGACGGAGATCCCACCTGACAGCGAGGGCTCAGTCAAAGAACAAGGCAGAGGAAGAGAAATACGTCAACACAGCTAGAGCACCAGCACCACCTATTAAGAAAGGGTTAGCCTGGCTGAAATGTGGAAAACCTTCATCAGCAAGCCACAACATCCGGCACCAACATCTGATACAGTCCATATTAGCAGGAGGAATCGTTTTAACAACATGGTGGAAGAGTACGTGTCCATTTATTAAACTGAACCAGGCATGGATCCTGCAGGACTTATCCATACCTTTGGCTGACTAGAGAAGTAGACCAGTCGCACCTAGCCATTGTTATACTCAACCACAGTTTGTTCATTCTATTTGCCATTCCCAATGTTTTTGGAAATAAAAAAAAACAGAAAAACCTAGAAAACTAAAACAGTAAAAAAGAGGTGCCTCTTCCACCTACACCCCCATGTCCATCACCACCTCCTTTTCCACTTGGAACTCCACCTCTTGGTTCAAGAATATAATTTTTTTTATTTTGTTATTTTGTCATTTCCTGTCCACATTTGTTTGCAGGGTAATTTACCCCCATTTTGCTTCCTTTTTCAGCTCCCTAGCCTTTACTAGGACCATTTTACAGCCAATTTTTATAGCACCAAAGATTGGTTCCCTATTGATTTCTATTGGGTTTAGAGTCAAGTTCGGTTTTAGTTCTGATGCCCAAACCGAACTTTGTACTACAATTCGACTGAAACATATGAACCCAAACATCCATGTGTCCGCTCACCCCTAGTCACCAGTGGTGTTTATGAACAGCCTTAATACTAACAAGATCTGTATAGACTATTGAAATAAACTGGCTCCTTCTTTGTCATTGTTAAGTTAAAGACAAAAAAGGACACTGGTTTATCCTTTGAAATGAGCATGCAACCAGTCCTCTCCTTGATGATCAACAGTGATTGGCCGACACAGGAAACACTGATGTGTCAAACCCAAGCCAGAATTAGATCTGCCATGACTAGTGATCTTGAGAATGGGGCACTCAGTCAGAACATTGACATATATGCTATGTGTTTTTCCATTTGTATTAGTAGTAATACATGGGCAGCACGGTGGCTCAGTGGTAGCACTGTAGCCTTGCAGCGCTGGAGTCCTGGGTTCAAATCCCACCAAGGACAACATCTGCAAGGAGTTTGTATGTTCTCCCCATGTTTGCATGGGTTTCCTCTGGTTTCCTCCTATACTCCAAAAAACATACTGATAGGGAATCTAGATTGTGGGCCCCATCGGGGACAGCGACGATAATGTGTGCAAACTGTAAAGCGCTGCAGAATATGTTAGCACTATATAAAAATAAAGATTATTATTATAAAAACTACAAAAAATGTATTTTTTCCATAGTCGTACTGAAGTTAATTTTCATTTTAACCGAGTTTGAGAATTCCCTGAAATGAAACATCACACGAAGAGTAGAAAAATAAAATCACATTTAGGGAATAGCAGGCTAAGGAGAAGTGCAGGGTATTTTATAATAAAGCTAATTAAAAAAGTGCTAAGGTTGTTAAAATAAATATTAAGAAAATAACATTTTAGGGCTCAGACCACTCCATTAAGGTTCTTAGAAAATACTAAAGAAAGAAAGCAAACACTGGCAGGGGTTAGATGGGATTAATTGGGTATTGTATGTTATTTCATATGTGACCTTCACAAAAATAATTTTCCAATCTGCAATCTATGCAAATTTTGGTGCCATTTGTTGTCTCTTTCAGTACAAAGTACAAAGTTAAAAGCACGGCAAAAGCATTATATCCTGTAAGGCATCTGAGTATTACTTCTATATAAAGGGTTGGGTGTAAGTGACAGATCCCCTTAAATCATTTTAACCTTGATATTTATCTTTTTCACTCAAGTTCACCAATTTGTCAGTGAACGATTTACTAATTTGTTAGGTAGGTCACAACAAAAGATACTCAGATAGTGAGTTAATAGATCACTGAGCTAAAGTAAAATGTTCTGCCACAACTTTGTTGTTGTTGTAATTGTAAAAATAAGTAAACATTGATATAGCGCTTATCTCACAATGGACTAGAAGCGTATCTGGACATTAAATTTTTTAAGCTCATCCTTAATATTTGTTGTATTAATGAATTTAGGCTAAGCTTCTAGACTTAGTTCTCTTGTTTTAATTAAACTTCGAGAAATATTTTGGTGCCTGTGAGGCATTTACATAATACAATGCACTGTCCCCCCTGACAGCACTAAACAGGTTAAAATGTCTTTAAAGTTTGAAATCAAACATCTTTTAGAAGAAGGAAGAAAGTTTAACATTTCAAAAGCTTTCCGATAAGCCTTTGAGTCTTCAAAACCGGATGGGGTGCTGTAGAGTGAAATTTAGAGAGAATATATAAGTTGTCTCCACCTCTCTCGCCTGCCAAAAAAGTATGTACAATGCTGCAGTGTACACACAGAAGAACATGTGCCACTATAATTAATTATCTAAGCTTCCAGGGAAGATGAAACAATGTCTGTCAGGAGATTGCAAATATAAACAAAAGATACCAACCATCATCTAAAGAGCTGAAGCCGGAGAACAATGGTAGCTATATCAAGGTATTCATTATTTACAGTCTTGGGCCAATAAGAATGTTTGTTAAAGCACATTTTACTTTGTAAAAACTTTCTTTAGAAAGGGCTTTATATTGAGAAGCAGAGGGTCATGATTATTAGATTAGTAAAGGGTATGCCACACTAAAGCCCGGGTCTCACATAGCGATACACCAGCGATCCCGACAACGATCAGGATCGCTGGTGTATCGCTACATGATCGCTGCTGAGCTGCCAAACAGGCAGCTCAGGCAGCAATCAGCACAGTGACACTGCGGGTAAACATCGCTTAGTTACCCGCAGTGTACCTTGGATATCATCGCCCTGATGCAGGGAGCTGGTAACCAAGGTACACATCGGGTTTCCAGGTGCTGCGCGGTGCCTGGAAACCCGCTGTGTACCTTGGTTACCAGTGGATCGCTGGTCTCCCGCCTGTCACACGCAGCGATGCGTGTCTTCAGCGGGAGACCATCGATCAAAAAAATGTCCAGGACATTCAGCGACGAACAGCGATACCCAGCAGGGGGGCTGATCGTCACTGAATGTCACACACAGCGATATCGCTGGGGACATCGCTGCTGCGTCACAAAACTAGTGACTCAGCAGCGATCTCGCTAGCTGTGTGAGACGGGGGCTTAAGCAAGATCGTAAGCGAGATTGCTAACGAGATCGCTACTGCGTCACCATTTATGACACAGTAGCGATCTCGTTAGCGACGTCGCTGTGTGTGACATGTAGCAGCGATGTGACCCCTGCTGAGATGTCGCTGATCGCTTATGAATGTTCTGAGCCATTTTTTGGTCGTTGGTGTCCCGCTGGTGAGCCTGAATCACTGAGTGTGACACCCTTTATGAACGACTTCACCAGCATCGCAGGTGGGACTAGGTTTTCCCAACGACCGCAGAGGTCGTTATACAGATCGCTGATGAGATGTGTTTGGAATCACAGATCGCTGATGAGTTGTGTTTGGAATCTTAACAGCTAAGTTGCTAACGAGATCGCATAAATGGTGATGCAGTAGCGATCTCGCTAGCGATCTCGCTTAGTGTGGCATACCCTTAAACCGAAGTATGACAATTCCAAATTAGAATTGTGATAGCAAGGCAGGATTGGCGTGTACTAGTATTGAGGTTGTTTACTTGGGTGATCCACATTGCTTCATAATTTTCAAAATGGCGAACATTGGTTTAAAATATTTGTCCCCAGAAATAGTATCTATCATGACAGATCTGGATGAAATATTGCTGCTTTAAAAAGTGAAATACTTTACAGACTAAGAAAGTAGGAACATAATGAAGCACATGTCAATTTTTATCATTTCCATGATGGAGACCTTGCAAAGCATACGTAAATAACATAGAAAAAACTTTGTTTTATTTATTTATGTGAATACACTTTTTTTTCTATCAGTACCAACAGGACTTCAAGGCACTTAAGGTGTATTTTACATTGCAAGATTATTGGGAATGAGCGTTTCTAGTAATGCTGATAATGCTATCTTCCAATGTAACCCGTAACAGAAAAAGACGAAAAGACAGATAACAAAAATCTACAATATACGGTACATCATATACTGTAGTTTCACTAACAAATTGAAGAACAACCACCTCACCCATTACTTAAATCAGCAAAGTTTGTTACCAGAGAAAGTAAAGTCCCCAACGCACATTTCACTATTTAAGTCATCAGCTTTCTCAAGGGCAGTTGAGAACTGCATTGGGGATTTTATTTTCTCTGGTAACAAACTTTGCTGACTTGTCTTTTTCTGTGTACATACTAATTTTCTACTAAGCAGGGATTTTTTGTAATTAATAAAATTTATATCTAAACCTTAAAGCTACAAGTGATCCTCCTGTTTGTATACTTCTCTGATACTGTAGAGCAGGGGAGGGGAACCTTAGGCCCTTGGGCCAGTTACGTCATTCAATTACCTATTCTCTGGTCCTTGGGTAGATTTCTGTGGACTACAGTTTTTGGCCGGCAGCTTTGCTTTGATGGACGCCTACCTTTTAATATCTTGTTGCTCTGTGAGCATGCACACACAGCATTTAACACTTAACGCTGAGAAGCATGCAATGAAAGATTATGTCCTGGCACCAGTGCCAGCATCAAGACGTAATTTTTGGATGGAGTTAGCGCACAATTTATACGTCCATTGAAGGATAGTTTAAATAAACAAATGTCCCTTGGCAGAAATAAGGTTCCCTACCCCTGCTGTAGAGGCAAGGCTGCCTCAGTGAGCAGCATTGGAGAGTGCACAGTTTGGTCAAACAGTGTGACCATGCTGACCATGACAATAATGTTAAAGCTACAGAAGCACAACATCCCCGGTAAGCAGGAAGTCTGGAGGTTGGTGGGCAGTGTGTTAGGGTTCGAGTTTCCACTCCTGCACAAGGGGAATCTCAAGCTGTTCCCTCTGCGGTACCCCATCCGTCTCCGGCCGCAGTGGTTCCTGCTCAGCAGAGACGTCGGCCCCAGTGTCTTGCCCGGCCCAGTACTGTGCAGAGACTTGCTGCTGCAACCAGTGTTGGAGCAGGCAGATTTGGGACTAAGTCCTTTGTTGCTTCATCTGAGCATGCCCAGGGCAAGATCTCCCATTGGAGATCAGGGGTCAAATGCTCAGATACAGCTGCCACTCCTATTGGTCCTTCAGGAAGGTCCTGTAGCTGTTGATGTTCTGAAGCAGCTCCCCATTGGTCCTTCCTGGAAGGTCTTTTTCTCGTGGCTGCTATAAAAGACTGTCCTTACCGCACGGCTGTGTGCTAGTATCAACCGTTATATGCTTTGCGCCAGTATGGTCATGCGTGTGTGTGGTTAGGGCGGCTGAAATATGCCATTACAATACCGACCTAATCAGTGAGGAGCTTGGTATGCTAGCTGGTCAGGGTCGGTGTCTTAGATGCCTTAGATTACCGGCATAACCGGTGAGGAGTTTGATTGCCGTATTCAGGGCCTGGCATTCAGACGCCATAGATTGCGGGTGACTCCCGCGAGGACATTAGCGCATGATCACTTTCTATGTTAGCAGTCAATTGTGTACCTGGATGCCTAACAGGACACAGAAGTTTGTCTCAGCGGCTCTGTGACGCAACAGGGTTCGCTTTCAACGCTAGACAGCGCCCTAGCATGTTTACTTTGCGACTCAGTGGTGTTAACTGAGTTCGCACACATCGCCATATAGCGCTGCGGCACTCCTTCTAGCGGCTCTGTGGAATAACAGAGTTCGCACATATTGCCACAGCACGTTACGGCGTTTATTTTGGCGCCTCTGTGGGATAACAGAGTTCGCTTCTTGCGCCATCTTACTAGCAGCAGGCTCCGCCTGCACGGTGGACCCCGGGACCCCTCTCTACATATTATATTTGGTGCTTTCCGCAGACCCTAACACAGTGTTCTCCTGAAAGGTCAACTTGAGAAAACCTTTTTAATTACAATTTTCTCATACAACTTACATTAAATGGAACTTGACATCTGATACATTCTACCTTATTGTCACGCTGTATAGCAGATATATATATGTGATGTCAGTAATCTATATCAAAAGGGCAACATACTATATAACATGCGCATAGATATATGATAACATACATTTTACCTGACAATGTCCAGAGGGTCAAAACGGAATCCGTTATACGCTGTCTCCGGCTAGAGGGTGACCGGGGTCTAAGCTGACCCTAAACTGGGGTCCTAACTAATCCCTCAACCTGGAGGTACTGTTAAAGGTACAGAGGTCCAGGCCACCAGCGTAAACCCTGTCTCCTATCAATCCCTGCCAACTGTATTCTAGTCCTAAGAAGGACCCTGAATACCACCAAAGGGAATGACCAGGTAACGGTTAATGAACAGAAAGACATACAAGAAAGATAAGAAATAAAGTAAATAAAGTCTTACATACAACACTCACACACAGTAGGAACACCTTAGGTCTCAGAGATAAACTATAAGCTGTAAGAGTAAAACAACTAAGGAGCTCTTAGCTTAAGTATTCCCAGAACCGATCCAGTCTGCTAAACTATATGAATGCTTTCACCGGCATCCAACACCCAGACTGGCAGGAATATAAAGGAAACTAATTAGAACATAATCCAAAGCAGCCGGGCGAGGCTGGACCTAGTCTTAGCAAAGAGCTAGGTAAAATTAACTCTCTCATAACCAAACACAAAGAAACAGCAGCTCAGCTGTGAGAAGTCAGAATGTGCAATCGCGACGATCTTCGTGGCGATGCACCCATGACAGTACCCCCCCTTCTACGAAGGGCCTCCGGACCCTCATGACCAGGTCTGTCCGGGTAAATTGTGTGAAAGGTCCGAACCAATCGATCTGCGTTATCATCAGACGCAGGGACCCACGTCCTCTCCTCAGGACCATACCCCCTACAATGAACTTCCACGTTATCATTGACTACCACTGAAGGAGGAGGTAGAGGTGACGGTATGACTGGTGCCACATACTTTTTAAGTAATGACTTGTGAAACACATTATGAATTTTAAACGTAGGAGGGAGGTCCAGACGAAATGCCACAGGATTAATTATGGAACTGATCCTGTATGGCCCGATGAATCTGGGACCCAACCTCCAGGAGGGAACTTTAAGTTTTATATTCCTGGTAGACAACCACACCAAATCGTTCACCCTCAGATCTAGACCAGAAACTCTCCTCCTATCAGCCATCCGTTTGTAAGGGTTCTCCGTAACCTTCAGTCTTAAGCGATCTGGAACTATCAGTCTCCCTGGAAGTCCCACAGGGGCGTCCCCCTGAGCCCCCAATACCTCCCCCTCAAGCTCAGAGCATACAGCTGACACTACAACTCCCTCCTGAGGAATAGGAACCGGATCATCCGTCTTCCCGACCCCTGGGAAAGTACGAGATAAGGCATCAGGAAGCAACTTTATTGAGAAGTCATATGTGCGATGAGGAGGTAACTCTTTACACCCCTCCTCTGAGAACTTCTCCCAAAAGTCCTCCAGAAAAGGAGGCAAAGTCCTAGGCACAACCGCACCGATGACCGTGCTCATGCAGTTATTCTTGCAAAATTCACCCCACTGGCTTATCTTTCTGGATTGCCAATCAATCACTGGGTTATGTTTAGCCAACCAAGGAAGTCCCAACACAATAGGAGCAGGCAGACCCTCCAACACATAACAAGACAATTGCTCTTTATGTATTGCCCCTACTCGAAGATCTATGTTATGAACAGCTTGTACCAAGCTACCTTGACCAAGAGGTCTAGAATCAATAGAGAGTATAGGGACCGGTTTGGCCAATACACTCAGTTGCATACCATGCACCTGGGCAAACCGAGTGTCCACCAGATTAGCCCCGGACCCACTATCAAGAAAAACAGAAATCCTCTCAGTTCTAGTACCAATCACCACCTCCGCAGGCACGAGAAACTGAGAGGGATTTGGGGACGAAATACACACTCCCAGGTTAACTCCTTGGTTCAAAGAGGTCCGGGATGGACACCCCCCAACAAAATGTCCCTCTCTCCCGCAAAAGAAACACCTTCTAGTCTTGCGGCGCACCGCTGATTCCCTCCTACAAAATGATGTCCCTCCCAACTGCATGGGTTCCTCAGAACAGACCAGGGGAACCTCAGTATAAGGAACTTTAGTAGTAGGTGGAGTCATCACGGGGGGCGGAGTTACCTCGCGTCTTCCCCGAAGACGTCTATCAATGCGAATAGCGAGGGCCATAGCAGCCTCCAGTGATGGAGGAGAATCATACTGAGCCAACACATCTTTTAATTTGTCAGACAACCCTTGACAAAACTGGCTCCTAAGAGCGGGGTCATTCCACTGAGTATCTGTTGCCCATCTACGGAACTCAGAAGAATATTCCTCCGCTGGACGATTTCCTTGCCGTATTTTACGTAACCTTGTTTCAGCAAGGGAGACTCGATCCGGATCATCATATACCAGACCCAGGCAGTAAAAAATCGATCCACTGACTGGAGATCTGGGGAGCCTGGAGGAATAGAGAACGCCCAAGATTGAGGATCCCCTTGTAAGAGCGAGATAACAATTCCCACCCTCTGCTCTTCACTCCCAGATGACCGAGGCCGCAGCCGAAAGTACAATTTACATGCCTCCCGGAAAGTAAAAATTTGTCCCGCCCACCAGTGAACCTGTCCGGGAGAGCAACCTTAGGTTCAGATCTGGTTTGCTCCGGGGGGACAAAACCTTGGACTTAATGTCTGCCAACTCCATGGACAATCCCTGCAACTGCCGGGCCAGCTGGGCTACTGGATCCATGACAGCTGGGGAGAATCTTTAGTATGGGCCGGTGAAAATGTCACGCTGTATAGCAGATATATATATGTGATGTCAGTAATCTATATCAAAAGGGCAACATACTATATAACATGCGCATAGATATATGATAACATACATTTTACCTGACAATGTCCAGAGGGTCAAAACGGAATCCGTTATACGCTGTCTCCGGCTAGAGGGTGACCGGGGTCTAAGCTGACCCTAAACTGGGGTCCTAACTAATCCCTCAACCTGGAGGTACTGTTAAAGGTACAGAGGTCCAGGCCACCAGCGTAAACCCTGTCTCCTATCAATCCCTGCCAACTGTATTCTAGTCCTAAGAAGGACCCTGAATACCACCAAAGGGAATGACCAGGTAACGGTTAATGAACAGAAAGACATACAAGAAAGATAAGAAATAAAGTAAATAAAGTCTTACATACAACACTCACACACAGTAGGAACACCTTAGGTCTCAGAGATAAACTATAAGCTGTAAGAGTAAAACAACTAAGGAGCTCTTAGCTTAAGTATTCCCAGAACCGATCCAGTCTGCTAAACTATATGAATGCTTTCACCGGCATCCAACACCCAGACTGGCAGGAATATAAAGGAAACTAATTAGAACATAATCCAAAGCAGCCGGGCGAGGCTGGACCTAGTCTTAGCAAAGAGCTAGGTAAAATTAACTCTCTCATAACCAAACACAAAGAAACAGCAGCTCAGCTGTGAGAAGTCAGAATGTGCAATCGCGACGATCTTCGTGGCGATGCACCCATGACACTTATGCACAGGCAACATGTATCAGTCACTGACTATATTATCCCAGCCAGGTATGTTTGACTCTGACATGCTGCCAAAAGTGCGCATATAGGTCAATCTTGTCAATCCAGGGCAGCAGGCAGGGAGAAATTGCTAGGGACCACACTGACTGACTAGTCTACAGCGTATTCTTGGTCCCCAGTGACTTTTAAAGTATGCTTTTCTCTTAAATGCTGCAGCATTTAGGAGTCAAACATACCTGGCTGAAATAACACAGGCAGTGCATATATGTTACCCAAGCATTTGGCAGCCTGTATCAGCTGAGAGGTTCACTTTAAGTACAGTACTGTTCAAAAGTTTTAGGCAGATGTGGGAAAAAATGCTGCAAAGTAAGAATGCTTACAAAAATAGAAGTCTTATTGGTTTATTTTCAGTAAGTTAAGTTAAATATGTAAAGTGCACTTGCGCAAACTTTTTGAAAGAAATCTGGAGGGAATTTGTTCCAAATGTTTTGGAGAAATAACCACAAATCTTCTGCATATGAGGCTTTTGGAAATTCTTCAGTCTCCTTATGTACCTCTCAGACTGATTTGATGATATTGAGATTAAGGTCCTGTGGGTGCTATATCATCACTTACAGGACTCGTTCATCTTCGCTACGCCAAAGTTAGTTCTTAATGATGGTCACTGTATGTTTGGGGTTGTTGTCCTGCTGCAGAATAAATTTGGAGCCTCCCTGATGATATTGCATGATAGATAAGTATCTACCTGTATTTCTCATTGTTGAGGACAAAATTAATTTTGACCAAATCCCTAACACCTTTTGCTGATATGAAGCTCCACACGTACAAAGAACCTCTACCATGCTTCACTGTTGCTTTCAGACCCTCATTATTGTACCACACTAGAGACCTCCAGTGAAAAAGCTACCTTCCGTTATAGCCAAATATTTCACATTTTAACTCCTCAGTCTTGAGTGCCAGTTGCTATTTTTATGCACCCCGGTTCCTATTTTTTCATGCATTGTTGGGTCACTTGACCTTTTTTACAGGTCAAAGATACATTTTTTATCTCAATTCTTCAATAAAGAGCATTTGTGGCTTGACGTCTATGAAAGGTAGATTGAGGTAAGTGGGCACCACTAGTTACTGTCAATTCTCATCTGATGGCACTGCTGGACATCTTCCGATTTCAAAGGAAAGAAAGCATGATGTGTCTTTCATCTGCTGCAATAAGTTTCCTTGGCTGACCACTGTATCTATGGTCCTCATTATTGCCCATTAGTTGGTTTCCTCATTGCTGGGAAATATGGGCAGATACTTATTCATCGCACAATATCAGGTGCCTGATTGGCCCCAAAATTTATTCTGTAACAGGAAAACAACCCAATCCAAACAGCCAATGTCATTAAGGATGATCTCCAGCTTAAAGAAGAAGGAAACCTGAAAGTGATGATATTGCTCCCAAAAAGCCATTATTTCAATACCATGGAGTCTGCATGGGATTACATATAAAGACAGAAGGATTTGTGCCAGCCTACATTCACATAGTATCTGTGGTTAGTTCTCTGAAATGTTTGGAAAAACCTCCTTGCTGATTTCCTTCAAAAACTGTGTGCAAAAGTATACAGAAGAATTTATGCTGTTTTGAAACCAAACAGTAGTCACACGTTATGACTATATGAGTGTATGCTCAGAACCATCCTTGGTCTCATCAGAGTAAGAGGTCTGGGATTTAAGCGCTCATGGTGGTAACAAGATGAAACAAGGACTGGATCGGGGACGGTAAGGAGCGGAGAGACCGAAGAGGTGAGCGGTAAATTGAGTATAAATATTTTTTTTGTTTTAAACAATTTACCGTATATACCCATGTTTAAGCCAAGATTTTCAGCCCATTTTTTAGGACTGAAAGTCCCCCTCTCGGCTTATACGCGGGTCATATACGGGGGTCGGCGGGGGTGGGTGAGCGGGGTGTCGGATCATACTTACCCCTCCGCCGGCGCGGTCTCTGCAGCCCCCCTGCTTCTCCCACGATCTCCGGCTCCTTCCTGCAGCTGTCACATGGCACCGCTCATTAAAGTCATGAATATGCACATATTCATGACTTTAATGAGCGGTAGCACGTGACCGCTGCAGGACTGAAGCGCTGCGGAGAGCGCCGGGAGAAGAGGAGAGGCTGCAGGGACGCGGGGCGGAGGGGTGAGTATAGCGATATTTACCTGTCCCCCGGTCCACCGCAGCGCACTGCTTCCTCGGTCTGACTCCTCTGGCTGTGAATGATCAGGTAGAGGGCGCGATGACGTCGTTAGTGCGCGCCCCGCCCCCTGCCAGATCATTCACACACAGAGGAGTCAGACCGAAGGAGCAGTGCGCTGCGGTGGACCGAGGGACAGGTAAATATCTCAGGTGCTGGGGTCCTGAGCGAGCGGTGACACCGGCACCTGTCCCCGATAGCAAGCCGCTGTCACCGCCTGCTCAGGACCCCGGCACCTGGCCCCCAGCAACGAGAGGTGAGTATGTCATTTTTTTTTTTGCAGCAGCAGCAGCAGCAGCATATGAGGCCTATACTATGGGGCATAATTGTGCAGCATATGGGGGCATAATATGGAGCATATGGGGGCATAATATGGAGCATATGGGGGCATAATATGGAGCACATGGGGCATAATATGGAGCATATGGGAGCATAATATGGAGCATATGGGGGCATAAACTGTGGAACATTTGGGGCATAATCTGGAGCATATGGGGGCATAATAATGAGCATATGGGGGCATAATCTGTGGAACATATGGGGCATAATATGGAGCATATGGGGGCATAATCTGTGGAACATATGGGGCATAATCTGGAGCATATGGGGGCATAATCTGTGGAACATATGGGGCATAATCTGGAGCATATAGGGGCATAATCTGTGGAATACATGGGGCATAATCTGTGGAGCATATTGGGCATAATCTGTGGAGCATATGGGGGCATAATCTGTGGAGCATCATATGGGGGCATAATCATTTTTCACCCTAGGCTTATACGCGAGTCAATAAGTATTCCCAGTGTTTTGTGGCAAAATTAGGGGGGTCGACTTATACACGGGTCGGCTTATACATGAGTATATACGGTAATTACTTATAGTGGCCATACAGCCGTCATTTTGCTTAATTCATTTAGAAGTGAATTACAAAAAAAATCTGCAGTTTGGTGAATGCAGATAGTTATAAAACTCAAATAGAATTCAATTTTACTTGAATATGCAAATTGCATTTTCAGAGTGGAAGAGGACTAGAACTCTAGTACCACTTATTGGGAGTAGCAATCCTAAAAGTCACCATCAACTCTTTAATGAGTCTGGCCATATGACTTGCTATGAAAGCCAAATCAGAATCTCAATTTGTATACACGGTGTTTTGGGGTCTTGCCCGTCATCAGTGCAAAGTATGAGATCTAATTAGGCTTATAATCCTCCGCACATTGGCATGCCAGGCTAGGCATGTCACTCTCCAGAAGGAGAAAAAATTACCCTTTAGATCCAACTAAGAAGCCTGTCATACAGTCCAATCAGATCTCATACTTTGCAGTACCCCAGAACACTGTGTCTGCAAATTAAGATTCCAAATTTGTCATGTGGCAAGGCTCGTTAAAGGGTTTATATTGACTTTTAGGATTGTTACTTTCAATAGGTGGCACTAGTGTTCAAGTCTCATTCCACTCTGAAGAGGCAATTTGCATATTTAATTTACCAAAGGAGAATTTAATGTCTTATAAACCTCCTCACACTGGCATGTCAGTCTAGGCAAGTCACTCTCCACAAGGAGAAACATTGCCCCTTAAACTCCACTCGAATAAATTCTCTTAACTCTAATTGGAACTGTTGGTTTTAAAAAAACATACTGATAATTAAGATTGAGGACAATCGTTAATAATGTCTAAAAAGCACTGCAAAATATGCTGCTATATGCTGTATATGCATGCATAATGAATAAATAAAATACATTTTACATTTTTCTACAGTTGAAATGATCTTAGGAATGTGGGGATATTAGAGCACATAAGTGATAAATATACTCAAGCATGTATTGTATAATATTAACATTAACCTTGATAACTGCAGACCCTTCCATTGATTACATTAATAAGGTTGGGGAACAGGATAAAAAAGTGAGAAGAGGGAGCCTTGGTGCTTTAGGCACTTGCCCCCACTCATGGTGATAATGATTATACGTAAAGCCGCATGTCACAGTCCCATCAGAATTAGGGATTAATGAGAGGCATAATTGTGACAAGCATGCATAACAATTCTTTCTTCTCGCTACTGATATTTAAATATCCGTTCCCTGGCTCATCAAGGAGTATGTACACATCCCACTTATCTTTTCAGTAGGAGTCACTGTCTAGTCAGCAATTATTCCTTCAGAAACACTTTCCAGCAATTGTGAGGTGTGAATCCTGACAGCCTGGAAGTAATCTGTTTTCACCCTATGACACAATATTCAAACCACAGCCACAATATTATCTAGCAATATATGAGGATGTGGTGGTTTATTTCACCTGTAAGGCGATAACAGATATCATTTAGTTAAGAGACCTTGGGTTATTGTCGAGTTAAGGTACTGCCACACTAAGCTATCCCGCTAGCGATCTCGTTAGCGTTGCATACTAATGAGATCGCTAGCGGGATTGTTTCTATATCGCTAAATGCGGCCACATTTAGCGATATAGTTAACGACGCTATCGCCGTTAGCGATCTTCTTAACGACTTTAGCGGTACAAGAGTACCACTAAATCGCTAAGAAAAGGTGCCACACAGCGATTAGATACTTACCCAGCGGGAGCGCCAGCGATGAAATAGGGTCCGGAACGATTCCAGCGACGAGCGAGATCACAGCAGGAAGCTCGTCGCTGGAAGCTGCCGCACTGAACAACATCGCTAACGGGATCGCTAAATAGTGACGTTTTTTAGCGATCCCGTTAGCGATATTGTTTAGTGTGGCATACCCTTTAGAAAGCAGAGAATTAATTTATCTTTATGTATGAAATTACTTCATTCTTCAATATATGGAGATCATCCTCAGTATGACTTTTTATGATAAGAAGTACTTCACCTCTGCTGGTAATATGTAATATAAAGCTTTTCATACTATTGGCAATCATGAATTTTCAATTTTTTGCCTATCGAGTAGTGTTGAGCATTCCGATACCGCAAGTATCGGGTATCGGCCGATATTCGCTGTATCGGAATTCCGATACTTAGTTCCGATATTTTTCCAATATCGTATACCGGAATCGGAAGTTCCCATAATTCTTTGAGAGGCAATGTGATTTTAGTCAGCCAATGAGGAATCTTATGAAGTGTGGGCACATCCTGTAATGCTGCGGTCATCTTAACTAATGGCATGGCTGTGATTGGCTGCTGAAATGATGTCAGAATGCACTATAAAAGGCGCCGCCGCCATTTTAGCGTCACTGTGCTGTGAACTCAGTTAGGGACAGAACGCTGTTCTGCTGACTTTGAGGGACAGTTAGACATTGCGATTTTGTGTACTGTGCTTTAGGCAGGCTAGTTTACCAACCGCTGTGTAAAGCTTCCTTTTGCCAGTGTTGTTTTAACAGCTCTGTGCAAGGTGTGTGTGAGAGTGCAGGTGACGCTGCAGTTTGCTCTGCATCCACCGCTGTTTGTAGGCATCTGCACGTGTCACTCACTGACTCTTTTTTTATTTTATTTTGTGGAATTGGTGCAGCTCCATTATATTTGAAAAAAATCTAATCTATTAGTGTGACGCGCTTCCATCCGTATACAATACATTGGTTGCAAGCACTATAGAAGTACAGAAAGGAGCCTTTCACAGATAGTGAACAGTTGTGTTTCAGTGTTCACTGCAGTCTGTGAGGTTTTGATTTTTTGAGTGCAGATCACGCTCCAGTTAGTTCTTCAACCACTGCTGGTTGTAGTCTGCTGAGCGTGTGTCACTGCCTCATCCTTCACATTTTTCTCTAATTGGTGCTGCTCCATTATATTTGAAAAAAATCTAATCTATTAGTGTGACGCGCTTCCATCCGTATACAATACATTGGTTGCAAACACTATAGAAGTACACAAAGGGGCCTTTCACAGCTACTGAACAGTTGTCTGCAGTATTCACTGTAGTCTGTGAGCTTTTCATTTTTTGAGTGCAGATTACGCTCCAGTTAGTTCTTCAACCACTGCTGGTTGTAGTCTGCTGAGCGTGTGTCACTGCCTCATCCTTCACATTTTTCTCTAATTGGTGCTGCTCCATTATATTTGAAAAAAATCTAATCTATTAGTGTGACGCGCTTCCATCCGTATACAATACATTGGTTGCAAACACTATAGAAGTACACAAAGGGGCCTTTCACAGCTACTGAACAGTTGTCTGCAGTGTTCACTGCAGTCTCTGAGGAATAACCACACTTAGGCCTTATAACTTTTCTGACTTTCTTTATCAATCTACCAAGATGAAGAAGGCAAATTGGTGAAACACCAAAGAAACGACAACAGATCCAATTGTATTATAGAAAAAATACCAAAATTTTTTATTATTCATTTAATTACAAGTATATAGACAGACAGGTGTATTAAAACGGTGAACAACTAGAGAGGTATGATGTCAATCCAGGACATCTGCCACTGAATACATCCTCCTGGGTTCCCTAATGGTGGTTAAATAGTATTGGGCATATATTTATCTGAGCGATTGTAAAAAAGCGGTATCATATGGTCAGTTTTAGTATAGAAGATAGATATATATATACACCTTGCCAATATGTCGGATAATATAATGTCACACCTGTGACCAGACAAAGATAATGACATCAGTGTGTCTAAACAAGGATGTGTATCCACTTCCAATCCATCTTAATGACAGATGCTGAAAAACCGCCTTAAAATATTTTTCTGAACAATTATAAAGAGCGGTCATATATGATCAGAATTGTATAGAGGATACACACATATCACCGATACATATGGAACAGAGCATATGCCACACATATATAGCAAGACTATGACAACCATGTGTCTAATAAGGATCTATATCTAATTCGAACCAACATTAATATCATGTGCTGAAAATCCGCTTAAAAAGCTTCAGATTGTGCCTGTTGAAAACCACCAGTGCCTGTAGGTAATCCACAGAAACATGTGGAACTAAGTCATACCCAGCAGAACATATTGACCGGATGTGTATAAATGAGGAAACATTACCTCTACAATAGTAACCGGCACATGTAAGGGAACACCAGGTGAGTGCAAACGTGCCCCGACGCACGTTTCGGATAAAGCTCCTTCGTCAGGGGGCGTAACATTGCTACTAAGACTGTGCTTTAAAAACCGCTGGACCGGAAGTCATAAGCGGCATACCGGAAATGACGCGTGTGAAGCCGAAGACGTCACCCGATGAACCGCGCATGCGTCAAACAGATGGACGCCACGGGGAACCCATGGTAACCAAATGCCGGAGACACACGGAGCGGAACCTCGCGCAGCGCCTCAGCCCACACGCGTACAGGCATGCAGCTAAAATAGTGGATATCTAACATGGAAACCATACCATACATACATAATTCAAAAAGAAAAATTATATATATGTACAATCAGCAAATGCCATCATAAACATGTCGGTCAATCTATATATCTTAACAATAATAAGTATTCAGTTGTTTCTTGGAAAGAATCGATGTTAAATAGATCAATACAATATAAGATCCATATGATGGTGAATCCATAGATGGCATCCAGGAAGGCATCAATAGTTGATATACATGAATTATATGTAGATAGCATGCAGTATCTTCCATATCAAAGGTCCAACCAGAATATAGTATTAGGGAAACCTAAAATATTATAAAAAACAACAAATAGTAAACAAAATAAAAGATAAAAGCACATACAATAAAATAAAATAAATGGAGACGTCATAGAAAGGCATCAACCCATAACAGAGGTGTTTAAAGAAAAGGTGCAAAACTTAGGTTTTCATTAAGCCCGTTGGGATGGACTGTGTTAAGAGTCCATATCCAACGGGCTTCTAATTGAGCCAAGCGCTGTGAAAATTCACCCCCACGAATCCCTAGATCTAAACAATCTATCCCTTTGACCCGTAGAACTTTACTATTACATTGATGGTGTATCTTAAAGTGTCTGGGAATGGTCTTGAGAATTGACAAATCCTCCTCATTTTTTGCTGCCTCTATTCCAAGCACATGCTCCCTGATTCTCACTTTAAGTTGTCGTGTGGTGAGACCTATATAAATCAGGGAGCATGGGCATGTGGCATAATACACCACACATTTTGTGGTACATGTAATAGATTTTTTAATTTGAAAGGATTTTTTCCCAGATGAATCCACAAAATCAACTATATCAACTATTGATGCCTTCCTGGATGCCATCTATGGATTCACCATCATATGGATCTTATATTGTATTGATCTATTTAACATCGATTCTTTCCAAGAAACAACTGAATACTTATTATTGTTAAGATATATAGATTGACCGACATGTTTATGATGGCATTTGCTGATTGTACATATATATAATTTTTCTTTTTGAATTATGTATGTATGGTATGGTTTCCATGTTAGATATCCACTATTTTAGCTGCATGCCTGTACGCGTGTGGGCTGAGGCGCTGCGCGAGGTTCCGCTCCGTGTGTCTCCGGCATTTGGTTACCATGGGTTCCCCGTGGCGTCCATCTGTTTGACGCATGCGCGGTTCATCGGGTGACGTCTTCGGCTTCACACGCGTCATTTCCGGTATGCCGCTTATGACTTCCGGTCCAGCGGTTTTTAAAGCACAGTCTTAGTAGCAATGTTACGCCCCCTGACGAAGGAGCTTTATCCGAAACGTGCGTCGGGGCACGTTTACACTCACCTGGTGTTCCCTTACATGTGCCGGTTACTATTGTAGAGGTAATGTTTCCTCATTTATACACATCCGGTCAATATGTTCTGCTGGGTATGACTTAGTTCCACATGTTTCTGTGGATTACCTACAGGCACTGGTGGTTTTCAACAGGCACAATCTGAAGCTTTTTAAGCGGATTTTCAGCACATGATATTAATGTTGGTTCGAATTAGATATAGATCCTTATTAGACACATGGTTGTCATAGTCTTGCTATATATGTGTGGCATATGCTCTGTTCCATATGTATCGGTGATATGTGTGTATCCTCTATACAATTCTGATCATATATGACCGCTCTTTATAATTGTTCAGAAAAATATTTTAAGGCGGTTTTTCAGCATCTGTCATTAAGATGGATTGGAAGTGGATACACATCCTTGTTTAGACACACTGATGTCATTATCTTTGTCTGGTCACAGGTGTGACATTATATTATCCGACATATTGGCAAGGTGTATATATATATCTATCTTCTATACTAAAACTGACCATATGATACCGCTTTTTTACAATCGCTCAGATAAATATATGCCCAATACTATTTAACCACCATTAGGGAACCCAGGAGGATGTATTCAGTGGCAGATGTCCTGGATTGACATCATACCTCTCTAGTTGTTCACCGTTTTAATACACCTGTCTGTCTATATACTTGTAATTAAATGAATAATAAAAAATTTTGGTATTTTTTCTATAATACAATTGGATCTGTTGTCGTTCTTTGGTGTTTCACCAATTTGCTTTCATATATTATTTAGCGATAGATCCTTCAATTTCCCACTAGCAGCAGTGAATGATTATTATATATCCTACTACAGCAATGCTGCTTATATCAATGCTGCTTATAGTTGTGTGTCATATTTCTGCAGTGTCCAAGATGAAGAAGGCAGGGAGCAAGGCACGTGGTCGTGGCCGTGGAGTTTCAGCAGGGAGAGGACGTGGGGATTCTGTGGCTGCTGCCGCACCCAGTGACACAGCATCCACCAGTTTTCCCAGTGAGCGTTCCTTTATGCGCACTTTTGTAGGAGCTCAGCGTACCCCCCTGCTGCGGGAAGAACAAATTGAAGCCGTTGTTGGTTGGATGGCAGCCAATGCATCGATTTCAATTGCTTCCACCTCCTCTCAGGACCACAGCACTGTTGAACAACCATCTGTCTCTTCACCGCCTGCCAAATTGCCCAGGCAGTCAGAGAGCTCTGTAAAGGAGCCAGCTGAGTCTCTGCTTCTGTTCTCAGAATCTGTTGGCTTGCAAACAGGGGCCCAGCCAAGCAGCATTCTGGAATGTGAAGAAGAGGCAGTATGCAGTGATGCGCAACAGCTGTGTCTCTCTGAATCTGAAGAGGCGGGTGAGCCAGTGCCGATGGTCAGCACACCGCAGAACGCATCTGATGATGATGAGACTCAGGTGCCAGTTTCTGTTGAGCATGGTGCTGGCCAGACCACCCAACAGCAGCAGGTGTTGGAAGAGGGTAGTGGAGATGATGAGGTCCAAGACCCAACATGGCGTGAGGAACAGGAAGGTGGTGGGAGCAGCTCTGAGGAAGAGATTGCCCCAACGGTCCAAACAGTAGGGAGAGGTAGGCTGCAGACTCGGTTGCCTGTAGCCTCCAGTTTGGCACCCGTTCGTAGCAGTTCTCTTCCAACAGCCAAAACGGGTGCTCCCAGGACTTGCACTGCATGGTCCTTTTTTGACACACTTGCAGATGATATTTGCTATGTCAAATGCAAGCTGTGTAATCAAAAAGTAAAAAGAGGTAAAAGTGTCAGTAACCTTAATACCACAAATATGTGGAAACATGTGCGGTCAAAGCACGTGGTTGAGTTACAAAGACACACTGGAGATGTAGGCCAACCTACAGCAGCACCTACATCTTCAGCTCGTGTTGGAGCCTCTTCCTCCAGCTCACACACAGCTGGTTCGGCTTCCTCACAGGATCGCCATGGAAGAACCTCTGTCACTGTTGTCCAGAGACCCAGTGTTATTCCACCCACAGCTGCAAGTTCCATGTCATCCTCACACTCCCAGGCCACAAAACAGCCATCGGTAGCACAGGCATGGGATAAAAGACGGCCATACTCGGCAAACCATCCACGAGCACAGGCTCTGAATGCTGGCATTGCAAAACTCCTGTCCCTTGAAATGCTGTCATTCAGGCTGGTGGAGACTGACAGTTTCCGTAACTTAATGGCATTGGCAGTCCCACAATACAATGTGCCCAGCCGATTTTATTTCAGCAGGCAAGCCGTCCCTGGTCTGCAAAAGCATGTTGAGGGAAAAATTAAACATGCGCTACTAAACGCCGTCATTAGCAAGGTTCACCTGACCACCGATGCGTGGACCAGTACCCATGGCCAGGGACGATACCTTTCCCTCACTGCCCATTGGGTCAATGTTGTGGAGCCGGGTACAGATCTTGCGAGTGGCGCTGTACGTGTTCTGCCAACTCCAAGGATTGCAGGAATCAAGTCTGTCCACATTGACTCCTCCTCCTACTCCAGTTCCTCAGAATCATCGCTGCAGGAGCCGTCACGGTCTACCTCCACATGGACCCGTGAACGCTTACCTGATGCGACCGATATGAGCACAGCCGTGGCCAAACGTCAACAGGCCGTCCTGAAATTAATTTCCATGGGGAATCGAAGCCACACAGCGCAGGAGCTCTGGAATGCCATCAAGCAGGAGAGCGACGTGTGGTTTTTGCCAGCGAATCTCCAGCCAGGCTTGGTAGTGTGTGACAATGGCCGAAATCTGGTGGCAGCTCTGGGCCTTGGCAACCTCACTCACATACCATGTCTGGCACATGTGCTCAACTTGGTCGTGCAGAGTTTTTTGAGGGACTATCCGGATCTTGATGCACTGCTGCACAAGGTCCGCCTAGAGTGCGCTCACTTGCGACGTTCCAGCATGGCCAGATTGCGCATTGCAGCTCTGCAACGCAGATTTCGCCTTCCTGAACATCGCATCATATGTGACGTACCCACCAGGAGGAATTCCACGTTACATATGTTGGAGCGGTTGTGTGAGCAGCAGCCAGCAGTAATGGAGCATCAGCTGCATCAGGCGCAATCAACTCGCAATTTGCGCCGTTCACACTTCACCACTACTGAGTGGGCCTCTATGAAGGACATCTGCCACGTTTTGCGTGCGTTTGATGAGTCAACGCGGATGGCGAGTGCAGATGATGCACTAGTCAGCCTGACTGTCCCCCTTATCTGCCTGCTTCAAAAAACACTGCAAGCACTAGGGGATGAGGTTTTGGAAGAGGTGGAGGATGAGGAGTCACAAATTCCATCACCTTCTGGACAGTCAGCGCAACGTGCTTCCTCACAAAGGGCTGGGCAGGGCTCACTTTGTGAGGAGGATGAGGAGGAGTCAATGGAGGAGGAAGACATCGCTCCAGAGGGAGGTACACAACGCTCTAGTCAGTATGTAGAGCGAGGGTGGGGTGATGCAGAGCAGGCAGAGATGACGCCTCTTGCAGGGGACAGCGTTTCTTGGCCAGTTGGGAGTCTGCAGCACATGGTTGATTTCATGCTGCAGTGCCTGAGAAACGACCGCCGCATCGCCCACATTCTCACCACGTCTGATTATTGGGTGTACACCCTCCTAGACCCTCGCTACCGGGACAACTTACAAAGCCTCATCACACCGTTGAACCGGGAGCGTAAAATGCGGGAGTACCAAGACACACTGGTGCAATCCATAATGTTCTCCATTCCAGCCGAGAGCACTGCTGCTGCTACTGCTTTACAAAGCAGCTCGGTGCGTCGAGGCAGTGGAGACAGCTCTGCAACAAGAGGGAGCACAAGCAGCGCCTCTGCACAGGGCAAGACCAGTATGTTCCAAATGTGGCGAAGTTTTGTGGCAGCGCCACAAATGTCTACACCATCCGAGATGGCTCCAGTCAGCAGGAGGCAACGTTTCCGTAAGATGGTGACAGACTACATGTCTTTCCCTCTCAGTGTACTCCCAGATGGCTCTTCCCCATTCAAGTTTTGGGTCTCTAAGCTGGATACATGGCCAGAGCTTAGCCAGTATGCATTGGAGGTGCTGGCTTGCCCTGCTGCCAGTGTATTATCGGAGCGCGTCTTTAGTGCTGCAGGTGGTGTACTAACAGACCGTCGCATGCGACTATCCTCCGATAATGTAGACCGGCTTACTTTTCTGAAAATGAACAAGGCATGGATCTCACCAGAATTTGTCTGTCCGTTTTCAGATTAAATAACTGGTTCACAACGTTATCCATGGCTCCTGTTATGCTCATCTTTCTACCACCTGAACTCTACTCCCTGGGCTACAACACTGCCAGTTGCTGCTCAGAAGTGTCGTGTCCACAGACCAATACACAAGCTATAGTGTTAGTGGGGTTCAGTAACGCCAGCTGTTCCCCTGCTGTGTGTCCGGCAAGAAGTCTCCTGTTCCCTACACATGCACAGAAAAACCCATGTCGAACATGCTCCAAATAGGGAAGAGCCGTCACCCTGATTGTTATGCTTAAAACAGGAAATTGTGAAGTTTTCCAGGCCTAGAATGATAAATTTTTATGACAAATATGGACAAATAATAATTTGTCATCGCAGCGCATATCTGCACATGTCTATTAGAAATGGTAACAAAAACTAAAACATAGTCTTCACTTTTTGAAATTAATGCATAAAAGTACATTTCATACTTATCAATTAATTCTTTTTAAGGAACTTTATCTGTACCTGTAAGATAATGCAGTCAATGGATGTACGAATCATAAAATCCTCATCATCATCATCACGAGTTTTATTTATGACAGACATTATAAAATACACATACTGATGCCAACTGTAACTTCACACACCATATATGAAATGGCCTGCATCTAAACCTGGTAATAATGTGCAATAATAAATTATTACATCTAGAAAGTGCATCATGCATACTGACAATAGGTAGTTATACCTGCAAGTGCTGTTGAAACAACCACAACAGATATAAATTAATAATGGTATATAGGTATCACAGTGCATAGTTACTCATGGACAATGTCGATGTAATACTGTACCTCAATAAAGTCAGCGTCAACCATTATGCTTGTTAGTCTTGTAGATTGTTAAAGAGGGAACGGTCTTTTTTTTGTTGGTCATAGGTGGAGTATTAGACAGTAAATGATTACTGCTGTTGTATTTTTGGCGTCCCTAGGGCGCAATAACGCTGCGTAACGTCACATTTTATAGAGTCATCTAATTGACACACGCTACCCTACCCTACGCGTGACAGTAGAAAGGTAGTGTTGACGGATAAAGCCTTGCGCAACCAGACATGCTTTTACCCTCTTCAACACTGTCCAAGCAAAAAATGCATGATTGCAGCCGCAGACTTTATTGACGTACAGTATAACATACCCATACCCATCAGAGGCTGTCCACTGTCTGATACAGACATAGAATATACCTTTGCTATCCGTAGCCTTTGTTTCACCTACACTTGCAGGCACACACTTAAATTGTGACAATGCATTATGTTTTTTTAAATGGTTATTTTTTATCGTACATTATTGTGTCATCACATTGATGAGTCCATGCTGGACATGTCATACATGCTGTACAAAGTAACGATTTTATTAGCTTAAATAATTGAAATGTCTGTGACTGTCACATCTAAATTGCAATGATGATGATGATGAGTGACTATTACAAAATCCATTGTCTTCACTATGTTATGGTTTAACATAGCGTTCCTTAAGCATTATTCATAAATACAAAAATGGACTTTTATTCTTAAATTTACAACACTATATTTTGTAACCAATTTTTTGGGTGGTGTGTTGTTCCATTTCTTGTTGGCATGTGCATATATGCGTTTATATTTGCAGTGTCTTTATTTTTATTCTTGAAGTTAGGAAACATGTGTATCTTCGTACCGTGTTAGCCAGTAGATAGAAAAATATTTAGACTTGAGAGTCCGCAGTGGTTGATACCTTTGAATGGATAACTGAAAAGATGGTAACAAATTGCAAGCTTTCGAGGCTACTCACGTCTCTTCATCAGGCAAAGACTAAAACAAAACATGAAGCATCACATATTTCTATACACAACAGGACACAGGAATAGTGCAATAGGTAAGACAAGTAAGTGACGTGTAGCAGAACTGTCATTTTCACAGAGGGATGAACATAAATATTGGAACAGTTCCTAGATAACGATAGAAAGTTTTATTGCCCTCTGATTGGGGTCTGGTTTTGTGTTTTCATGCCCCTGGAAGGGCAGAGACGCAGATTCCTTAATTGATATAGAATGACATAAATCCGTGTGATCTATTCATTCCATCACTAACAGTGTCAAAGGTCATGATGAGCTTATATTCTGAAACCTTTGTATCTTTCTCATATTTGAAGTTATATTTTAATACCAGTAATTTCATATCCATCATGCTATGACCGGGCATACAAAAGTGTTTTGCCACAGGTAAATCCATTATTTTTTCTCTTATTGTGTGGCGCTGATAATTCATCCTTGTTCTCATTTTTTGGCCGGTCTCCCCTCACTTGTCCCTCCCTCACTTGTCTTACCTATTCCTGTGTCCTGTTGTGTGTAGAAATATGTGATTCTTCATTTTTTGTTTTAGTCTTAGCCTGATGAAGAGACCTGAGTAGTCTCGAAAGCTTGGAATTTGTTACCATATTTTCAGTTAGCCATTAAACGGTATCTGTTATGTTTCGGTAACTGAGGAGTGCAGGTAAAAAGGCAATACACCAGAGCAGTTGGAATCTATGAGATTGCAGTACCCTGACTAACCACCACAACTAGAGGCAGCCGTGGAGCGTTCCTACGTTGGTCCTAGACGCCTCGTCACAGCCTGAGAAACTAACTATACCTAAAGATAGAAATAGGAAAGCTATTTGCCCCGGAGCAGAACCCCAAAGATAATAGAAAGCCCCCAAACGTGTAATGGCGGTTAGACAAGAAGAAATACTGACACAGACAGAAAATAGTATGAGCAAACGCTGGGGCCCAAACTAACTAAATAGAAAAGGATAGGAAGGGTACTTACTGCAATCCCAGAAAACCCTGAAAAGCACCAACTCTACTAATTTCAAAAACACCTGAGATCACATGACCTCTACCACCTAAATTAGTTCTCTGGTGTAACAAAATCAAAACAGCAGCCACTGAAAAAACTGTAAAAAGCAAAAGTACAAACATCAGTAGCTGAACTAAACTGAGAGGGCAAAAGCCCCCAGAGGGACCCTGAAGGCCCCCACAGAAGTGCAGGACAAAATGCAAAAATCAAGCACAAAAACAAAAAGAAGAAAATGTCTTATCTGATAGCAGGAGATGCAGACACGACACAGCAGGCTACAAGGGAAACAGGAATCAAGGATTGAGACCAGAACAATTGATCACCGGCAACCCTGATGGGAAGGTGACTCCCTTATATAAGACCAGTCAGTAACACCTGACTCCCAATCCTCACAATCTCCACTGGACAGACCAGCACCGCTTGTAACCACCAGAGGGAGCCTCTGCTCAGAACTCATCTCAAGCCCATTCACAACAGGTATCAACCACAGAGGACTCTCAAGTATAAATATTTTTCTATTCTTGGAATTGAAATTCATCATTTTATTGTCCTAGTAAAACTTCATTTATTCTTGTTTGAAGTACATACATTTGCAATGGCCACGTAACAAGGCAATAACTCAATATTTTATGCCTACACCCTCCTTGACCCTGGGCTTCAACACCGCCAGTTGCTGCTCAGAAGTGTTAGATGCACAGATGAAAACAATCGCTGATGTGTTTGTGGGGTTCAGTAACGCCTGCTGTTCCCCTGCTGTGTGTCTGGCAAAAATTACTGCTGCTAACTACAACTTCAACTTCAAACATCTCATACTAGGCCTCTGCCTACACCCTCCTTGACCCTAGGCTTCAACACCGCCAGTTGCTGCTCAGAAGTGTTAGATGCACAGATGAAAACAATCGCTGATGTGTTTGTGGGGTTCAGTAACGCCTGCTGTTCCCCTGCTGTGTGTCTGGCAAAAATTACTGCTGCTAACTATAACTTCAACTTCAAACATCTCATACTAGGCCTCTGCCTACACCCTCCTTGACCCTGGGCTTCAACAGCGCCAGTTGCTGCTCAGAAGTGTTAGATGCACAGATGAAAACAATCGCTGATGTGTTTGTGGGGTTCAGTAACGCCTGCTGTTCCCCTGCTGTGTGTCTGGCAAAAATTACTGCTGCTAAACACAAATTCAACTTCAAACATCTCATACTAGGCCTCTGCCTACACCCTCCTTGACCCTGGGCTTCAACACCGCCAGTTGCTGCTCAGAAGTGTTAGATGCACAGATGAAAACAATCGCTGATGTGTTTGTGGGGTTCAGTAACGCCCACTGTTCCCCTGCTGTGTGTCTGGCAAAAATTACTGCTGCTAACTACAACTTCAACTTCAAACATCTCATACTAGGCCTCTGCCTACACCTTCCTTGACCCTGGGCTTCAACACCGCCAGTTGCTGCTCAGAAGTGTTAGATGCACAGATGAAAACAATCGCTGATGTGTTTGTGGGGTTCAGTAACGCCTGCTGTTCCCCTGCTGTGTGTCCGGCAAAAATTACTGCTAGCTACCTAATCATGGTGAAAAAAACATGACATGTCAAAGTGTCTAGTGCTACACATAGATATGAGGCTACACCCTGATTTCTAAGCTGTAAACATTTGAAACGTAAACTTTAAAACCATAAAATGATTAGTCTTTGTCACAAATCTGTAACAAAATAATTGTGACATATTATTACAGATATGCACATGTCGAAAACAAATGCAAACACAAAAGCCTACTTATGCTATAGGATACTGATGGTCAACCTTGTCACTCCATAGCTTAGACAAATCCAACTCACATCATGACTCAAATGCTGCAATGTTGGAAGTGCATAATGTGGGTTGAACTTTGACAACTGCTGCAGTGCGAAGGTTATACTTCAGTGTTCTTGCCTTTTAAATAAAAGCATACAAGTAAATATAATAATCCAATGTTGATTAAGGGACGTGATGTACAACTGTAATATTGTGCAAACAATGCATGTAGGAATAGTCCTCTTCAACATTACTTATATTTGTGTCATTTTAAAAAATACATATTTAATTAGAAAGTTAACAGCCCATATCATAAAGGTCCTTCATGTAAACATGATAATCGCTAACAAAAATCATACATTACCTTGGTAAAGTCAATAGTGCATAGTCACAATAGCAAAATATATACCTGTAAGTGGTGCTGAAAGAACGACAACTGATAGAATAGGTGAATGATATCTATTTATCAGACTGAATAGCGACACCTGTACAATGTCGATATAATACTGTACCTTAACAAAACAGCTGTGTCACACCTCACACTCGTTTTTCTTGTAGCTTGTTATGTAATAGGGCACATGCGTGTATGTTTCATCATAGGTGCATGTTTACTGAGTAAAGCAGTCATGACAACGCCTTTGTGTTGTCGGTACGCTTGCGATGATGAACGATGCGCACCGTGAATGTTAGTCTGCGTCATAAGACGTACAGACACTCCAATACCCAACGCGTCACAGCAGGAAGCCAGTCTGTGCGTCCAAACAAAGGCGCAACCATATATGCACGTAACCTTTTATAAAGCTATATAAAAAAAAGGATGTAGTAGTAACGCACACTGTTGTGAATGGGTTTGAGATGAGTTCTGAGCAGAGGCTCCCTCTGGTGGTTACAAGCGGTGCTAGTGAAGATTGTGAGGACTGGGAATCAGGTGTTACTGACTGGTCTTATATAAGGGAGTCATTTTCCCATCAGGGTTGCCGGTGATCAATTGTTCTGGTCTGAATCCTTTATTCCTGTTTCCCTTGTAGCCTGCTGTGTCGTGTCTGCATCTCCTGCTAACAGATAAGACATTTTCTTCTTTTGTGTTTGTGCTATATTTTTGCATTTTGTCCTGCACTTCTGTGGGGGCCTTCAGGGTCCCCTCCGGGGGCTTTTGCCCTCTCAGTTTGGTTCAGCCACTGAGTTTTGTACTTTTGCTTTTTCCAGTTTTTTCAGTGGCTGCTGTTTTGATTTTGTTACACCAGAGAACTAATTTAGGTGGTAGAGGTCGTGTGATCTCAGGTGATTTTGAAATTAGTAGAGTTGGTGCTTTTCAGGGTTTTCTGGGATTGCAGTAAGTACCCTTCCTATCCTTTTCTATTTAGATAGTTTGGGCCCCATCGTTTGCTCATACTATTTTCTTTCTGTGTCAGTATTTCATCTTGTCTAACCGCCATTACATGTTTGGGGGCTTTCTATGTTCTTTGGGGTTCTGCTCCGGGGCAGATAGCTTTCCTATATCTATCTTTAGGTGTAGTTAGTTTCTCAGGCTGTGACGAGGCGTCTAGGACCAACGTAGGAACGCTCCACGGCTGCCTCTAGTTGTGGTGGTTAGTCAGGGTACTGCAATCTCATAGATTCCAACTGCTCTGGTGTATTGCCTTTTTTACTTGCACTCCTCAGCTACCGAAACATAACAGCACACTTTATTGAGGTACAGTATTACATCGCCATTCACCATCTGTGGCTATGCAGTCTCATCTATATATACCTTATCTATCCGTTGTCATGCTTGCAAGTCCACAGTCAGGCATAAATATCTGTTTTCACTCTGCACTATGCACTTTTTAAACTTTTTGTTTGTTAATATAAATGATTGGCACATATTATCAGTATTACATGATGGAAATTTTAGATATTTTTAAAAATTTTTTAGTGATATTATTCACCAAATGTAAAGTTTTATGAATGTCAAAGATAACTTGTAATGCTGATTATGTTTTTAAGTCAGCCATTCATTGTCTACACAATAAAAATGGTGTACATACTGTTACTTAGCCATCATTAATGGATTCTGATATGTACTTGTATGCTTTTATTTTAAACCGTATAGCAGATTATTTAACCTATTTTAATTGTGGTTTGCATTGCTTTTCAACATGTTAATGTATGCGTTTATGTTTGTAAATTATTAATTTACATATATTTTTTAAGTAAAATCATCATCTTATGGTACTAAAGGTTATATTTCTCTTGTTTGGAGTATAGACATTTTTAATTGACACGTAACAAGAAAAATACTTGATATAGTATTTAAACATCCTCCTTGACCCTGGGCTACAACACCGCCAGTTGTTGCTCGGAAGTGCTGTTAGCACAGTCAACACTTGCTCCTGTGTTACTGGGGTTCAGTAATGTCAGCTGTTCCCCTGCTGTGTGAACGGCAAAAAGTCCTGCTGCCTCCACCATGTTCTCTTCTCATCCCTGGGCTCCAACACCGCCAGTTGTTGCTCGGAAGTGCTGTTAGCACAGTCAACACTTGCTCCTGTGTTACTGGGGTTCAGTAATGTCAGCTGTTCCCCTGCTGTGTGAACGGCAAAAAGTCCTGCTGCCTCCACCATGTTCTCTTCTCATCCCTGGGCTCCAACACCGCCAGTTGTTGCTTGGAAGTGCTGTTAGCACAGTCAACACTTGCTCCTGTGTTACTGGGGTTCAGTAATGTCAGCTGTTCCCCTGCTGTGTGAACGGCAAAAAGTCCTGCTGCCTCCACCATGTTCTCTTCTCATCCCTGGGCTCCAACACCGCCAGTTGTTGCTCGGAAGTGCTGTTAGCACAGTCAACACTTGCTCCTGTGTTACTGGGGTTCAGTAATGTCAGCTGTTCCCCTGCTGTGTGAACGGCAAATAGTCCTGCTGCCTCCACCATGTTCTCTTCTCATCCCTGGGCTCCAACACCGCCAGTTGTTGCTCGGAAGTGCTGTTAGCACAGTCAACACTTGCTCCTGTGTTACTGGGGTTCAGTAATGTCAGCTGTTCCCCTGCTGTGTGAACGACAAAAAGTCCTGCTGCCTCCACCATGTTCTCTTCTCATTCCTGGGCTCCAACACCGCCAGTTGTTGCTCGGAAGTGCTGTTAGCACAGTCAACACTTGCTCCTGTGTTACTGGGGTTCAGTAATGTCAGCTGTTCCCCTGCTGTGTGAACGGCAAAAAGTCCTGCTGCCTCCACCATGTTCTCTTCTCATCCCTGGGCTCCAACACCGCCAGTTATTGCTCGGAAGTGCTGTTAGCACAGTCAACACTTGCTCCTGTGTTACTGGGGTTCAGTAATGTCAGCTGTTCCCCTGCTGTGTGAACGGCAAAAAGTCCTGCTGCCTCCACCATGTTCTCTTCTCATCCCTGGGCTCCAACACCGCCAGTTATTGCTCGGAAGTGCTGTTAGCACAGTCAACACTTGCTCCTGTGTTACTGGGGTTCAGTAATGTCAGCTGTTCCCCTGCTGTGTGAACGGCAAAAAGTCCTGCTGCCTCCACCATGTTCTCTTCTCATCCCTGGGCTCCAACACCGCCAGTTGTTGCTCGGAAGTGCTGTTAGCACAGTCAACACTTGCTCCTGTGTTTCTGGGGTTCAGTAATGTCAGCTGTTCCCCTTCTGTGTGAACGGCAAAAAGTCCTGCTGCCTCCACCATGTTCTCTTCTCATTCCTGGGCTATAACACCGCCAGTTGTTGCTCGGAAGTGCTGTTAGCACAGTCAACACTTGCTCCTGTGTTACTGGGGTTCAGTAATGTCAGCTGTTCCCCTGCTGTGTGAACGGCAAAAAGTCCTGCTGCCTCCACCATGTTCTCTTCTCATCCCTGGGCTCCAACACCGCCACTTGTTGCTCGGAAGTGCTGTTAGCACAGTCAACACTTGCTCCTGTGTTACTGGGGTTCAGTAATGTCAGCTGTTCCCCTGCTGTGTGAACGGCAAAAAGTCCTGCTGCCTCCACCATGTTCTCTTCTCATCCCTGGGCTCCAACACCGCCAGTTGTTGCTCGGAAGTGCTGTTAGCACAGTCAACACTTGCTCCTGTGTTACTGGGGTTCAGTAATGTCAGCTGTTCCCCTGCTGTGTGAATGGCAAAAAGTCCTGCTGCCTCCACCATGTTCTCTTCTCATCCCTGGGCTCCAACACCGCCAGTTGTTGCTCGGAAGTGCTGTTAGCACAGTCAACACTTGCTCCTGTGTTACTGGGGTTCAGTAATGTCAGCTGTTCCCCTGCTGTGTGAACGGCAAAAAGTCCTGCTGCCTCCACCATGTTCTCTTCTCATCCCTGGGCTCCAACACCGCCAGTTGTTGCTCGGAAGCGCTGTTAGCACAGTCAACACTTGCTCCTGTGTTACTGGGGTTCAGTAATGTCAGCTGTTCCCCTGCTGTGTGAACGGCAAAAAGTCCTGCTGCCTCCACCATGTTCTCTTCTCATCCCTGGGCTACAACACCGCCAGTTGTTGCTCGGAAGTGCTGTTAGCACAGTCAACACTTGCTCCTGTGTTACTGGGGTTCAGTAATGTCAGCTGTTCCCCTGCTGTGTGAACGGCAAAAAGTCATGCTGCCTCCACCCTGTTGTCTTCTCATCCCTGGGCTTCAACACCGCCAGTTGTTGCTCGGAAGTGTCATTGGCACGGGTACTCACTCCTGCCCAGACTGGTTACAGCACGCCATCTGTTTCCTGTCAGTGTAAACGTCACTTAGTCTCCAATAAGTTGTCCTGTCGTGTTGCGGTTGGGTTAGCCGACTCTATGGTGCTTGGAGTTTAGGTGCTTCCTATGTGTGCTGCGGGATATGCAAATAAAGGCTGTTTCCGTTGTGACAATAGGACAATCACCCACTGTAGTACTGTGGGATTCGGTAACTGCGGCCGGCTCGCGGCCTGTCAACTTAAATTTCCATGGGTACCTTCTGCTACCCGTCCGGGTTCCAGTACCGTCAGCTGGTTCTCCGCAGTGCCTTTGGCCTAGGTGCCTCCATCTCGGTATCCGAGTTCCAGCAACGTCTGCTGGTCTTTGGTAGTGCTTTGGAGCACAGGTACCTCCTGCTTAGTAACCGTGTCCCAGTAACGTCAGCTGGTCCTCGGTTGTGCCATTGGCTCTTTTCCTTCTGCTGCCCCTCCGGGTTCCAGCACAGTCAGCTGGTCCTCGTTACTTGCATTGGCTCTTGTACCTTCTGCTACCCGTCCAGGTTCCAGTACCTTCAGCTGGTTCTCCGCAGTGCCTTTGGCCTAGGTGCCTCCCTCTCGGTATCCGAGTTCCAGCAACGTCTGCTGGTCCTTGGTAGTGCTTTGGAGCACAGGTACCTCCTGCTTAGTAACCGTGTCCCAGTAACGTCAGCTGGTCCTCGGTTGTGCCATTGGCTCTTTTCCTTCTGCTGCCCCTCCGGGTTCCAGCACAGTCAGCTGGTCCTCGTTACTTGCATTGGCTCTTGTACCTTCTGCTACCCGTCCGGGTTCCAGTACCGTCAGCTGGTTCTCCGCAGTGCCTTTGGCCTAGGTGCCTCCATCTCGGTATCCGAGTTCCAGCAACGTCTGCTGGTCCTTGGTAGTGCTTTGGAGCACAGGTACCTCCTGCTTAGTAATCGTGTCCCAGTAACGTCAGCTGGTCCTCGGTTGTGCCATTGGCTCTTTTCCTTCTGCTGCCCCTCCGGGTTCCAGCACAGTCAGCTGGTCCTCGTTACTTGCATTGGCTCTTGTACCTTCTGCTACCCGTCCGGGTTCCAGTACCGTCAGCTGGTTCTCCGCAGTGCCTTTGGCCTAGGTGCCTCCATCTCGGTATCCGAGTTCCAGCAACGTCTGCTGGTCCTTGGTAGTGCTTTGGAGCACAGGTACCTTCTGCTTAGTAACCGTGTCCCAGTAACGTCAGCTGGTCCTCGGTTGTGCCATTGGCTCTTTTCCTTCTGCTGCCCCTCTGGGTTCCAGCACAGTCAGCTGGTCCTCGTTACTTGCATTGGCTCTTGTACCTTCTGCTACATTTACAAATTAACAAGCCGCAAAAAATCAGTGCAATGTCAACAAATAAAGCAAAAAAATACTTTATTAATACATATCAAAGTGGGAGAAGGCAAGGGGGATAACAAGAAGGCTAAAACGTGACACACATGATCCGCATGAGCCCAGGCAGTGGAGAACAGCGGCAACATCCAGAGAGATCATGCATAGTATGAATAGCAGGCATATATGAATGCAGGCATAAGTATGTTTAATAGCATGTACAAGACGCTGGGAGACGCTGCAAACACCCGGTATGTACTGCCATCGTTTACCTAGGCGCTGATATGAGATGCATTGTCATTTTATCAGCATAGTGTGTATTATGTTGTGGGCAGTTTAAACGCTGTGGTATATACATTTGTACATGCTATTAAACATACTTATGCCTGCATTCATATATGCCTGCTATTCATACTATGCATGATCTCTCTGGATGTTGCCGCTGTTCTCCACTGCCTGGGCTCATGCGGATCATGTGTGTCACGTTTTAGCCTTCTTGTTATCCCCCTTGCCTTCTCCCACTTTGATATGTATTAATAAAGTATTTTTTTGCTTTATTTGTTGACATTGCACTGATTTTTTGCGGCTTGTTATCTTTGATATTTTCAGTGTGTCAGTTACAATATCCTCTTGATACTAGTGATACAATGATAATGATATTCATCTATTACTCTGTATTATGATTTATTACACTAGTGGTATGTGTTTTTCGTGCTATTACATTTACAAATTGAAGATTTTTTCAATGCTTTTTTGGGTAATCACTCTGGATCTCCAACAATGAAGACGACGACCCTGATGACCACCCCGAAGAAGATGACGACCACAAGGACGACGAGCATCAAGCCAACCAGCCTAAACACCATCACAAAGAAGAAATAAGAGATTACCTAACAGGACTAAGAAGGTTAAGACAAACTACAAGATACAGAACAAGAGACTTAAGAACAATAAGCAGAAGATCAAAAAGCAGAAGAACATGAAGTATAAGACCAAAATGAAGAGCAAAATATATGCTCTAAATTATAAGCAGAAGAAGACTAAGCAGTGTATGGGGTTGAGTCCGTTCCTCCTCGTGGTGCCCCTGGAAAATGCCTGCTGCTGCAGGCTAAACTGAACACGGACAAATACTGTTGTAATTTAAATCTTTTGTGACAGCAAGAACGGAAGGATGAAAAATTCATACTTTGACAGATTACAAGTACAGGATTCTCTGTCACAAATAAGAATATGATGAAGAAGATGAAGTACAATATGAATAAGAATAATAGTTTAATAAGAAGAATATGAGTAATGTTAACAAAAAGATGAATAGCAAGAAGTTTAAGAAGAAGATAAAGAAGGTGAAGATGAAGAATAATTTGATGAAAAAGATGATGCTGCTGAAGATTATGAAGGAGAAAGTGTGTCAAAAGTTAAAAAGGTGAAGAGCATGGAAGTTGTGAAATATACATATTTGCCAAAATAGAAAAAACGTTAACAACATTGTCAATTTCTTCGTCAATCTGAACATCTTTAAAAAAAAAAAATATTTATGCTATTCCATTTGATTGGGTTAAACATCTATGCCTTTAATGTCTCCTCAACCTTCCCCAATACATTCTACATTACTCTTCGTTGTTTTCCTTCATGTACAATTAACCAACAAGGCAAGAATGGGTTTTTTTTAATTCCGATATTTTGTTCCCATAGACTTACATTGGATTTCCGGTATCGGTATCGGGTATCGCCGATATTTTTTGGGTATCGGCGATACCATTCCAATTCCGATACTTTTGGATATCGGAAAGTATCGCTCAACTCTACTATCGAGAGCTCAAGGGTAAACTGACTTCTTTCCTACCTAGTAGGGACCCCAACTAAACAGGTATGTGTGCATGACTTCTTCCATTCATATATATTGGCAATATAGAAACTGCCAATCAAGCTAGGTCATTGTTCTTCCAATCGTGGTGGACCTCCAATCCTTTGACTTTTAACGCATGTGCAATGAATATGCATTAAAGGTGCTGTCTCATCTTCATTCATGGATAAAACTGGAAAGTGCTTGTAAAAACAAGCAACTTTGCAGTGTTAGTCTTATTAAATTCTCAAGAACAGAGGGATTTTTAATTCTACTGTGTGCAGCTCGAAATCTAGGTTACTGTTTGGCCATCAGCCATCCTTCCCAACTCAATACACAGGAGCGCTCACTCAAACGAGCATCAGGGTTGCCAACATGACTCTTTTTTTTCTTCTATTCAGTTTATCCAAAAATCATGGACAGAGAATATTTTTTATTGACACATTTCAAAACCATAATAAGTAATTATGATTATAGAGATTGAGATAACACAACCAGTGCTTAATATGTTGCCCATGCATTGGACATCCTGTATTAGCTGAGAGATTTACTTTAAGTACAGTACTGGTCAAAAGTTTTAGACAGATGTGGTAAAAATGCTGCAAAGTAATCTATAAAATGGTGATAAGTACAGTCAAAATTATCTGTATAAGGTTCTTCAGCTTCAAAAAAATCATGGACACTTACATTTTTTGTGGACAGGGCCAAAAAGTGTCCTATTTTGATGGAGTGTCTGGAATTTCTGGACAGTTGACAACCCTGTTGTGCATCATTGTGTTTATTATGAGAGAACTGCTGACAGACTCCTGTGGTGGCATCTTATCTCTAGAGAACAAAAGAAACTGCAGTCTAAAGCCTGGGTCTCACATAGCGATATACCAGCGATCCCGACAATGATCAGGATCGCTGGTGTATCGCTATATTATCGCTGCTGAGCTGCCAAACAGGCAGCTCAGGCAGCGATCAGCACAAGGACACTGCGGGTAAACATCGCTAGTTACCCGCAGTGTACCTTGGATACCAGCGCCCTGATGCAGGGAGCTGGTAACCAAGGTACACGTCGGGTTTCCAGGTGCTGCGCGGTGCCTGGAAACCCGCTGTGTACCTTGGTTACCAGCTCCCTGCATCAGGGCACTGGTATCCAAGGTACACAGCGGGTTTCTAGGCACAGCCCCGCGCCTGGAAACCCGCTGTGTACCTTGGTTACCAGCGGATCGCTGGTCTCCCGCCTGTCACACGCAGCGATGCGTGCCTGTCAGCGGGAGATCAGCGATCAAAAAAATGTCCAGACATTTCAGCGACGATCAGCGATACCCGGCAGGGGGCTGATCGTCGCTGAATGTCACACACAGCGATATCGCTGGTGAGCTCGGTGCTGCGTCACAAAACTAGTGACTCAGCACCGATCTCGCTAGCGAAATCGCTATGTGAGACGGGCCCTTAAAGTTTGACATGCCAGATCTTTATCTTCCCAGACAATCATCTTTCAGTGACCCCCTACATATATGACTATTAATATCAACTGGTTCAGCCAATATTAGATATGAGTGCATGGGGGCCTTCAGAGAGGCCAGTTACATAGCTAAAGAATTCGCACCAGTTGCAGACTCTATGATTTAGGCTGGTTTCACATTTGTGTATCGGAGTGCAGCGTTTGATCCGCATAGATCCACATTCGTACATCTCTTTAACATGGTGTACGCAGGGACATGCGTTTGCATGTGTTCGCATGCGTTTGCGTACGCATGCATCATTTTGTTTGTCCAGCGAACGCAACATGTTGCATATTTTGAAGCGCCAAAAATCTGTCAAATATGCGCAGTCATGCGCATGCAGATGAGTGTGTCAAAATAACGCATTACTGTCTATGGGAATGCATAGGTATACAAGGACATGCGCATGGATGCGTTCGATATGCATGCGGACTTCAGACTGCGCATGTCCAGGAACTGATTATAGCACCTGGAAATATCGAACGCATGCCAAAAGGCAGCAGGTTTTTTTGCGTCATGTGTAAGCTGATGCGGATAAAAAATGCCCTGTTAGCATGTGTTTACATGTGTTTTGGCATGCGTTTGCCCATGCAGATGATATGCTGCGCACAGAAACGCTAATGTGAACCTAGCCTTAAGCCCCCATCTCACACAGCGATCTCGCTAGCGAGATTGCTGCTGAGTCACTAGTTTTGTGACGCAACTGATCGTCGCTAAATGTCCTGGACATTTTTTTGATCGCTGGTCTCCCGCTGGCCAGCACGCATCGCTGCGTGTGACAGGCGGGTGACCGGCAATCCGCTGGTAACCAAGGTACACAGCGGGTTTCCAGGCGCGGGGCTGTGCCTGGAAACCCGATGTGTACCTTGGATACCAGCGCCCTGATGCAGGGAGCTGATAACCAAGGTACACAGCGGGTTTCCAGGCACCGCACAGTGCCTGGAAACCCGCTGTGTACCTTGGTTACCAGCTCCCTGCATCAGGGCGCTGGTATCCAACGTACACTGCAGGTAACTAAGCGATGTTACCCGCAGTG